>CM054059.1:208477487-208805835 GCA_028641055.1 Alopecurus myosuroides
TTGACCAAAAATCACTTAAAGTGTTCATCCAAAAATTGTTTTTAAAACATTTTCAAATTTGGAAATCCAAGACGTGGTCTGGTTGGAGATTTTATGAGGTTTCCCAAAAGTATTTTTGCCAATTTTCTGGTTACAAAAAGGCCCTCAAAACTTTGTTTTCCTCTCAATTTTAAATAGAAAAGGGCTAATCTGTAGTTCTCAGCTTTCCAGGGGGTTTTCGCAAAATGTTGTTTTGTTTCTTCCTCCTCCTGCCAGTCGACGAACTGGCCGCCGACGTCTCCCTCGCCACGTCCTGCCTCGCCGCCCGCGTGGATAAGAAGGAGGAGAGGCGTCCCAATCCCGCCCTTCCTCCTCAATCGCCCCTTGCGTCGTCCCTTTCTCTCTGTTTTTCCTCCACACGGGCAAAACCTAACCCTAACAGTAACTGCCGCTCGCCGCCGGCGTCACGAGCGACCTCGAGCCCCGCCGTGCCTCTCTGAAGCTTCCCCGCCCCCTGCGCATCCTCCTTGATGACGTGCGCTTGACGGGAGGGCCGGAAGGAGCTCGATCGGACGCTTCGTCCCCGGCTCCGGCAGAGCTCCGTCGCGTTCGATGCCGCCGTCTCCTGCCTCCTCCAGCAACCCCGACCTCACCAACGAGCTCGTGGTGAGCTCCTAAGCACTTAGGTGCTCCACGCTATCTCCCTAACCCTCTGGTTCGCTCCGTTATCGCGCACCACCACCTGCCGCCGCTCTGGTGGTCACCGGAGCTACCACGGTGACCATTTGGCCACCCTCCGCTGCCTACACGCTCGCCTTAGGCCCCTGCAGCTCTCCCATGCGTCCAATTCGCGAAAGATTCGTCGAATTCGTTGAATTCGAGCTCGGCTGTGAGAATCGACCTCTGATGACATCACCCTTTCGGAATGGTGACATCATAAAACGTTTTTCTTTTTATTTTGAGAGATGAATATTAAATTGACACGTGGGCCCTCTACTGTTTAAATATTACAGAAAATGAAATAAAGTTGAATAATTAATATCTCCCAAAATATAAGTCAGAAAAATATAATAAAAATATGGGAGTGATCAGAAAAATATAGTCTACATGAACATGTCACTTTTATACATGTTTGACAAAGTTAAAAATTGAAAATTATTTGAATTTAATTAATTTAGTTAAAATAGAGAAAATAAGTTTTTATTCAAGAAAATTAGAAAAATACAAGTTATATACCAAATTGCTCAAAATGACAAATGCAATCCATTTATGATGTTTTGAAACCCATTTGAGCAACTAAAATTGGACTCACTTCCAGAATCGCCCGAAACCCCCGCCCGGGTCTATTTCAGACTAATTTCAGTAAAATTGCATAATTAACATACGAACCCTAGCAACCCATAGAACATGTTTAGGGCTTTATTTTAGTGAATTAACTTGCTCATGCATACATATTGCGCATTGCATCGATGCCATGTTTGATTGTTGTTTCTCTTTCGGTATTTTGCTTCTGATCAGTAGAACGTGACTCCGAAGAGAAGATCGACAACGGCATGACGAATACTTGATCTTAACTGACAAGTCAAGCACTTATCCCTGAATACTTTCTCTGGTTTTATTGAAGCAAGGCAAGCATAACCATCTTATCTGCCCATATATGGTTTCAAAAGACTTTTGACTCTCGTACAATCCATTCGATTCCAATGTATCTTGTGTCAGTAGTTAGAGTTGTCCTATATGATGCATAGCCTACTTATCCTGATCCACTACCCCTAGCAGCTATAGGTTCGCTTGTGTGCATCGCCAACGCCTTAAATATGTTGTGCTTAGTCATACATGCTTGTTATCTCTGCTCCATCCGGTTGATGAATCAGAGTTGCGATGAATCTAGTATGATAGGATGTTGTGGAAAGTTAAGAGAACTTGTTTTATATGATTAAAAGGTGTGGATGACGAGACCACACAGGGTCTGTGGTGGTTGTCTCGTTCATGCCCCTAGGAGCGAGTTCTCGTCTTCAAGCCAAGACTGAGCGTGCATCCACATGGGGATTGGATTCCCCTCAGTCTCAACCTGCCTAGTTTGTTCCATGAGTCGCCTAGTTCGGGCTTTCCATTTGGATTTGCGGGGATATTAAAACACTTTCAAAACTAGGATGTGGGGATGTATCGGTGCTCTGCGGGTAGGTAACCGTCGAGCATTGCGCACAACGATAGAGACCCGGCAGGAGATGGCCACTCCCTATTGGCGGTCCATCTCTACTCGGAGCGACTCATGGAATAGGCAAAGTAAGGGAACGGTCGTGGTCAACCTCCATCTTCCGGCACTTCCCGGAATAGTGCTAATGTACTGGCATTAAGAGTTGGTTGGTAAGTGTGATTAAAGTTGTACACCCCTGCAGGGTTAAATCTTTTCGAAAAGTCGTGTCCGCGGTTAAGGAAGACTTGGTGATGGATTCTTTGATCATAGACAACTTAAACGGAATGATTAAAACTTGCTGATAACGAATGAAGGATGCCTCCTTGGAGATGCCGAGAGGGGTTACCTTATAGCATGAGTTACCGGAACAACTAGAGGTGGTGATCTTTGAAGCACGAGGTGCTGATATGGTTTGGTGGATTAAAAAATTATGATATCAGTAGTTGAGTAGTTTCCTCATCTGTTTTAAAACCACTCCATGAGACGTTTTATTCATCCCTCAACTTGGAAAACAAAGATGGATTTATGCAAAATAACCTTCATAACTCTTTCTAAAAGAAGCAGATATATAATAGGTTAACTAAGTCTTGTTGAGTACCCCTCGTACTCATGTTTGCTTCAACTTGGTTCAGGTGGAGTTCCTCAGTTCGGTGGTGTTTCACGTGGACATCGACGAGTAGTTTGGGGTTCCCAGGTAGCAGCCTGGAATCTATGGGCTGGGACGTCGCCTTAAGTTGCGGCCTTTTAGTCCTTTTTGGTTCTTGTCTTTTAGAAATATAATTTGCCTTCCGTTGTGTGATGTAATGTTGGGTCGTGTGACCTATGGTTGTAAGCTATACTCTAGTAGCACATGTTTAATAAAGCTTCATGTCTAGAGTGTTGCTTTGATTGGTTGTTGGTTTCGAGCTCATCGTTATACAGTTTTGGCTATGCATGCATAGTTGTCGCAGTTGAGTGGTTGTGGAGCCGATGATCCATGTCCGAACCCGCCTGCCAATGTGATTCGGCCTGGGGCGAGGTAACCCCAGTAACCCTCGATTGTTGTTGCACTTTCTAGACACATAGCAGCTTTGTATTTCCTTCAGTTTCATTCGACTCGTGGACGCTTGGTTATGCATAGTTGGTTATGACTAGCATGGACACAAGGAGTAGTAGTACCGTGGTGATCCGGCCTGCGTGCCGATGAATCCGGTCTGCCTTCCGTTGTTTGTTGCGGCCGGGGCTGGTAACCCTGAAGCCCTTGTGGGTCCATGTCTAGGAGCACATAACAATATGTATATCTCTGGGTCTGAGGTCGTGACAGGAAGTGGTATCAGAGCAGGACTGCATGTAGGAAAACCTTAATGCTTAGTCGATGTTGAGTCTAGTGTTTGTAAAAACTACTTTGAAACTCCAAAATGGATTGTGAAAAACCTTCTTAGGATTCTTTTTACTCCTTACCTGGTACCTCTCTAACTCTGGGTCATCTTACCTGTTTTGATTTGAAAAGGTTTTGCTATCCTTCTAGTCATTCAAAACTCAGGTGCCTTCTTTGGCAAGGACGTGTTTTACCCATTTTGACCTAGTGATGAGTTTCTAGAGTCGTGTGTGTTCCATGTTCCGTGGTCTCTTAAACTGGGAGATTTCCTTTCCATCATAATCTCTCATATCTATGTGGATTCCACATTATCATGTTCTAAAGTCTAAAACCATGAACCTCGAGATTTCCTTTTTCATCTCGGATGTATCTGTTATCCTCTGTTCAAATTATTCCGGAGTTATGTTGTCTTTTGAAAGATACTTCGTGACCGCTATTCGTAGTGTCCTTCAAGGAACCAAGATAGTAGTTAATCCTTTATTTAAGTTTTCAACCTTGGACTTGGACCGAAGGTCCCGGAATGTGCTGAAATGGGGTGGGTGGAATCATGTGGTTTTAAAGCCGTGTGATGCTCACTCTATCAGTACAGGATGCTGACCTTTAACCCAAGTTCTGTTTCTTTAGATCCTGAGGAATCTGTTCCACCTCAGGGTGTCTAAGCAATTCCAACTCTCATAGCCACAGGTTTTCTTTTGGAACCAAAAGGGGTCACAACAAGAGTGATCATCATGGCCTCCACATCTTTATTCTTAATTCAGTTATATTGATCTTTCATCATGGGTTTTACAAATGAGTAATACTTGTGCATTCAACGTGATCTCAGGATTCTTCTGAGCATGTCTCTACTCTTTAGTTGCTTTTCGAACTTCGTCCATTGATTGGAAACCAACTTGCTTAGGTGTGTTGGATATTCACATGCATTTGCTCTTGTTTTCCGTTAGAACATTCCACCTTGGGATGTCAGGAGAAACAAACTCCAGTACCTCGTTAATCTCTAGGACCAGGTCAAAGTTTTGTAATTCGCAGACTGAAGAAGTTTCATTAGCTTCTGTTCTGCTCCATCTTCGAGTATCACGCTCTTTTGTATCAAGAGGTTGTGTTAAGTTTCACGACCTTATCAATGAAGTGATGCTCCTACACATCTTCACTCTCCCTTCTTCCAATCTTGAATGCTCGATAATGTTGGGTGTGCATTGAGGTGTGTATCAATTGTTCTTAGCAAATCCTTATTGCTTCGAAAAATCTAAGAAACATCTGTATCCTTCTTAGCACTATCGGTTACCCGATTTCTACTTAAAGTTGACGGTGTTACCAAATCCGTTCATGCCGGTGCACATCCTTGGTCAAAGAGTTAGGTTAATACCGATGCTCTCAAGATCATATCTGTTGCTTTGAAAAGCAAGATTCCTTTTTGAACTTCAAGACATATCGGTAGGTTGTGATATTTTGGTTGTCTTTCCAGAAGTATCACCAGGTTGTCACCTGACCATGAAATCTAAACAAAGGGTAATTTGAATTACTCTTTTCTCCAAAGAAACCTTGCTGGATACCTTGTATTAGTTGGTTGAGCTTAAACAATAACTTGGAGAGTTGAAAGACAAAAGCTCCTCCTAACTTGATCCCTCGTTAAGGGATGTCTAGTTCTTATCCTGTTGAAGCAGGGTAGTATCTCCTCTGTGGACATGGTATCATCCTACCTTGATTTGATTTGGGCTATCGTCAAATCGAGAAAATATCCAAGGACTATTTTGATGGCGTTTTCTCATGGTGTTCCACCTAAGTACACCTTCATGTCCTTTAGTCTGACCAATATTTTGTCGTGTTTATGTATCATATGAGTTCCTCTGCTTGGATTATCTTGATAAGCGTGTTGTCGAGCCCATCAATGACATTCCTATTTCTCCAAGTTGCAAGAGGTTCATGTTGAACATTTGGCATTAATGTTGGAAACCTTTGAGAACCATCTTTGTGGCATCACGAAGTTGTGTTCTGGTTGTTCGAAGTAACTTACCCGGTTCATGTGTTTACGGTGAAAGTTGTCGCCATGTATCCGAGTAGAGTTTTCTTGTTCCTTCGGGAATAATTCCAAGTCGGTCATGCATGTGTGGACTATTTTTGAGATGGTAGGTTGTTACCTCCATTTATATTGAGGAAGTTTGCATCCACACTAAGTCACTGACTGATCGTTCGTGAAAGAGAAAAAGTCTAAGAACTTCGTTATCTTTGTAATCGTCTTCCTAACAAGGACACCGATGTGTTCTTTTGCAGGTAAGCCATGTAGGTGCAACCGTCTTTCACAAGTTGCTAATACATGAGTTCTGCAATCTCGCTCATCCTCTTGAGCGTGGCATTATAGTTCATATCTTGAGAATCTAGTAGATGTGTCTCAATTGGTACCCGGTTCAACTGACACAACTAGCCGGAAGGCCTAACTCTATATTACCTTGAATCAGTAAGAACAACCACTCTCCGTGAAAATTCTTGTGTGGATTATTCAAACAAGTTTTTCTCACCGTTCTTCCAAACAAAAGTTCTACATCCACTTGATGACCTATATAAGGCTTGTCACAAGCCTGATATTGGTATCTAGAACGTCCAGGAGAACTTGGAAGTTGATTCTTCCAATGTCTCTTTGTCAATCCTCCAAACCTTTCTTTCAGTGGAAACAAGTGCATCAGGAGAACCATCTCATGGTGTTTTGTAATCTCCATTGATCAGTCCCCTTTCCCAAGTTGTTCGTACTTGAAGTTCTATTTGTCTCACACATTGTGTGAATTTGTCAGTCACTTCAGCCACGGGGTCTTAACCATGTGGTAAACGTATTGCTACGGATAACCCACAATAGGAAAGAGATTCCCTATTTTCTTCCGGTGTTTCAATCCTCACTGGTTACCCATCCTTACGATGTGACCAAGAATTCTTTCTTTGTTACGATGTTCCAACATCCTTTGGTTACTCATCTTCTGCTGTGAAGTAACGTCTCGATCCTTAACAAGGATTTCAAGAAAATTGTTATGGAATGGTTATAAGTTCCGTTATCTTCCGTGTTCACTATGAAGAATGAACATGATTCCGTATCAAACCTTTATCTTGGATGCATGATTTCAGTGTGATCTCATGTTCTCTTCCGTCTGCGGATACTACGTTGTGGTATCCAAGACCATCCTCTCCATCTTGGTTTTCTGTCGTGAAGAAACCTCGGTGTCACAAGTCGCTCAATCTTTCTTTCCCAACAGGATTTAAAGTCTTGTGCAAAGCTCATATTCTAAACCCTTTCAAGAACCATCGTCCATAAACTTGAAACCTTCTTTTATTCCCTCCGTTACCTTGATGTGTTTCATGCATGTTAACTCAAGAGTTCTTTACGAACATTCTTGTCCTGACTGAGCCATGAGATACTCGATCTTCGTGAAGATCAATTCCTAAGAGTTTTCCCTCTTACCTAGGTGTATCCGTTCAACACTTCATGATACTACGGATAAAACTCTTCACGAAGAGAACCGCAAGATTCGAGAAGATCGTTCAAAACCGGTGTTCTTTCTTTCTCCTTCAGGAATCTCGAGACGAGATTCTTGTAAGGGGGGTAGATTTGTAACATCCTTGTTTTGCTACAATAGGGTGGTGGTGTGTTGTTGGCATCTCATACATGCATGAAAACATGGGTTAAAATTTTGCATTTGAAAATAACAAATGAAATGACCAAAAACCACTTAAAGTGTTCACCCAAAAATTGTTTTTAAAACATTTTCAAATTTGGCAATCCAAGATGTGGTTTGGTTGGAGATTTTATAAGGTTTCCCAAAAGTATTTTTGCCAATTTTTCTGGTTACAAAAAGGCCCTCCAAACTTTGTTTTCCTCTTAGTTTTAAATAGAAAAGGGCTAATCTGTAGTTCTCAGTTTTCCAGGGGTTTTTCACAAAATGTTGTTTTGTTTCTTCCTCCTCCTGCCAGTCGACGAACTGGCCGCCGACGTCTCCCTCGCCACGTCCTGCTTCGCCGCCCGCGTGGATAAGAAGGAGGAGAGGCGTCCCAATCCCGCCCTTCCTCCTCAGTCGCCCCTCGCGTTGTCCCTTTCTCTTTGTTTTCCTCCACACGGGCAAACCCTAACCCTAACAGTAACTGCCGCGGCCGCCGCTCGCCGCCGGCGTCACGAGCGACCTGGAGCCCCGCCGTGCCTCTCTGAAGGTTCCCCGCCCCCTGCGCATCCTCCTCGATGACGCGCGCTTGACGGGAGGGCCGGAAGGAGCTCAATCGGACGCTTCGTCCCCCGCTCCGGCAGAGCTCCGCCGCGTTTGATGCCACCGTCTCCGGCCTCCTCCAGCAACCCCGACCTCACCAACGATCTCGTGGTGAGCTCCTAAGCACTTAGGTGCTCCCCGCTCTCTCCCTAACCCTCTGGTTCGCTCTGTTATCGCGCACCGCCGCCTGCCGCCGCTCCGGTGGTCGCCGGAGCTACCACGGTGACCATTTGGCCACCCTCCGCTGCCCACACGCTCGCCTTAAGCCCCTGGAGGTCTCCCGTGCGTCCAATTCGCGAAAGATTCGTCGAATTCATCGAATTCGATCTCGGCTGTGAGAATCGACCTCCGATGACGTCACCCTTTCTTCATGGTGACATCATAAAACGTTTTTCTTTTTATTCTGAGAGATGAATATTAAATTGACACGTGGGCCCTCTACTGTTTAAATATTCCAGAAAATGAAATAAAGTTGAATAATTAATATCTCCCAAAATATAAGTCAGAAAAATATAATAAAAATATGGGAGTGATTATAAAAATATACTCTACATGAATATGTCACTTTTATACATGTTTGAAAAAGTTAAAAATTGAACATTATTTGAATTTAATTAATTCAATTAATATAGAGAAAATAAGTTTTTATTCAAGAAAATTAGAAAAATACAAGTTATATACCAAATTGATCAAAATGACAAATGCAATCCATTTATGATGTTTTCAAACCCATTTGAGCAACTAAAATTGGACTCACTTCCAGAATCGCCCGAAACCCCCTCCGGGGTCTATTTCAGACTAATTTGAGTAAAATTGCATAATTAACATACGAACCCTAGCAAACCATAGAACATGTTTAGGGATTTATTTAGTGCATTAACTTGCTCATGCATACATATTGCGTATTGCATCGATGCCATGTTTGATTGTTGTTTCTCGTTCGGTGTTTTGCTTCTGATCGGTAGAACGTGACTCTGAAGAGAAGATCGACAACGGCATTACGAATACTTGATCTTAACCGACAAGTCAAGCACTTATACCTGAAGACTTTCTCTGGTTTTCTTGAAGCAAGGAAAGCATAACTTATCTGCCCATATATGGTTTCGAAAGACTTTTGACTCTCGTACAATGCATTCGATTCCAATGTATCTTGTGTTAGTAGTTAGATCCTATATGATGCATAGCCTACTTATCCTGATCCACTACTCCTAGCAGCTATAGGTTCGCTTGTGTGCATTTCCAAAGCCTTAAATATGTTGTGCTTAGTCATACATGCTTGTTATCTCTGCTCCATCCGATTGATGAATCAGAGTTGCGATGAATCTAGTATGATAGGATGTTGTGGCAAGTTAAGAGAACTTGTTTTATATGATTACAAGGTGTGGATGATGAGACCACAGAGGGTCTGTGGTGGTTGTCTCGTTCATGCCCCTAGGAGCGAGTTCTCATCTTCGAGCCAAGACTGAGCGTGCATCCACATGGGGATTGTATTCCCCTCGGTCTCAACTTGCCTAGTTTGTTCCATGAGTCGCCTAGTTCAGGCTTTCCATTTGGATTTGCGGGGATATTAAAACACTTTCAAAACTAGGATGTGGGGATGTATCGGTGCTCTGTGGGTAGGTAACCGTCGAGCATTGCGCACAACGATAGAGACCCGGCAGGAGATGGCCACTCCCTATTGGCGGTCCATCTCTACTCGGAGCGACTCATGGAATAGGCGAAGTAAGGGAAAGGTCGTGGTCAACCTCCATCTGCCGTCACTTCCCGGAATAGTGCTAATGTATTGGCATTAAGAGTTGGTTGGTACGTGTGATTAAATTTGTACACCCCTGCAGGGTTAAATCTTTTCGAAAAGTCATGTCCGCGGTTAAGGACGACTTGGTGACGGATTCTATGATCATAGAAAACTTAAACGGAATGATTAAAACTTGCTTATAACGAATGAAGGATGCCTCCTCGGAGATGCCGAGAGGGGTTACCTTGTAGCATGAGCTACCAGAACAACTAGAGGTGGTGATCTTTTAAGCACGAGGTGCTGATATGGTTTGGTGGATTAAAAAGATGATGATATCAGTAGTTGAGTAGTTTCCTCATCTGTTTTCAAAACACTCCATGAGACGTGCTATTCCTCCCTCAACTTGGAAAACAAAGATGGCTTTACGCAAAATAACCTTCATAACTCTTTCTAAAAGAAGCAGATATATAATAGGTTAACTAAGTCTTGTTGAGTACCTCCCGTACTCATGTTTGCTTCAACTTGGTTCAGGTGGAGTTCCTTTGTTCGGTGGTGTTTCGACGTGCACATCGACGAGTAGTTTGGGGTTCTCAGGTAGCAGCCTGGAATCTATGGGCTGGGACGTCGCCTTAAGTTGTAGCCTCTTAGGCCTTTTTGTTTCTTGTTTTTAGCAACATAATTTTCCTTCCGTTGTCTAATGTAATGTTGGGTCGTGTGACCTCTGGTTGTAAGCTATACTCTAGTAGCACCTGTTTAATAAAGCTTAATGTCTAGAGTGCTGCTTTGATCGGTTGTTGGTTTCGAGCTCATCGTTATACAGTTTTGGCTATGCCTGCATAGTTGTCAGAGTCGAGGGGTTCTGGATCCGATGATCCATGTCCGAGCCCGTATGCCGATGTGATTCGTCCTGGGACGAGGTAACCCCAGTAACCCTCGATTGTTGTTGCACTTTCTGGACATATAGCAACTCTGTATAGCTTTGGTCCCGTTTCCTTCAGTTTCATTCGACTCGTAGACGCTTGGTTATGCATAGTTGGTTATGACTAGCATGGACACAAGAGTAGTAGTACCGTGGTGATCCGGCCTGCGTGCCGATGAATCCGGTCTGCCTGCCATTGTTTGTTATGGCCGGGGCTGGTAACCCTGAAGCCCTTGTGGGTCCATGTCTAGGAGCACATAAGAGTATGTATATCTCTGGATCCAGGGTCGTGACAACCGGGCTCACTGCCTGGTGGCCGGGCTACCTGCCTAGCCGGTCTAGGTCGGGCTAAGGCCGGCCCCAAGGCCGGGAGCTTCGGGCACCCTGCCGGCCTGCGCTCCGCTATGCCAGCCTAGGCCAGGATCTCTGCTACAAGGCCGGGTCGCCTGGCTGGCCGGCCTAGGCTAAACCAAGGCCGAGTTGCCTGGCCGGATCCCTCTGCGCCTCTACCGGCCTCTAAGCCGGCCTGGCCGGCCTTGGCCGGGTTTCCTGCATCTAAGTAAAAGACTCCAAAACGGCTACATTATCCCCCACTATAAAAGGGGGTCTTCTTCTACCTTTAGAAGGTGTCATTTGAAACTTCTCTCTCCCCCATTTGTTACCACCTCAAAAATTATAGATCTCCCCAAATACCCAACAAAAGCTCTTGATATTTTGGGATTTGGAGAAGAGCCACTAGATCTACAACTCCACCAAACCGATTCATCACCATCCTACTAATCCCTTAGGGATCTTGAAGTTCTTGGTTCATTGGAACTTAGAACCTTGTTGCTCTTAGTTCATCGGAACTTGGAGCCTTGTTGGTGTCCCTGAAGTTTTGGGAGCTCGTGGATCTTGTTGCTCGAAGTCTTGGATGCTTCTGGGATTTGGTGAGGACCCTCCAAATTGTGGAGTGTGCCTCATCCTTGTAAAGGTTCTAGTTATCAATCTCAACGAAAACATAGTGATTTGTGCCTCATCAATTTTTGTGGTTGAACACGAAGGATATACAGTGTACCATTTGACGGCTACTCGGTGTTCCACTTTGGTGGCACCACACCGCTCTAACGAAGATTAGCTTCCATTGGGAAGTGAACTTCGGGATAAATCTTCACGTCATTGTGTTTGGTTATTTCTCAACTTACCTTTACTTATCGTTACTATCTTAGTTACTTGAATATCGTGTGCTAGTATTATTTTCTCATCATATAGGATTGTTCACCTAGTTGCATAATCTAGACGATCTTTATTTGAGCAATTATCTTTAGTCAAAAAAGAAGTAAAATTTGTAGTTAACCTATTCACCCCTTCCCCTCTAGTTAACCCTCTCGATCATTCAGTTGGTATCAGGGCCTCGTCTCTTTAATTAAGTCTTCACCGCCTAAACAGGAGGATGGACGGGGCGGAAAAACCCGTCAGCATGGATGCTATTCAAAAGCTAATTCAAACCATGCTTGATAGCTCGGAAAAGAGGAGGGAGGGATTAATAAGAAAAATGACATCTTCATCTAGTCACTCCTCGAAAAATGTCATTTTAGATGGAAATGGAACTCCTGTACCTTCTAAGGAAAATACCGAGGCGTCTAAGCTAAAAGATAAAATCAATGAAAATGCTTTCAGTTTTGCTTACAACAATGCTCCTAATGTTCAACATCCACATGTAAACAATCTTGGTGCACCTCCTTTAGTAGATAGGTCTCGTTTTACTAATTGGAAAGTTTCCATGAAGTCTTATGTGTGTAGATCCTCAATGCAAATATGGAGAATGGTTGAGAATGGATACAAGCCTAAGGACCCCAAGAATTTGAACTCAAGTGATATCATAGATCAACAACTCAATGATCATACTATGCACATGATCGCAAAAGCAATGTCAAATGAAGGATTTGAGCACATCCGATCCTTCACAAATGCCAAGGAGGCATGGGATTGCATAATTGACATGTACGATGGAAATGTGCACATTCAACACTCTAAGAAGGCTGTTCTCCAAAAAAAAAGCCAATGACTTCCATATGAAGGATGGAGAGACTCTAGAAGACGTGTTTAGAAGACTCAAGGCTCTTGTGGTTGACATGAGAGATTGTGGATTCCAAGATTTTTATGAGGATCGGGTCAAGGAGAAATTCCTTCTCACCTTGATTCCATACAATGATAACATGGCGATGAATGTGCAAGAAAGGGATGATTTCTTGGATCTAACTCCCAATGATGTTTTGGGTATCTTCATTACCATTAACATGATGAAAAAGTCCTCCAATGATTTCATGGCCCGTGTGAATGGAATGAAGAAACCCTCTCTTGCTTTGAAGTCCACCTTTCATGAGGAAGATGACTCAAGTGATGATGGTGGTTCCTCATATGTTGTCTCCGAAAAGGAGAAGAGGATATCACATGAAGAATGTTTGTCTCTTGCCCAACATGAGTGGTGGAAGAAAGGATACTTTAGATCAAATGCAACAAAGAACAATGTAAAGGAAGCCCCAAGCATGAAGAAGGAAAGAACTTGCTTTAATTGTGGAGATAGTGAGAACTTTGTTACGGAATGCCTGTCGTGGTGGTGTCACGGCAGATGCCATAGGATGGCTAAAGATGTGGGGACGGAGGACGCTGGAGGTGCTCGGGGAGGGATCACGCGACGAGCACCTCCAGCGTCCTCCGTGAAGGGGAACGTAGCATAGAAAACAAAAAATTTCCTACGCGAGAGATACCCGAAAGGCCAAGATCTAATCTAGAAGACGAAGTGCAACGGGCAACAAGAGGGTTAAGGAGAACACATACCCTCGAAGACTCAAAGTGGTACGAGATCAAATCTCCTTGTTGGCGTAGTCGTACTCACACCGATCCCGATAGCGAGAAGATGGCACCGCAATCCGGCGGTGCATCCGTGATCGGTCACACGTACGGTTGATGACGACCTCCGTTCCCTCGTTCCAGCGGGGCGCGGAAGTAGAGGATCCCTCGGAACTCCAGCAGCACGACGGCGTGGTGTGGTGGAGAAAAACATTGCTCAGGGCTTCGCCAAGCGCACGAACAAGTGGTGGAGCAGCGGCAGGAGGGAGGAAGAGATGACACAAGTGTGTGTAGTGGGAGAGGGAGCTCTCACCCCTCCTTTTATAGGAGGGGATGGCAGCCACGAAATTTTGGCTGCCTCCACCTCTCCCTCATCATGTGAGTGGAGTCTCCACTCAACCCACTCATTCTTCCATGAATTCCCACTCAAAATCCCAAGGGTTTTCTTTAATAAATAAATAAAACAATTTTATTTCTTTATTTTAATATTTGTTAATTCCATTAACAAACATTAACATATAACCCCTTGAGTTAGTTGTTAAATCTATTAACAACCATTTGATAAGAATCCCCTTGAACTATTTCAAAATTACTCGAAACAATTTCGGTGACTATTTCAATATTCCCCGAAACAATTTCGGTGCTGTCCAAACTTTTCTCCGATATTCCGTATCCTCTCAAATGCGTCATCGAACCTTAAGTGTGTCACCCTACGGTTCGCGAATAAGATAGACATGATCGAGACTCCTCTCCGATCAATAATCAACAGCGGGATCTGGAGATCCGTGATGACTCCTATATATTCAACAATGACTCTCGTGATCGTGTGAACCAACAACGCCGTGAACTATTCCCTTTGTCTCGCGATATTTTACTTGTCCGAGATTCGATCATTGGTATCAACCATACCTTGTTCAATCTCGTTACCGACAAGTACTCTTTTCTCGTTCCCGTGATATAACATCCTTTGTGATCATATCACGTGCTTGCAAGCGGTTTCGATGTGATATCACCGAGAGGGCCCAGACTATATCTCTCCGTCATTTGGATGGACAAATCCCACTCTTGATCCATGATCCTCAACTAATACTTTACGAATACTTAACGACACCTTTATAGTCACCCTGTTACGGTGTGACGTTTGATGCCATCAAAGCACTCTTCCGGTATCAGTGATTGACATGATCTCATGGTCTAAGGAATAAGTTACTTCGTATGTTTGATATAACAATGTAAACTAAATGACTTGATCGCATTGCTATATTATCTTTGGGTATATGTTCATCACATCATTCTTCTAATGACATGACCCCGTTATTAATAACATCCAATGTTCATGATCAGGAAACCTTGATCATCTATTAATCAACGAGCTAGTTAAAAGAGAGGCTTTACTAGGAACCATTGTTTGTTTATTAAGCACACATGTATCAACGTTTCCGGTTAATACAATTCTAGCATGAGAAATAAACATTCATCATAAACAAGGAATAAGATAATAACCATTTTATTATTGCCTCTCGGGCATATTCCCTTCAGTCTCCCACTTGCACTAGAGTCAATAATCTAGTCTGTAAGCACTTTAACACATATGGCGTACCAGTGTTATTACCATGCTTCGCATGCGGTAAACATCATCAAAAAGATCTGAACTGTTCAGGTCCTATTGTATTTGCATGTTCTTTGCGTCTATACGCATCACTCATTCTCTAATGAGATGGCTTTGTATATATATAGTCAATTCGTGAAAACTTAATTCCTCAGCTTAAACTGATGTCACTAACATTGTGAAAATGTAGCTTCATAGTGTTAGCATTCTTGGAAACTCACCAAGTTCCGGTGATACCTTAATTCCTCAGCTTAAACTGATGTTACTAACATTGTGAAAATGTAGCTTCATAGTTTCAGCATTCTTGGAAATTCACCAAGTTCAATAAAGAACTCCTTGACACAAAATACGCTTATAATTAGTTGTCAACACAACGATATACTTTAGCCTTTGTTGTAGTATCTGTCACAATATTTTAATTTTGAAACTCTTTCAAATCCAGCATGGAACTTTCTTCCATCCTATTGTGCTACCCTTCATCACATATTTTAATTGAGATAAAATTACTTGAATAAATGACAAGACTATTAGTGTAACATATTACACCTATTATTTTGTCATTACTATATAGGAAAACATATCCTTAGCATTTCTAAAATGACACAAGGATCTCTCCCACTGTTGTCTAATCATCATATGAATTATCCTACTATAACATTTTATAGCATAGGACTCATCTGGTTGTGTACATAGCATGGAAACATGACTTAGAAATCTCAATTTCAATGATGCTCATCATGTGTCAAAACACATGAATCTTGCTCAATTATTTTCCATGTGACAAGAACTCCTTCTTATCAATTGTATATTGACTTACTTCAATATTTCATCTATGTAATTTGGCTTCAATCATATCAGGCGCTTCAATCCATCTTTTATAGATATCGATGCCCAATATCTTCTAAGCCTTTCATCAATATGAAATCTTAACCGTGTTAATTTAAAATACATATTTTCCAATCAACCATATGTCATCTACATAAAGTATTGGAAATATGTCATAACGCTCCCACTTAATTTCTTGTAACTCTACAAGCATCTTTATCATTCATGATGGAATCAAACTCTTTTGATAACTTCATTAAGGTAAAGATTTCAACTTCGTTATGCTCACTTCAACCATTGAAGTGCGCATGCCTTTCTAGCAACCTTTTGAGTTTTACAAAACTCTCAGACTGTGTCAAGTACACATCCTTGAACAAACTTCCTCGAGAGGAGAATTGGTTTTGTTATTCAACATCCATATCATAATATGTAACTTTGCTAGAACTATCTGCAAAGACTAAGCATCACTACGGAAGATCAAAATCTTGTAGTAGTGAACTCTTTGAACTTCGTCGAAAACAACTTTTCGATAAGTATCCATGTCTTTGTCGCTATATAGACCCTTTTGCTATCGTTAGGCATCATTCCTATTGAAAGGACTACCAAGTCACATACTTGATATTCATACAAGGATACTATGGCGGATATAATGACTCATAGTCAATTTTACGAAGTCAGTGCCCATCATTTGCTTCCTTTATAAGGTCCAGGTCCTTTGTTGTCAAAACAACACTTTATACTTAAACCACAAGTTGTTCAAAGTACAAAGTTTTTGGACTTTTCTGCTACAGTTCGCAAACTCATTTGAAGTATCTACAACATTTGTAGTGTCTTCTACTTAGTCAAAATAGTAAACCCCGGAACAACTTCCAGTGATGCGCTACTCTTGACATGATAACGGAGATTCTGTAATCTTGTTGAGTTTGTACCGTGCTCCCACTCACTTGTTTCGCAAGAACTACTTTCTCGAGAAATCAACCCTTTCTGACAAACAACATTTGTCTTTTGGTTCGGTGATAGGATAAATACCCAATGTTTTATTTGGGATAACCTTATAAACATATATTTATCCTATTTTGGTTGTAAACATTTTACACATGCTATGCATACCAAAACTTAAGAAAAATGACAATTCAGGTCATTACCCAAACCATATCTTATATGTTGTCAATTTCAACGGATCATGATGGTGCTCTTTTCAGTGTAAAAGCGGTTGTCCTTAATGTATAAACTACAAACATATAATGGCAATTTTATTAATCTTACCATGTCAAACAGGGTTTGATTTTGTCTTTTGAATACTCCAATCTAATGTGGGGTATTCGAGAAGTATAAGTTGTAGAACAATTTTGCAACTTCTCAGATGTTTTGCTAAACTTGTAACTCAAACTTTATCCTTTTATGATCCAATCATAAAAACTTGATTATCTTGTTACATTGATTTAACTTCATATTAACAACCTTTTGAACCAATTCAAAATGTCAAACTCTGTTCCCTTTAAATAGATATACTCACATATCTACTTAAATCATCGACAGAATTTTATGAAGGAAAAATTAATCCACCATACATGACTACACATAATGGACTATATACATCAATATGTATAATCTCCACTAAATTAGTCGTCCATTCTACTTTGGCCTAAGAACGGAATTCTAGTCATCTTTTGGAAGAGGTCTCACAAGCGTCAATAAAATGACTCCGGAAGTCCATCAATATGGAGTTCCTTCATGTTTTCCTTTCCGATATGAACTAAAATGGTGGTGTCACAATTTAAGTGAAACTCTTCAACGTCTTGCAACGTTTAGCATTTAGTCTTATAGATGTTTACTTTACCAACATGATTTATATTAACATATCCATCAATTATGGAATATGATCATAGTTTGAACAATCTCATTTGTTCTCACAAAAGACTAGAACAAAATAACAAATTATTAAGTTCTTCAAATAAATCTTGACTGGTTGGTTCGATACGACAATGAACACAATAACACTTTATTTATGTTCTTGTCATAATCGATTCCACATCTATTACTAGTTCCTTTTAGGCCCTTGTATTTCTTTCATTGCGTTGCTTTGTATGACAACTCATACCAACCAATGTGGTATCAAAATACCAAAAATACTTTGTTAACTAGTAATACATCTATATCTTGTATATCAAGTATATACTCCTGAGCTGGACTTTTCCAGTTATCTTCTTTTCTGCCATATATCTATTTGTAATTCTATTTTCAATATTCCCTTTCCTTTATAGAATAATCATTCAACATCAAACAATGCTAGTCTTACTAGCTCATTTTCTTTGGCGTGTTAGTCATATACTATCACCCATTGAGTCATACTTTGAGTTTGATTGTTCTACTAATATCACCATATTAATAGCATTCTTCTAGATTCCACTCTTAGCATTTTCCAAGTAAGGTAAACTACTTTACCCATACTTCTAATCCATCCCATCATAAAAAATTTATGATTAAGCTATTATAGCTCGAAGGAAGGAATTTAGAGGATAATTTTTAGCATCCAATTTCTTGGAATATTCAAACGCCTAGCGTCTTCAATCATTGCATATATTCAGATAATATAAGCAAACATTGTCACGCTAAATTATACTCAGTCATGTTGCCACAAATAAGTTTCTAGATATCAATATATCTTTCACTTGATTGTTTCTGAAAACAACTCTTTTCAGTCCCTAAATCACCTTGATCAACAAAACATTCTTTTGAAGATAAAGTAATACGGAAGCAACCATGACTCTGGATTCTAAGTAGGAATTATTTGCTCTCTAGATTAATCAATCATTAACCACATGGAGCTAGGTAGGAAATACCAAAAATTTACAATAGGACTTAATTTTAAATTTCACTAATACGGTACCAATCTTAAATGGTATTTACCAGATCATAACAGTTATATCTCAATTAACAATCTAAGTGTAAGATAGTTATGAGGATGCCAATGACTACTACAAGTTGTGCAAATTCACTTTGATTTGTTGTTCATGATAAATAAGTTCAAGTTAATTCAAATTAAGCCATGAACTCCCACTCAAAAACAACATCCCTCTTAGTCGTCTTTAGTGATTACACGAACCAAATTCACTACACCAAAACCGATCATCACGTGAGATGATGTAGCTTCAAAGGCGAACATTGACATGTTCATCATATCATCCATATGACTCATGCTTTACCTTTCGGTTACGTGTTCCGAGGCCATGTCTGTACATGCTAGGCTCGCCAAGTAGAACCGTAGTATTGCGTGTGTTTCAAGGCCATGTCTGTACATGCTAGGCTTGAAAACACCCGTTGTATGCGAACGTTGAGTCTATCACACCCGATCATCACGTGGTGTCTCGAAACGACGAACTTTCTTAACGGTGCATACTTAAGGAAGAACACATTATTATCTTGATATTAAGTGAGAGGGATCATCTTATAATGCTAACATCGTTATCTAAGCAACACAAGATGCATAAAAAGGATTAACATCACAAACATCACATGAAAGGATAACGTGATATGATATGGTCCTTCTTGCACTTGATCTCCATCATGTGCATTATGGTATGATCTCAATCATTCCACCGGCGTGGTACCAAGTACCACGGTACCCCAAACTTGATTGTCCATCAATAAGAAGACAACCATATGGATACCTTCCGGTATATCAATAATTTACAAAATAGATCATCTCATAATCAAATTTGTAATATTGACCATATCAATTCACATGCCCAGCAAAAACTAGTTAGACGCTTCTAATTTATTTTTGCATATTTTACGTGGCTTAGGGCTTTCGAGGATAGAACCGTTCATACCTACGAACATCAACCACAACGTTGATAAACACATTTTTAACAACCCTTCATAGATTAGATCTTAACTATAGTAGGAGAAACAGACACCCGCAAGCCACTTATGCAATACAAGTTGCATGTCAGTTGTGGAACAAGTCTCATGTACGTGGACATGTAAGGTTAGTCCGGGCCGCTTCATCCCACTATGCCACTAAGATCATAAAATAGTCAAGGAGGTAATAACATGATCATCAACGCCCACATACACCTATGTGTTCTACCCGTACAAAACATCTACGCATAGATCCGGCTCTGATACCACTGAAGGGGAACGTAGCATAGAAAACAAAAAATTTCCTACGCGAGAGATACCCGAAAGGCCAAGATCTAATCTAGAAGACGAAGTGCAACGGGCAAAAAGAGGGTTAAGGAGAACACATACCCTCGAAGACTCAAAGTGGTACGAGATCAAATCTCGTTGTTGGCGTAGTCGTACTCACACCGATCCCGATAGCGAGAAGATGGCACCGCAATCCGGCGGTGCATCCGTGATCGGTCACACGTACGGTTGATGACGACCTCCGTTCCCTCGTTCCAGCGGGGCGCGGAAGTAGAGGATCCCTCGGAACTCCAGCAGCACGACGGCGTGGTGTGGTGGAGAAAAACATTGCTCAGGGCTTCGCCAAGCGCACGAACAAGTGGTGGAGCAGCGGCAGGAGGGAGGAAGAGATGACACAAGTGTGTGTAGTGGGAGAGGGAGCTCTCACCCCTCCTTTTATAGGAGGGGATGGCAGCCACGAAATTTTGGCTGCCTCCACCTCTCCCTCATCATGTGAGTGGAGTCTCCACTCAACCCACTCATTCTTCCATGAATTCCCACTCAAAATCCCAAGGGTTTTCTTTAATAAATAAATAAAACAATTTTATTTCTTTATTTTAATATTTATTAATTCCATTAACAAACATTAACATATAACCCCTTGAGTTAGTTGTTAAATCTATTAACAACCATTTGATAAGAATCCCCTTGAACTATTTCAAAATTACTCGAAACAATTTCGGTGACTATTTCAATATTCCCCGAAACAATTTCGGTGCTGTCCAAACTTTTCTCCGATATTCCGTATCCTCTCAAATGCGTCATCGAACCTTAAGTGTGTCACCCTACGGTTCGCGAATAAGATAGACATGATCGAGACTCCTCTCCGATCAATAATCAACAGCGGGATCTGGAGATCCGTGATGACTCCTATATATTCAACGATGACTCTCGTGATCGTGTGAACCAACAACGCCGTGAACTATTCCCTTTGTCTCGCGATATTTTACTTGTCCGAGATTCGATCATTGGTATCAACCATACCTTGTTCAATCTCGTTACCGACAAGTACTCTTTTCTCGTTCCCGTGATATAACATCCTTTGTGATCATATCACGTGCTTGCAAGCGGTTTCGATGTGATATCACCGAGAGGGCCCAGAGTATATCTCTCCGTCATTTGGATGGACAAATCCCACTCTTGATCCATGATCCTCAACTAATACTTTACGAATACTTAACGACACCTTTATAGTCACCCTGTTACGGTGTGACGTTTGATGCCATCAAAGCACTCTTCCGGTATCAGTGATTGACATGATCTCATGGTCTAAGGAATAAGTTACTTCGTATGTTTGATATAACAATGTAAACTAAATGACTTGATCGCATTGCTATATTATCTTTGGGTATATGTTCATCACATCATTCTTCTAATGACATGACCCCGTTATTAATAACATCCAATGTTCATGATCAGGAAACCTTGATCATCTATTAATCAACGAGCTAGTTAAAAGAGAGGCTTTACTAGGAACCATTGTTTGTTTATTAAGCACACATGTATCAACGTTTCCGGTTAATACAATTCTAGCATGAGAAATAAACATTCATCATAAACAAGGAATAAGATAATAACCATTTTATTATTGCCTCTCGGGCATATTCCCTTCACTCCGTCCCCACATCTTTAGCCATCCTATGGCATCTGCCGTGACACCACCACGACAGTTGGCGCCCACCGTGGGGCAACCAGCGGCGTTGGTTGGAGTTTCTGTTCGGACGGGATCTTCTTCAGCGGAGCACTTAGTCTGTGGCCTTGTCCACATATTCGGCTCCTTCGACTTCGTCACCGACAACGCCCGCGATTTCGGCGGCAGGGCCATGCCGGAGGGCGGCTCGGTGATCTCCTTCGGCTCTCACCTCGTCTACGTCGCCACCGTCGCCAACCGCGCGTATCCCGAGCTGGTGCATGACGCGGAGGATCCTCCCGCGGTGATCGCTGCTCGCGGAAGGCCCGCGTGCCGTTCTGCGGACCGCGCTGAGGTAATGGTGACGGGCTTGGCGGCGAACGCTGGCGCAGCCGCTACTGGCGCCGCGGCCGTCGTCGAGGATCTTGCTGCACCGAGCGCTGGTGGCAGGACTCACCGGCCCTACGAGAAGGAGTGCAACTTGCCGCCTTCCACTACACCGGCTATTCCCGCGTCGGCTGGGCGACTTGGTATGCCGACTCCCACCGACATCGAGCTTGTAGCCATGAAGGAGCAGCTCGAGCGGCAGCGCCAGGAGCTGCTTGCCGAGCAGGCGGAGTTGGATAAGGTGAGGTTGGAGTTGAGTCTAGATCAGCTCGAGTACAACAAGGCTCACGGCTTCACGCCAGTCACTAGGAGAGCTAGCAGAGTAGGCGCCACGCGGCGCAACCTTGGTGCCGAGATGGCGACAGTTGTAGAGGTTCCTGCTCAGTCCGCCACCGCAAACACCTCCACCAGGCCCAGATATAGCACACCCGCCAAGACACTTAGAGCTGCAGAGGCTGTGGCTGCCGAATTGCCTCGTCTAGACGGCGACGCGCGCGTTAGGCAGCAGGAAAGGCTCAACGAGTTGGTATTGGAGGCTGCTAGGCAGAATGAGGAGTTCCGGAAGGCCAACCCGGGTGCTGGAGCTTCGCAGGTGGTGCACTCGCACGCGGCTAGATCTAACGATCAGGCCTCGTCTCCGCACCCCAGCCGCGAGAAGAGCCGCAGCGGACGTTCGGCCAGAGATAGGCAAATGCAGGTGTACGACCCGGCTGCTGCCGCGAGACAGCTTGCTGTGCCGCAGCAGCCCGGGCAGGAACACAACGCTGCAAGAGCAGGCTCTCAAGCCCATCAAGCTCAAAGCCAGGCCCGAGATGGAGCGCGCCCAGGTCCTTCTCAGCGTCCCGCTGCTCCGCCTACTCGGCAGAGGCAGCAGCCGCGCGCAGTGGCGCTAGTCGCCAACCCGGTGGAGCAACCTGCAGCTGTGCAGGTGGACAGATATGATGATGGCTACTCGGCCATGGAGATGGCTGGTTATGATGTCCATGATCGTGTTGGCGAGCGCATGCTGGCGCCTGGAGATGCGAGGCATCAGCTGGACCGGATCAGCTTGTCGGCGCGGCTGGAGAACACGGGTCCTCCTGGCCCCGAGTGCTTTGGCCCGCGCATTATGAACGAGCCGTCCGTGAAGAACTTCCAGCTCGCAAGGGGCACCAAGAGCTACAATGGCAGCACCAAGCCGGAAGACTGGCTTAATGATTATGTCACCGCGGTTCATGTCCCAAACGGCAACCAGAGATGGGCGGTGCGCTATGTCCCGCAGATGCTAGAGGGTCCAGCCCGCACTTGGCTCAACAACTTGCCCAAGAACAGCATCAACTGCTGGCTGGACTTCTCGGATGCCTTCATCAGCAACTTCACGAGCACATACAAGAGGCCGAATAGGCCACAGCAGCTATCCGCTTGCAGGCAGCGAGAAGACGAGACAGACCGCGAGTACCTTACTCGGTGGAGCACATTGAGGAACACCTGTGAAGGTGTGAATGAAGCACAGGCCATCACTTGGTTTGCGCAGGGATGCAGGCATGGCAGCATGTTGTGGCAGAGATTGCAGAGGGAGATGCCAAACACTCTGGCGGAGACCATCAAGATTGCGGATCAGTACGCACTCGGTGATCCTACTCAGCCCCTGATGGACTCCTCTGAGCCGAGAAGAAACTTCAGCAACAGCAAGCGCAACGAGTTCCGCAACTAGCGCCGAATAGATACCCGGTATGATCCTGAAGAGGTGAATGCAGTGACTGTTGGAGCTGGTGGTAGCCAAAGGCAAAAACCTGCTGGAGCCTACGGGCAGAACCAGAACCAGGGCCAGGGCAACAAGAAGCCATTTCGCACCTCTCAGTCGGGTAGCGGAAACTCCGAGCAGCCGAAGAAGTTTGTCTTTGATGACATGAAGGATGGCCCATGCAGTTTTCATACTCACCACCCCTCGAGGCCTGCTAACCACACTACTCGGTAGTGCGAGTGGTGGGATGTGATCAAGAATGACGGCCTGCCTCCTCCTCCTCTGCCAGCGGCCAATGCCAATGTGCAGCCTACTCGCGCACCCGCAGCTCGGCCGCCAGTGTACCCGAGAAGAGAGAATGTGAACCAGGTGGCTTTAGGAGCCAACCGTCACTTCAACAATGAGGGCTACCGCAACAACAACAATAACTACAACCGCAACAACAACAGAGGCAACAACAACAACTACCAGGGCAACAACAACAACGACAACAATGGGGGAGGAGGCTCCAACCAGTACCAAGAGCACCACGAGAGCTACATGATCTTCACCTCTGAGCCAGTCGACAAGCAATCACAGCACAGGCGGGCCATGGAGGTCAATGCAGTGATTCCTGCTGTCCCTCACTACATGTATTGGTGTGACCAGGAGATCAGGTGGTCCCGAGTAGATCATCCCAAGGTGATGCCCAATCCGGGTAGCTATGCCTTGGTGCTGGATCCTACCTTCCTGGGTCCCGAGAAGAATGTGAGGTTCAGCAAGGTGCTAATCGACAACGGCAGCAGCATCAACATCGTGTGCAAAGACACACTCGAGAAGCTTGGCCTGGCCGAGAACATGATGCTGCCCAGCAAGACCACTTTCCATGGCATTGTGCCCGGGATCTCGTGCAACCCGATTGGCCGAGTATGGATAGATGTGCTATTCGGCACCAGGGATAACTGTCGCACAGAGCGCCTGCAGTTCGAGGTGGTTGATCATCAGAGTCCTTACCATGCCCTACTCGGCAGGCCTGCTTTGAGCAAGTTCATGGCCTCTACCCATGTTGCATATCTGAAGATGAAGATCCCTGGTCCCAATGGCATAATTACAATCTCTGGTGATTACAAGAAGTCCATGGAGTGTGCCTCTGCTGGTTCCCAGTTGGCGGAGTCAATGGTGATTGCTGCCGAGAAGAAGAAGATGTATGAGGTGGTGGCCATGGCGCAATCCGCGCAAGCTGGCGCGCAAGGCGTGACGAGTACCCAGCACGGGGCCGCATTCCAGGCATCTCAGGAGACCAAGAAGGTCCAGGTCGACCCCGAGTTCCCCGACCGTGTAGCCATCATTGGCTCCGGGTTGGCGGAGAAATAGGAAAGCGAGCTCATCCACTTCCTCCGTGAGAATCGGGATGTATTCGCCTGGTCCAATGAAGATCTACCAGGAGTCCCGAGGGAGTTGGTTGAGCACTCATTACATGTGCGTCCTGACGCCAAGCCAGTGAAGCAGGCTATGCGCCGCTTCGGAGATGAGAGAAGGAAGGCCATTGGTGACCAGATCACCAAGCTGCTGATAAGCAATTTCATCATGGAGGTGCTGCATCCGGATTGGCTAGCCAACCCGGTCATGGTCGAGAAGAAGAAGGAGGATCCCAAGGCTGCCACTGCATGGCGCATGTGCGTCGACTACACCGACTTGAACAAGGCATGCCCCAAGGATCCCTTCCCGCTACCTCGCATCGATCAGGTGATCGATTCCACTGCTGGTTGTGAACTGTTGTCTTTCATAGATGCCTACTCTGGTTTTCACCAGATTCCACTCAATCCTGCTGATCAAATAAAGACTGCTTTCATTACCCCGTACGGGGCTTATTGCTATCGTGTCATGTGTTTTGGCTTGAGGAATGCGGGTGCAACCTATCAGAGATGCATGCAGAAATGCTTGCACGACCAGCTCGGCAAGAATGTGCAGGTGTACGTAGATGACATTGTCATCAAAACGAATAAAACACATACTCTACTTGCCGACCTGGAGGAAACCTTTGCTAACCTACGCAAGTACAAAATGAAGCTGAATCCGAGTAAATGCACCTTTGGTGTCCCGGCTGGCAAGCTACTCGGCTTCCTGGTATCTAGTCGGGGCATTGAGGCCAATCCTTCAAAGATAAAAGCTATTGAGAGCATGTCTTTGCCGAGATCCTTGAAGGACGTGCAGAAATTCACTGGTTGCTTGGCATCTCTGAGCCGTTTTCTGGGTCGAATGGGCGAGAAGGCACTGCCTCTGTACCAATTGATGAAGAAAAGTGACAAGTTTGTCTGGACTCCGCAAGCGGATGTGGCATTCAACGAGCTGAAAGCAATGCTGGCTAGTGCTCCCATCTTGGCTAGTCCGCTACCCAAGGAGCCAATGCTGCTGTATATTGCTGCGACTAACAGAGTAGTCAGTGTGGTGATTGTGGTGGAACGAGAAGAAGAAGGCAAGAGTGTGCAGCGCCCAGTGTACTATCTCAGTGAAGTGTTGTCCAGTTCCAAGCAAAACTACCCGCACTACCAGAAGATGACCTACGGCATGTACCTGGGCGCCAAGAAGCTAAAGCATTACTTCCAAGAGCATCCAATCACGGTTGTGAGCTCTGCTCCCATCTCGGATATCATGGGTAACAAGGAGGCGAGTGGCAGAGTAGCCAAGTGGGCAATCGAGCTGGCCGCGTATGCACCCGCGTACGCGAGAAGAGAAGCCATCAAGTCTCAGATTCTGGCGGAATTCCTGGTGGATTGGGCCGAGGTGCAGTATGAACCTCCTGCTCCAGTTTCTAATTACTGGAAGATGCACTTTGATGGCTCGAAGGTGAAGGAAGGCCTTGGTGCTGGCGTGGTGCTTACGTCACCCAAGCGAGATCAACTCAAGTATGTGCTGCAGATCCACTTCAAGGCGTCCAACAATGTAGCAGAGTACGAGGCAGTGGTGCATGGCTTGCGAGTAGCCAAGGAGGTTGGCGTGCAGCGCATTATATGCTATGGCGATTCAGATCTGGTGGTGCAGCAAGTCTCTGATACATGGGATGCTCTAGATGCCAACATGGCATCATATCGCTTCCTGGTGCAGTCTATGACTGGGTTCTTCGAAGGCTGTGAGTTCCAGCACATTCACCGAGCAGAGAACGAATCAGCAGATGAGTTATCCAAGTTGGGATCTTCTCGGCAATCCATCCCGGCTGGAGTCGCCTTGGAGCACTTGAGGAAGCCATCCATCAAGCCTTCTCCCAACTCGGAGTCCATATTTGTTCCTTCTCTGCCAAGTGAGGAATCTGATCCCATGGAGATTGACTGGGAGAATGCTACAAGAAACCCGGGGACTGCCGTCCTCTACTTGGGGACTGCCACTCCTTATTCGGGGACTGCCATTCCTTACTCGGGGACTGCCACTCCTTATTCGGGGACTGCCATTCCTTACTCGGGGACTGCCATTCCTTACTCGGGGACTGCCACTCCTTACTCGGGGACTGCCATTCCTTACTCGGGGACTGCCTTTCCTTACTCGGGGACTGCTATCCTTAACCCGGGGACTGTCGCATTCATTGAGGAAGTCCTTGCTAATCGGTCTGGGCTTCAGAGAAGTGCTCCCATCCCTAAAGAGCAACCAGAGGTACCTGTCCCAATGGAAGTGGACGAACCAGTGTTTCCCACACGGGAGACACCGAGTTGGTCCATGCCCATATTATCCTTTTTGAGGGACGGTACTCTGCCAGAAGATGAAGTGGCTGCAAGACAGATTCAGAGAAGATCCAAGGGCTGCACTATAGTCCGAGATGTGCTGCACAAGAGAAGTGCCACTGGCGTGCTGCAACGTTGTGTGGACCCAGCAGAAGGAGAAGAAATTCTGGTAGAGATACACCAAGGAGAATGCGGGCACCATGCCTCTTCTCGGGCGTTGGTCAAGAAAGCTTTTCGGCATGGCTTCTACTGGCTCACAGCACTGCAGCAAGCTGAGGACATCGTGAGAAAGTGCAATGGCTGCCAGATGTTCGCAAGTAAGATTCACATGCCTGCTTCCGAGCTGAAAACAATTCCTATCACTTGGCCATTTGCTGTTTGGTGTTTGGACATGGTCGGGCCCTTCCAGCCGGCTAGAGGCAACATGACTCACATCTTGGTCATGGTGGATAAGTTCACCAAGTGGATCGAGGTGAAGCCTATACGGAAGTGCGATGGGGCCACGGCTGTGAAATTCGTGAAGGATGTGATCCTGAGATATGGCTACCCGCACAGCATTATCACTGACAACGGTACAAATTTTGCTGAGGGAGCAATGGTGCGGTTCTGTAGAGATAAGCATATCCGACTAGATGTTGCGTTTGTTGCGCATCCAGCCTCCAATGGACAAGTTGAAAGAGCAAATGGCATGGTACTGGCAGGCATAAAGCCAAGGCTGATGGAGCCACTACTGAAAACACCTGGGTGTTGGCTAGACGAGTTGCCAGCGGTGTTGTGGAGTCTAAGGACTACCCCTAACCGGTCAACCGGCTACACACCATTCTTCTTGGTATACGGGGCTGAGGCCGTGTTGCCAATAGACTTAGAGCATGACTCCCCCCGAGTAACCCTCTACACTGAGGTGGAGGCGAGAGAAGCTCGAGAAGACGACGTTGACCTGCTTGAAGAAGCAAGAGAGCTGACTCTGTCACGTTCGGCTATCTACCAGCAAAACCTGCGGCGTTATCATAGCCGAAAGGTGAACCCAAGGGTTTTTCGAGAAGGAGACATGGTCCTTAGGCTTGTGCAGCGCACAGCCGGGATGCACAAGTTGTCTCCTCCATGGGAAGGGCCTTTCATTGTGAGCAAAGCGCTGCACAACGGTGCTTACTATCTTATAGACGCGCGCCCACCACAGGCGAACAGGGCAGATAAAGCTGGAGAGGAAACCAAGCGCCCTTGGAATGTAGCTCTACTCCGTCGTTTTCATTCGTGAGCAAAGATGTGTATGTACCCTCTTATCCGAGTTGAAATTCTACTCTGCAATCTGAAATTGATCTCGGGGACTGCCCTCGTCCAAAATTGCTCTAAGTGTTTTTACTCGGCTTTACCTTTTGCCTATTCGGTTGCTCTACTTCAAAATTCAAAGGTACATCGAGTACTGTGTTTAAACCTACATGCCAACTCTTCGACTTTGCTGCTGTCCGAAACCCGGCTTCATGGCAAGCAAGAGAACAAGCAAAAGGTCCATGAGCACAAGAAAAATTACTAAGGAAAGGAAGAGTGCAGGAACCGAGTAGGGTGCTTTTATTACTGTTCTGTGTCTTGTCTTTTCGGCTAAGTGGTGGGCTGCGTTACTATGATTGTTTCTAAGCGGCTAAGTATTTGCAGCTCTACTCTTTAACTCTTGTGACTCGAATACCAAAAAAGCAACAAGTTGCGGGTAGAGCTGAGACGAAAAGGGAGAGTGAATAAGAAATGCAACTCGGGGACTCGTATACTAACGCAACCCGGCATCGAGCCAGGGCTGCTCAAATTGGCTAAATCAAAAGTAACAAATACCAAGTGGGAATAAAATTGAGTAGCAAGCAACAAGATAAATAGTCTGATACATTTGCTCCCGGCATCCCGGGGATCTGATAAGTGTTTGAGTAAAAAGTTTGCAGGATAAAATCATGTTGAGGAAGCGGTGTTGTCGGTGCTGGCCTTGGCGGCTTCATTTTCTGTGGTGGTCTTGGTCGCCTCCGCCTCCGAGCTGGCATCAGCTGTCTTCGCGGCTTCCTCTTCGGCGCTGGCGTCGTGCTCGGTGGCTGCCTGGTCTGAGGTGGCCGTGGCCACCGAGACAGGTCCTGTTGCCAAGGAAGAACCAGAAGCTTGGTCGTGGGGGCGTACCGTGTCATCAAGGGCGGCTCCTGATGAGGTGCCAAACTCGAGGGCGGCTGTGTCGATCTCCTCGACCTCTTCATCGCTACTCGCGACGACCGCGGCCTTCCCTTTCCCGGCCTTGCCCCTAGGTGAATCGAAGAAGCCCAAGTCCAGCTCGGAATCTGATTCTTCGTCCTCCTCCTCGTTCTCCTCCACCTCGGTGTCGGGTTCAGTGAGGCCATCGATGAAGGTTGCCGTGTCAGCATACTCCGCAACCTCATGCGCAATCAGCTTGCGCATGGTCACGCAGTTGGGGTCAGTCTCCCACTTGGAATTGGCGCACTTCCCGCGGATAATCTGCATGTTCAAGTTCTCATACCAGGAGGCGACGCAGAGCAGCATCAAATCAGCACCCGCCCGAGCTCCTGAGGCGCGCCATTTCTTCAATTCGGCCTTCACGTTGCGCAGCTTCAGAGCAAGGCCACAAATAGTTGTTGGCGCAGGATCCTGAGGCCAGAAGAGCTCGTGGAGCTGGAAGCCGGTGCGCACCAGGTCAGTGCCCACGCCAGCTAGGCGTTCGAACTGCCCTCGCATCACCAGCATGCTATCCTCGATCTCGGCTCTGGTGTCCGCAGCCTCGCCCTTCTCAATACGAGCTGCTTGGGCCTTGGCCAAAGCAGGCGCGCAAAAGGACACGATGTCAGGGAAGATTTCTGCAAAAAGCAAGTGAGAAATTCAGTAACAGAATTAGAGAGGAGGTAGGACCGAGAAGAAGAGATGCAGAAAGGAGAAAACTTACTATTCAACTCGTGGCGCAGCTCCTGCAGCTGGATCTTCCATGCTTCTTCATTGGATACATGCTTCTCCTCGAGCAAGCGGAGCCCATCCAGCTGAGTAAAGAGCCCAGCATTGGCTTTTTTCAGCACCTCGCACTCCTGCTCGAGGGCTTTCACCTTGGCATTGGCTGTTATCTCGGCCTTTGCCTTCTCGACGATGACTCTGTCCCTCTCGGCACCAAGGTTGATGGCATCCTGGAGTGCCTTCTGCAGCTGGAGTTGCAGATTCTCCATCTCGGTAGCGTGCTCACTCTGCAGAGCAGCAGATTGGCTTGCCAGTTGCACCTCCACCTCGGCAGGCTTGAGGCAATCTTGATGCTCCTCGGCAAATTTCTTATGATCTTCTGCGGAAAGCAAAAGCACGATCAGCGGAAAAGCAAAAGAAACAGACACAAGGGCGAACCGAGTAGACAGTGGTTTACCTTCAAGCTTCTTGATGGTGGCCTCGCCATTCTCAACAAAGGCACGGCAGTTCGCGTGCTCGTCAGCCATGGCTTTCAGTTTCCCTGCGGAGTAGAAATGGTTAACGCAAAAAAGCAGAAGCGGGCGTAAACAAAAAACGCAAGAACCGCGTAGCTAGAAGCGTACCTTCAACTTCAGACAGCCTCATGGTGATGTTCATTACTTCCTTGTCGGCTTCCTCGGCGATCGTCTTCTCTTTTTCCAAGGCGGCAATGCGCCTATTGGCAATGGCATGATTCCAGAGTAGCCGACGGTGCAAGTTGGTCCGTTTCAGTACGCTATTCTGAGAAGCAAAAGAAACAAGAATCAGGCAAAGTACTTGAGATTCAACCCGAGAAGGCGGCTACTCGGGAGAGTGTCCGCCTACTCGGCCAGAATCTCGGGGACTGGGTGATGGATAAGGAAAAGAGGGAGAGTAGAAAAGAAATGAAAATGCAACTCGGAAAGGATGATTAAGAACTTACCGCGTAGGATTGCTCGAGGTCCTCGGCGTTCTTGCGGTGGACAAACATCTTGGCAGCAAGTGTAGCAGAGGTGGTCGAGACGGTCATGGGTTTGCAACCCAAGTCCACCTTGTTCCAATCCTGACGCATATGGTCGATGTCGCCCAGATCGATGCCGTTCCAGTTGGGGTTGCCGAGAACTTTGTCGTCCCACTTGGCGTCGATGAAGCCGATCAGATCGAGTACTTGCTCGAGGCTCTGGGACGTTATCGCCTGGTCTTGAGCTCCCCGAGAAGCAATGGAGACAGACTTGTCTTGATTTGGGGCCGGGGGCCTGGAATCCACTGCCACGGCTTTCCTCCCTTTCTGAAGAGCAAGATTCCGGTATGTGGGGGAGAAGACGACCTGGTGCTGTTGGCTAACCTTCACCATGTAATCAGGGTAGCAGGGGCTGATCAGCTATAGCAGCGGCGGCAGGAACCGCATTGGGATTGCGGATAACCAGCGGCCCGGGCTGGCCAGCTGATGTCGGCGGCGGCTTGTCGGCAGCTCTCTTCTTTGCTTTTCTCCTTCTGAGCAGTTGGCTTCTCGGAGATTGGCTTCTCGGCCTTCTTTTTCTCGGTGTCCTTCTTCTCAGCCGTCTCCTTCTCAGCTCTCTCCTTCTCGGCTGCCTCCTTCTCGGCAGCATCTTGGGCACTCTTCCTAGTAACCGGCTTGGCTGAAGGCCCGGTTGCAGCTTTGGGTTGCGGCACCAGGGAGGAGTCTGGCTGGGCGCCACCTTGGTCAGTTGGTGGCGCCAGGGACGCGCTGTCCGATGCGCCATCTGGCTGGGCGCTACTCTGCGCGGCGTCTGGTTGCACGTCGCTCAGAGGGTAGAGCCCAGTCGCGTCCTCTACCCGCTGCTCAGCAGCAGGATCTGGCTGGGAGATATCCATTGCATCCACCCGCGCCTGGGACGCAGGATCTTCTTGCTCAGCACCCCCTGTGGCTGGCTGCTCCTGTTCTGCTCTTGGCCGCTCGAGGGCGGCGTCATCATGCATCTCTTGATCTTGGTTCCCCTCGGCGGTGTTGGCCGGAGGGGAAGGTGGCTTCTCTTGATGAGCAGTGTCCTGCGCCTCCTGCTCGGCGCGGGATTGCTGCTCTGGGTCGGTGATTTGGGCATCAGTGCCCTGTGGTTGTGCGTTGGCGGTGGTATTCTCATCATCGTCGAGGTTGATTAAGTTTTCGACGTCGACGGCGGTCTTCTTCTGGGTCTCAGTGGACGCGAGAGCGGCGTCCGCGTTCAAGGGGGCTCTGAAGAGGAAATTGCGTTCAGAAATAGGAAGAGGACAAAGGAAATTGAGAAGAAACAGCGAAGTACAAAATTGGGAATTAACCGAGAAGAAACTTACGCTTTGGTGGAGGGAATCGTTCGTCTTGTTCTCTTCACGACCTTTTTGGTCGTCTTCTCGGATGGTTTCTTCTTCTTGGCGGGGGGCTCTAGGGCGCCGCTGCCGGTCCACTTGCGGGTAGCAGGTGCAGCAACTGATAGAGGACGGACGACCAAGGCTGCCTCGTCCTCATCCTCGTCTTCTCCCCCGCCCTCAGCATCGGCATCATCTACAAAGATTGAGAAGAAAAAGGAAAGACTCAGAAACAGCAGGCAAAGGGTTAGTGTTTCTCACGGACAAAACAGGAAAAATCCAATTACCTGCATCTTCTTCCTCGGACCAGTCGCGGAGAGACACTCCTGTGCGCTGCTTCTCCATTGTGGGAGAATGAGGGAGATTAATCTGATCCGTGGTCTCGAAGGAGGCCACATCGTCTTCTTCTCGGTCAGCGAACCAATTGCCCTCGAAACGCTCACAGCTCTCGGCAAGCTGGCGGTCAAGGATCTGAAGAACAAAGAATCGTCACGAGTTAACCGGGTAGCACAAAGGCACTCTACTCGAATAGGCGTGCAAACAAAAAGCACACTAAGCTTAGAGAAATTTGCTAAGTGTCCTACTCGGGAAGGCGTGCAAACACAAAGCAGAGTAAGCCTAAGTATTTCAACTAAGTGTCCCACTCGGCAAGGCGTGCAAACATCAAGCATACTAAGCCTAGGCAGTTCGATAGAATGATCTACTCGGTGCAGAAGGCGATTGCTAGTCGCAGCCAGGAGAGAAGGTTTTCTAGTCGGATTGCATATGTTGGAAGCAGAGTAAGGAGAACATACCCGTGGAATCGGCTTCGTGCGGCTGAAGGGGGTGAATCCGTACTCCCAATCGTCGCGGAGGCCTGTGGTCAGTATGGACCTTGCGTGATCGGCGACCTCCGCGTCGCTGAGCTCGAACGTGGTCGTCCGAGTGCAATTGCGAGGGCCTCCCAAGTAGCACATTGGGTGGGAGCGCCGCTGCAGAGGCAGCACGCGATTCTTGATCCAGCAGGCGACGGGATCGTCGCTCCTGAGCCCTTGACCGGTGAGGTAGGCGAGCCGCTCCTCCATCTGCATCGAGTTGCGGTCGTTGGAGGGCTTTGTCTTCCAATTCTGCCCGGATGGAGCTCGGTTGCTCCACGCAGGCAGGTTGATGCGGTCCGTCACCGGTCCCCCTTCCGTGGCGGGGATGTTCTTGACATAGAGGAAAGATTTCTGCCACAGGCGGCCGGAATCCAAGCCCTTGATACGAGGGTGGTTGGTTCCCGCCCGCTGCAACATCATGGCGCTGCCGGTGTCGGTTACCCGGCTGCCAGCGGCCGCGCCGTCCTTCTTCCCCTTACTCTGTTGACGGAGATGGAAGTACTTCAGCCAAGTCTCCACCGTGGGGCGGACGCCAAGAAAGGCCTCGCACACCACGGTGTGATAGGCTAGGAAGACAATGGCATTCGGAGGGAGGTGGTGCATCTGGACACCGAAGTGATCCAGGAAGGCGCGGAGAAAATCCGAAGCCGGCAGGCCGAATCCTCACGTGAAGTGCGCGAGGAAGACGACATGCTCGCCCTCCTGCGGGGCCGGAACAAGTTCGCCGTCGGACGGCCGGCACTGAACACCAGGAGGAACCCTCCGGGTGTTCACGAGCCAGGAACAGTCATCGACGGTGACGTGAGAACCAGCCCAGCCGGCGCGAGCAGCCATGGCAAGGAGTGAGAAGATGGTGGAAAGTTGGAGGAATCGGATGGAGAGAACGAATCCGCAGCGGCGCAAACAGTTGCGCGGCGGCGGAGAGCTCGGCGGAGAAGAAAGAAACAGGGCAGAGAAAGAGGAAAGTGCGGAGGAGGAAGAAGGGGAAGTTACCGGCGGGGGTATATATACCCTCTCCGCGGATTACCGTTACCATCGGGGTAGTGGGATCGATCGTGGCCAGGATTCTCGTGTGGTGGGGTCTGTGGCCGGTTAGAAACGCACACACGCGCTAGGCGCGCGCGTAACGGCCGCAGTTGATCCCACGATCAGATCGTGGCCAATTACTGCGCTTGATGGGACATAACGAGCCGGTGGGCCCGCCCCGTGAAAACTGGGCGCGTGGCACGTCGTGTCGTGGGCAGCAAAACGACGGGGTCACGGATGCTTGACACGTGTCCAGTCGCAGCACGGAAGGCTGGATAGTGCTGAGCGCTGCAGAGACGGTAGAGGAGAAATTCTCTAAGTCTTTTTACTCGGTTACAGGGTAGAAAGCTGGTGCTACTCGGAAGACAGGAAACTCAAGGTACTTTCTAGAGTACTACTCGGAGGTTCTTACTCGGCATCTTGAGGTTCAAGGGCTATGTTGCAAAGATTGGTTTTAAGCTGGCATAGCCTAGTGAACGAGTTCGCAAGACTCTACCAGCTTCGGGGACTGCTGTCGGGGGGTTACCCCCGAGTAGGGTAAAGACAAGTGGTAAAAGAAACTATCAGAAGAGAGGTTTGGTCGAGTAGCCGCCTACCCGGTACTTGCTACCCGGTCGACTGCTACTCGGTCTCACCTCAAGATGACCAGAAGAAAGAATCAATCAAGTTCTGTCCATTCGAGTAGAAGAGTTGGCCCGAGTAAAACTGGCGGGAACCTACTCGGGCCAGAAAGTCAAAGGAGCCGTTCTGACACAGGATCCCGCGTATCCTGGGTCCGTACTTGGCACTATTCGAACTACTGTTCATCTGGGACCGGCCTACCTGACAGTGACAGCATGGAAGCAGGCGGTCGCAGGATAAGGGGGCCCTACTCTGTGTTTGGCACAGGGATACCAGTCTGTCCCCTTGGTTTTGCCCAACGACTTTACGGATGCAGCCAAGATTAGGAACCAAAGCTGTCAGCGGGAACCCGGAAGAAGGACGATGTGCACACTATGTCGACACTTGTCCATGTTTGGACGTATCCGGCTGGGCACCGTGTATATAAGGTGCCCCGCCGCCTCCTGCGTGAAGGATCGCATGCTGGGACAGACCGTGACCTAGATTCTTGACCTAGTTCATCACGTAGAGAGAAGAGTGGCTACTCGGTAGCAAGAACATTGTACTGTGGCTACTCGGTGAGACACCAGAATACATAGAGAAAGGCAGGAGTAGGGGTTTTACCTCCTCACGAGGGCCCTGAACCTGGGTAGATCGTGTTGTTTGCAGTGTTTACTTCGTACCCCACGCGGCTACTCGTCGCGTGATCCCTCCCCGAGCACCTCCAGCGTCCTCCGTCCCCACATCTTTAGCCATTTCAAGAGTAGGAAAGTCTAACCTTTTACTTTGAGTATATAGGAAATACAAAGTACTACAAAATGGATGGAATAAACTCATAAAAAGTAAAAATGGATCAAAGGAATAATTGGAGGAGAAAAGAAGAAGAAAAGAAGAAGCGGGGAAACTGCCAAGCCCGCCTGGCTGGGCTCAGGACGGAGCCCATGCCGGGTGCTTCGGGTAGGTGTTCGACCTGCGCACTGTGCAGCTGGCCTAAGCCGGGCTCACTGCGTGGCGGCCGATCTACCTGCCTAGCCAGCATAGGTGTAACATCCCTCGTTTTTGGAAAGTTGTTTTCTTGATTATAGCAAGCCACAAAAAATAAATAAAACTCAAACACGAAGGAAACAATATTGTTATTCCAATGTTATTGGAATTGAAAATCTAATATACCTCTATTCCATAAACCCTAAAGTCTTTTCAAAATGAATATCCCTTACGTAAAGTAAATTATTTTCCTTTGTCAAATCTTATTACATAAAATGCTTTCAATTCAAATATTACTTTGAAAATATTTTATGGCAACTAAAATCAAAGATTTATAATGTTCTAAGCCAAAAATATATATTTTATGATAATAAAAGATATTTATAATACTTATTAGTTGTTATTACAAGTTTTAAACATAAAGGGGTGAACATAAAATGCTTTGCTTTGAAAATAATATAAATTAGGATTTTGAAAACAATATTATGTCTTGTGGAAGTTTTTCTAAATTTTATTAAGCCACTTTTATAATTATTGAATTTTCTATTTTAAAATGACATTAAGTTGCTATTAGTCAATCAATCATATATTAAAAATATATAAAATGAAAATGAGATAAAATGACTTTGAAAAATAATATTTGACATGTATAAGCATGTTTTTTACCGAAGGAGTACACTTGCGGATGGCCACACAGGAACAAAGAGATTACTATGTCCTTCTAAGTTTTGATGCTTCCAGTGCAGTCTTTAGTGATATGGGCTCTGTCTTGATCAACTAAGTTGAATGAACTCACCAGTGCTTGACAAGCAGATGTAGGGGTTATAGGTTGGAACGGGTCAAGCCGAACGGTGGTGGAATTTCTTATGAAAGATCTGGTCTCAATCTTCTCCTTTCCTTAATGCACTTAGGGTGTATAGGATGTTTGGACTGATTTGTGTCTGAAGGTGAAAGTTCACGAACTCTATAGAGTCAACAAACTAAGATCTTAGCTATGTCTCCGGTTATGGACAACTATGAGCAGCTGGACAAGGAATGACGGAAGAATATCATCAAGCCAACTTCATAATAAAATTTTGATGGGTGAACATGGGTAAGAGTTTTCCCTCATTTCTATCGATGGTACTCCTTAAACTACATCTAGTTCACTGGTTTCTATCAGTGATACCTATTATAGATGAAAGTGTTTTATGACAAGAGATAGGAGAAAAATGGTTTTATGCAAACTTAGCCAAAAATCCACTCAACCAAATAAGAATGTAGTATTAGTCTTGCCATTTTATATCCATCATAGTGTTACTTGACAATACATTAAATTGTATTGACCCCTTGTGCCTGCATATTCCATCCTGCAGATGAATCTGAAGACGAGTGAGGATTTCGTTTATAATCTCGAGTCTACCTGTCGGATATATGCCAAATAGGGGTATATCTGGCATTAGCCGAAGGCCGGGTTACCACGGTGGCCCACATGCAATGGAACCGAGTCCATTGGGCAGCCCAGTGAGCTGACGCGCAGGAAGCCAGATTCTAGAAAAACCCGGACCACGACCCAACATGGTGCGACTTGGAGGAGAAGCCGGATTCCTTACTTTCCAAGTTAGATACTTTCTATAGTCTTCTAGGTTTTCTTCTTGTAAGCCCTAGTCCGGCTATCTAAGCCGAACATGAGCAAGGAAAAGATAAGTTGACAAGTTAGCTAGAAGACAACTCGCTGAGAAGTTCATCCTCGCCGAGTTAGCGAAACCATACTCACAATTGTACTCTGTATAATTCAGGCTTCAACACTGATTTAGTGAGATTGCGGGAGTAGGAACGTCGCCTAGTTGCGACGTACCGAACCTGGGTAAACTCGGTGTTCTCGTTTACAGTTCTTCCATGTACCCCGCGGTTTTAACAGTAGGCTTATGGCACCCCCATCCACGATCCTTGCTACGATGTCTCGACAGTTGACGCCCACCATGGGGCCAGCGGCGTCGGGAGTTACGTTCCGATCGAGAATACTCGGCGGAATCGGCAACACCATCTGATACGTCATAAACGTATCCTTAATTTCTGATGGTCCATATTGTTTTCTTATTGTTTCCCACATGTTTGCTATACACTTTCTGTCATTTTATCGATTTTCCGTACTAACCTATTAACAAGACGCCACAGAGCCAGTTCCCTGTTTTTTGTTGTTTTTAGTTTCAGAAAAGTTGTTCTGGAAATATTCTCTGAATCGGAAAGTTCGAAGCCCTGAAGTCTTAGAATTCCAGAAGGTTCCACGGAGACGTGAAGAGACCCGAAGGGGGTCCTCAGGAGGCCCACACCATAGGGCGGCGTGACCCCCTGGCCGCGCCATGGGGTGGTGTGGGCCCCCCGGCCTCCATCGCCTTTGCTCGTTCGCCTATTTATACCCCCCGAGACGTAAAACCTAAAGATATTCCACTTCGTCATGAAAAACACCCGAGGCCGCCGTCATCATCATCCCAAGATCTGGAGGGTTCTAGAGCTCTCCCCGGCACCCTGCCGGGAGGGGAATTCATCACCGGAGGGGTCTACACCACCATTCCCTCCTCCGAAGTGATGCGTGAGTAGTTCATCCCTAGACTACGGGTCCATAGAAGTATCTAGATGATTGTTCTCTCCACTTTGTACCCCATGTTTAGATCTTGTGAGCTGCCTAACATGATCAAGATCATATTTTATGTAATACTACATGTTGTGTTTGCTGGGATCTGATGAATGTTGAATGGTATGTCTTCTCATTATCAATCTATCATGTTATCTTCATGCATATGTTATTTATGATCTTGCATGCTCTTCGCTATTAGTAGATGATCTGGCCAACTAGATGCTAGTAACTCCAAGAGGGAGTATTTATGCTCGACAGTGGGTTCATGCCTCCTTTGCATCTGTGCTCGAGTGACAGAAACGTGACAGATGGAGGATGTGTTGTTGACATTAGGAAGAAAACAACGGTGTTTACCTAGTTTACATTGTTTACATTACACACTTTGCTTACGGCGATAATCTGTTGCTAGCAACTTAATACCGAGAGGGTGGATTATTAGACATAGAAGTAGTCGGATGATGGTCTATGTATTTTGTTGTAATGCCCGCATGAATCACATAGTAATCTTTATGTCTTGCATATGCACTACGGTGCAGCCTTCATTTCTGTCAATTGCCCAACTGTAATTTGTTCACCACACATGTTATTTATCTTTCACGGAGAGACACCTCTAGTGATTTGTGGATCCCGGTCTTTTTTCTCATATTGCTAATACACACACTGCATTCATACTGCTGCTACTGCTTTCATATTGTTTTCCACATTATACCTTTAACCTCTTTGTGTTAAGCAAAACCGGTGAGATTGACAACCTCACTGCTTCGTTGGGGCAAAGTGATTTGATTGTGTTGTGTAGGTTCCACGTTGCTTCTGAACCGGTTGTGCGCCCTGCCATCTCAGCTGCATCAACCTTCTGAAGTTACTTCTTCCTCCTACTGGTCGATTCAACCTTTGTTTCTTTCGGAGGGAAACTTGATGTTGAACTCTTCATACCTTCCTCTTGGGGTCTCCTAACGAACGTGTGTTCACACACATCACCATGCCGGTTAGAGGAGGAGATGATGAGACAAGTTTCGCGATCCGTCTTTTGATTCTCATCAGGTCTGGACGCAGAACCTGGACCGCGTCCAACGCCCAATTATCTTGAGATGTGGCCGCAGAATCGATGAAAGGCGGAATTCCCGTATCCTTTCGAGGATAGGGAATATCCGAGTGATAGAAGAAAGGGCTCGTCCAAATTTTGTCGGACTCGGAAGTTTTGATTTTCGGAAACCACTCCTCCCTGAACCTACGAAGGTTGAAGGAGATGGTCCCGCAAGTTGGGAGAACACCTTCGGTGGTGTTGCGTTTCACGTTGAAACAATATTTGAAAAAAATCTAAGCGGGGTTCTATCCCCGAGTATCCCTCAAAAAGGGCCTAGAACCCGGCTATGTATAGTATCGAGTTGGGAGGTAGGTTGTGGGGTTGGACGTCATAGTGGTTGAGGACTTGGACGAAAAACGCGGATGGTGGAAAACCCATACCTCTATTGATATGGGAAGCCAGAACAACCCGTTCTCCGTCTTTTGGAGAAGGCTCGAAGTCGTCCTCGTCCAGCCGCCATTTGTCCTTGACTATGAACCCATCCTTCTCCATGGTGTTGAGAAGAGTCGGGGCCATGTTGCAGTGGCTCCAGTTTCCTGCGTCTCCCTCCTCTTCTTCCTCATCTCCGGCGGTGACGACGACCGCCTTGTTTTCACCATCGCGGGTGGAAGTTTCCCCCTCCTCAGTATCTTGGAAGGAAGGAGGAGGAGGAGTGGCCGAGGGCGGCGGCATGGTTCTAGTGGCGGGATTGAGATCCCCGCCCGCCGACGCGCTCGCGGGCACCTCCGGTGCGTTTTCAGAGGAGCTCGGAGAAGTTCCGACGACGAGGTCGAGGTCCTGGATAAGGTCCTCCATGGTGGCGTCGATGTTGGCAATCTCGGAGGCGCGTGGAGGGCTTCCGGTGGTCATTTTCGGGCGCAACCGTGAGCAAACACCACCGATGGTAGTTTTCGGTGAGGTTCGGGGCTCGGTCTCGTTTCTCCGTGTTCTTTCGTTCGAGGCTGGGAGTGAGTGTGCTCTGGGGACTCGAGGAAGAAGAAGATGCGGAAGGAGAGCCGGAGGCCCAGAGGCGGCTATTTATATCGAAGGTGCATTAAGATTAGCTCCAACGACTCTTTTATTGGTTGGATGCTCGACGCGTGTATCGCCTGAAAATCCGGGAAACGAGGGGGCGGGGTGATTATTTTTATCTCCTCGTTTCTTGCGCGATAATCTGTGAGAGATATGGGTTCAGCCTTTTTTGACTGAACCCAGACATTCGTGACGTGGGCAAGATTTCACTGATCGCGTCACGGTTTCCTTCTCCGTGAAGATTCGTGGAAGAAATGCTGGATTTCAGTACATCCGAGTTTGGCATTAAAGATTTTTTGTTGAAAGAAGAAACAAGACAAAACGCCAACATTTGTGAAGAAAATATAGATCCATGAGGGAAGGCAAAATGAAGTCTTAATCCTTCTTGGGGGCTATTGTCGGATATATGCCAAATAGGGGTATATCCGGCATTGGCCGAAGGCCGGATTACGAGGGTGGCCCAAATGCAATGGAACAGAGTCCATTGGGCGGCCCAGTGAGCTGACGCGCGGGAAGCCAGATTCTAGAAGAACCCGGACCACGGCCCAACGTGGTGCAACTTGGAGGAGAAGCCGGATTCCTTACTTTCCAAGTTAGATACTTTCCATAGTCTTATAGGTTTCCTTCTTGTATGCCCTAGTCCGGCTATCTATATAAAGCCGGACGGGAGCAAGGACAAAATAAGTTGACAAGTTAGCTAGAAGCCAACTCGCCGAGAAGTTCATCCTCGCCGAGTTAGCGAAACCATACTCACAATTGTACTGTGTATAATTCAGGCTTCAACCCTGATTTAGTGAGATTGCAGGAGTAGGAAGTCGCCTAGTTGCAGCGTACCAAACCTGGGTAAACTCGGTGTTCTCGCTTACAGTTCTTCCACGCCCTCCCGCGGTTCTACCAGCAGGCTTATGGCACTCCTGTCCATGATCCTTACTACGATGTCTCGACACTATGACCAACATGTTTTGCCTGTAGGACATGAAGAAGATGAGGCTCAATGTGTACTATTTTTTCCGCTGTAATACTTTGTATCCTGCTAGTCTTCTAAGACTATGCAATTTGTAATGTTATCTTTGTAAATATTGGATCATGCGATGTAATAGATTTTGACGCACTTGCATGACATTTCATTTTGTACTGTGGTGCTAGCATCTGATCTAGAGACTAGCACAATAACACATGTGTTCTTGCATTTTGTAAATGTGGGAACGCTACACTAGGCCGGGATGAGGCCGACCCCAAGGCCAGGAGCTTCAGGCACCCTGCCGGCCTGCACTCCGCTATGCCGGCCTAGGTCGGGCTCTCTGCTGCGAGGTAGGGTCGCCTGGATGACCGGCATAGGCCAAGCCAAGGCCGGGTTGCCTGGCCGACTCCCTCTATGCCTCTGCCGACCTCCAAACCGTCATGGACGACCCCAGGCCAGGTGAAAGCTCATGATCCCTCTAATGATTTTGGTGATGATGATAACACGAGTATCATCTATCTAACAGTGTTGTTTTAGTCTGTGCAGCTATTATCTCAGATGCTTATTGTTATATTCTTGACGGAAGATCAAAGAGAAGGCCGACATTCTGATTTCTATGCCACCGGATTTTTCACCGGATTTTTCAGTATGCACACCGGAATTTCCGGTGCCTATGGGGCGGAATATCCGGCCCCAGCACCGGAATATTCCGGCCCTCTCCTGGCGTCCCCAGAAATGACTAAGTGTTTTCACTGCCCGCGGACAGAAGCCAGGGCGGAAATTTGCCCCGGAAATTTCCGGTGCAAAAATCCGGCCCTCTGGGACTTAGCGAAAAATGGAGTTCTCCCAAGTGCCCGCGCACAGAAGGTGGGGCAGAAATTTGCCCCGGAAATTTCCGGTGCAAATATCCGGCTCCTGGTCCTTAGCAGTTTTTCGTCAACAAGCTGGTGCCCGCGCGCAGAGAGGGGGGCGGAGTATTGGGGCGGAAATTTCCGCCCCCGGATATTTCAAATATCCGCCCCCCGGACTTTTCAAATATCCGGCCCAAGCTGACCGGAAATTTCCGGTGCTAGCACCGGAATATTCCGGCCCTGGAGGACTGCAACGGTCAGAAATTGGAGGAGCCTATAAATAGCTGTCTTCTTCCTCTAGATAGGTAGCTCGTCCATTCCTCTCTCTCCTCCATTGTTGTAGAGCTCAAAACGCCCCGATCTCCCTCCTCCTCCAACCAAACTCGATGCCCTTCAAGGATCTCATGGAGGAGGACTAGATCTACCTTTCCACCAAGCCAGAACGTGTGTACCCACACCACAACTCTTGGGATCTTGTAATCTCTTGGTTGCTTTGTCATCCAAGGGAAACCCTAGTGCTTGTAGCTTCCACCTTGTAGCAAGAAGCTTCGATTGTTGAGAGCCTCCATCTCACTTGTGGAGTAGCCTCAACCCCTTGTAAAGGTTTGGTCAACGCCTTCAAGTCGACCTCATAGTGGAAACGAGAATCTCCCTCACCGGAGAAGCTCAAGGAGAACAAGGTGCGCACATCCGTGCTATTGAGGAGCGCCTAGGTGGCTCCCCACCTCTCCAACGTAGACGTACTTCTTTTAAGAAGGAACTACGGGAAACATATCCTTGTCTCCGTGTTTTTCACTTGTTGTTATCTTGTACCGTTCCTTTATTTCTGCTCCTACTTGTTTCCGTACCACCTAGGGTTTTCACTTAGTTGCACATTTAGGTAATCAAGCATTTACTTTCTTAAATCCCCCATTAAAAGTGAAAAAGAAGTAAAATTTGTAGGTCACCTATTCACCCCCCCCTCTAGTTGACCATATTGCACTTTCAATTGGTATCAGAGCCTCGGCTCTTTTATCGGGCTTAACCGCCTAAGAGTAATCATGGTCAACGGAGATGATCCCGAATCTTCTAAGGAGGAGCTCTCCAAAATGGCCGACACTATAGCCAACCTAGAGACAACGGTTTGTACCATTCAAACCCAATTGTCCAAGGTTAGCTCTAGTGTGGGCTCAGAGGTTTCCTCCATCAAGAAGATGTTGGAGAACATGATGGGTAGAACCAAGGGGCCGTCTCACTCTCCCCATGTCACCGATGAGGATAGTTCGGATGAGGAAACAAATCCGGATATTTCCGAAATCGAATAGAACATTGCCAAAGCTAAGGCTAAAGCCGCACAAAAGGCTAAAGCCAAAGCTAAGGAGAGTGACGGTGGCTCCAAGTCTCAAACGGCTAATGGTTCGGGGTCCAATTCAAAAGTTCCACCACCACAAAACTATGATTCTATCCACCCAATCGTTTCCATGCCACACATCCTTAATGTTGGAGTTCCACCCATCCTTAACACTAACGAATTTTCCTCTTGGAAGTTTGAAATGGAATCTCACATTTCAGGATCGTGTACCGCATTGTGGAGAAGCGTGATCCATGGATTTCATCCTCATGACCCAAGCAACTTGACTCCAAGGGAGGATGTTGAATCTCAACTCAACAAAACTGCTCTCGTTATTATCCAGAAGGCTCTCCCAAGGGAGCATCTCACTCACATCCGCGGTTGTAAGACTGCCAAGGAAGCTTGGGACAAACTTGACACCTTGTTTCAAGGAAATGCTAGCATTCACTCTTCCAAGTATGATGTGGCGATTGACAACTCCGAGAACTTCGTTATGCAAGAGGATGAGACTCCTGAAGAGCTCTATAGAAGAGTTGTCACTCTCGCCAATCAACTGAGAGACTTTGGCAAGGAAGAGATCACCGATGAGTGGATAAAGAGGAAATTTGTCAAGGCTATCACACCCTTCGAGAATAATCTCGCCACTAGTATCCGGACAAGAGCGGACAACAACACTCTCAACTCCATTGGTGTTCTTAGCGAGTTCATCGCAATCTCTCTCTCACACAAGAGTGCGGATGATGCTCTAGCTCGCTCTAGAGGGATGGGAAAGTCTCCCAACCTTGCATTGAAGTCAAAGGCAATGGCTCGGGTTGATGAAAGTGAAGAAGATGATGATGATGAGGAAGACTATGAAGATACTTACACAGGAGCTCACAAGTGCATTGCCCTTGCTATGCATGGATATTGGAAGAGATGGGAGGCTCACAAGGCCGGATCTCCAAGGCCTCCACGAAACAAGAACTACAAGAAGAAGGGGGAGCGACCAAGGACATGCTACAATTGTGGTAGCGCTAACCACTTCGTGAAGGAGTGCCCCTTTGAGCCAAGAGAAGAAAACAAAGGCAAGCTCGTTCGCAAGAACAAGACCAAGCCTCCTCAAAACAAGAACTTTGCAAGGAAGGTGCCAAGGGCTCTCTACATTCAAGAAGGGGCGGTTCTTGAGACTTACATCTCCGGAGATGAAGGAGAAGATGAGGTAGTTGGAGTTGCTCACATTGCCAAGGCCACCGCATCCTCACCTTCGATCTCCCTATTCGAATCCCCCAATGAGAATGTGGCTACCCGACCTACATGTCTTATGGAAAAAGCCACTTCGGTATGCTCTCCCAACTCCAAGACCATTGTCACTAACCCTCCTTCGTTATTGGATTGTGTTGAAAATGCTTGTGAGGAGGATAGTGAGTCTAATGAGTTAAGCATATGGCTATCTAGCCTTAAAGGTGAGACTAAGGAAAAGGTGAACTCCCTTTTGAGGCAACTTGATGAGGCTAACTCTCTTGTCGATGAAAAGGAGGAGATCATCATGACCTTAGAAAGCCATGGAGGTCACACTTGCAATGAACGAGAGCTTGAAAAAGCACTTGATAATGAGCGTTCCATTCGTGCCTCACTTGAGGAGAAATTGTCTTGTATTGAAGAAAACTTTGCCATGAGTGTCTCTAAGCTTAGGAAGGAAAATGCTCAATCTCTTGCTTTAATTAAAACTCTTGAACATGAAGAATTGAAGCTAGGAATTGCTCACGAGGAACTTGGCACTCGTCATGAAAAACTTGAAAAGGAGTTCATGTCTCTTAAGGAAATTCATGACAAGTTAACCAAATCTCGTGACAATCTTCTAGCCCAACTTTCAAACAAGCAAGTTGTATCCACTTCACCTTCTAGCTTGAATGTCTTGCCTAGCAATGCTTGTAGTACAACTAATCTTGTAGGAAATGAGAAGAATCCCCATGAGATTGCCTCTCAACGTGCCAACAATGGAAAGGAGGGACTTGGCTATATAGCCAAGTCAAAGAAGAAGTACAAGAAGAAGAACAAGAAGAGAGTCACCTCCCCCTCACAAGAAGTAAGATTTGTGAAAGAGGGAGAGGTGACCAAAAGGAAGGAGACCAACACCATTGTGGGTGGTGAGACCTCTAGGGGGAGCACCACTCACAATAACTTTGCCGGGAAATATAATCCATCTTATGTTCTTATGAAGTCTAGAGATGGTCATGTATATGCTAAATATGTTGGTACTTCTTATGGTGACGATTATCATTGGAGTATTTGGGTTCCCAAGACCCTTGTCGCTAACATGAGAGGACCCATTCAAAGATGGGTCCCTAAATCAAGAAACTAATCTATTGTAGGGAAGTGCTTCCGGTTCGAGCAAATGGACGGTGGATAGTGGTGCATCCCAACATATGACCGGAAGCAATGACGCAATGAGTAATATTCATCCTCCATTACCTCATCTCAATTGCGTTACTATTGGTGACAACTCCGAACTAAAGGTATTGGGACGAGGCAAGGTAGCAATCTCAAATGACTTGTCAATTGAGAATGTTCTTCTTGTTGAGTCCCTTGGCTACAATCTCATCTCGGTTCTTCAACTTGCTAAAAGTGGTTTTACCTCTTTCTTTAATAAGGAGAATGTGATTGTCACTTGGGAAACGACTCTTAAAGTAGCCTTTGTTGGGCATGTCGAGAACGGCATGTATGTAGTGGACTTCTCCAAAGGAGACACGTGTGCCGCGACATGCCTAATGGCTAAAGTTGATGTGGGTTGGCTATGGCATCGCCGGTTAGCCCACACCAATATGAGGACGTTGCATGACCTTCAAAGTGGCAATCACGTTCTAGGACTAACAAATGCTAAGTTTGCCAAAGATCGTGTGTGTAGCTCTTGCGTTCTAGGAAAGCAACATGGAGAAGCACATCCCACCAAGACGAACATCACCACATCAAGAATCCTTGAGCTCATTCACTTGGACCTCTTTGGTCCTCTATCATATGATAGTCTTGGAGGCAAAAAGTATTGCTTGGTGATTGTGGATGATTACTCACGATATTTGGGTGTACTTCTTCAAGAGAAAGAGTGAGACTCAAAAGCGGGTCATCGAGTTCATCACTTTGGTGGAAAGACAACATAATACAAGCATCATGGCTATCCGAAGTGATAATGGCTCCGAGTTCAAGAACTACACCGTAGAGGGATTTCTTAGTGAGGAAGGCATTGCTCATCAATATTCCACTCCCTACACTCCTCAACAAAATGGTGTGGCGGAGAGAAAGAATCGGACTCTTATGGATGCGGCTCGAACCATGATTGCGGAGTTCTCTTCTCCTTATAATTTTTGGGCCGAGGCCGTCTCCACCGCTTGTCACGCTAGCAACCGATTATATCTCCGCAAGATCTTGAACAAGACCCCTTATGAGATTCTCACGGGCAAGAAGCCAGACGTTTCATACTTCAAGGTCTTTTGATGCAAATGCTTCATTCGCAAGAGAGGGAAACGCTTGTCAAAGTTCGAGACTAAATCCTGTGAGGGTATCTTTGTTGGCTATGCCTCAAACGCTCATGCTTATAGAGTCTATAACAAGTCCACCGGACAAGTTGAAGAAGCTATAGACGTGGTATTTGATGAGGATAATGGGTCCCAAGGGGGCCGTATAAATCATGGTATTGTAGGAGATGCAATTCCTCCCATCGTCATAATAAGAATGGGGATTGGTGAAATAATCCCCATTGAGGGTTACCGGATGACGGAGGGAGAAGGACTATGCCCCACTCAAGTGGAGCCATTGACTACATCCATTGATAACCAAGCTACCCAACAAGATGCACCAAGCCCTCACGCTTCACCACAAGGCCAAGCTAACAATCAAGGTCAAGCTCATGATGAAGGCCAAGCTCACAATGAGGAACAAGATACACATGGTGATGATACAACTCGGAACATAAGGGATCCACCTCCCGTTGATGATCAAGATCAAGGTGGTCATGTCTCCGATGATGAAGGTGATGATCAAGTACTATCCAAGGAAACTTTGGAGGAGATGCTAGCTCGTAGGGCAAAGAGAAGACTAGATAATCTTGCTTGTGCCGGTCACACGGAGGACATGATTCTTGGACAAGTTCGTGGAAGGGTCGTCACAAGGAGGCAACTAGCAGATTTTAGCAAAGCACATGCATTCGTCTCTCACATTGAGCCAAACAAGGTCTATGAATCTATTGAAGATCAAGATTGGCTTGAAGCTATGCACGATGAACTCAACAATTTCGAGCGCAACAAGGTGTGGAAATTGGTGCCAAGGCCCAAAGATTGCAAGAACGTCATCGGCACTAAGTGGATCTTCAAGAACAAACAAGACAAGGACGGCATCATCATCCGCAACAAGGCTAGATTGGTTGCTCAAGGCTTCTCTCAAGTCGAAGGTGTCGATTTCGGTGAAACATTCGCTCCCGTTGCTCGTCTTGAATCTATTCGCATCTTACTTGCATATGCCTCTCATCACAACTTTAAATTGCAACAAATGGATGTTAAAAGTGCATTTTTGAATGGTCCCATCCATGAGTTGGTTTATGTCAAGCAACCTCCGGGTTTCGAAGATCCCAACCACCCCGATCATGTCTACAAACTCGATAAGGCGCTATATGGGCTTAAACAAGCTCCACGTGCGTGGTACGAGCACCTTAAAGAGTTTTTGGTAGATCGTGGGTTCAATGTTGGTTTAATCGATCCCACCCTTTTCACCAAAAAGGTTGGAGGTGACTTGTTCATATGCCAACTCTATGTGGATGATATCATCTTTGGTTCTACTAACGTTGCATTCAATGATGAGTTTTGCAAGCTTATGACGGATAAATTCGAGATGTCAATGATGGGAGAATTAGAGTATTTTCTTGGCTTTGAGATCAAGCAACATCCCGAAGGCACATTCATCAAGCAAGCCAAGTATACTCAAGACATGCTCAAGCGCTTCAACATGCATGATGCCAAACCTATGAAGACTCCCATGTCCACGACTATTGACTTGAAACCCGACCCGAATGGTAAAGAGGTAGATCAAAAGGTATACCGCTCCATGATTGGCTCTTTGCTCTACCTTTGTGCATCTAGACCCGATATTATGTATAGCGTTGGTAAATGTGCAAGGTTTCAAGCCTCCCCGAGACAAAGTCATTTTGAAGCGGTTAAGCGTATCTTTCGATATTTAGTTCATACCCCAAACTTTGGTCTTTGGTATCCCAAGGGTTCAAGCTTTCAGCTCATTGGGTATTCGGATGCGGACTATGCGGGAGAGAAGACGGATAGGAAATCTACATCCGGAAGTTGTCAATTTCTTGGCCGCTCATTGGTATGTTGGTCTTCCAAGAAGCAAAACTGCATTGCACTCTCCACCACTGAGGCCGAATACATCTCCGCGGCGAGTTGTTGTGCTCAATTACTTTGGATGCGGCAAACATTGAGAGATTATGGCATCATCTTCGACAACGTTCCTCTCTTATGCGACAATGAGAGTGCCATCAAGATCGCCTACAATCCCGTTCTTCACTCCAAGACGAAGCACATTGAGATACGACATCACTTTATTCGGGATCATGTTGAGAAGGGTGATATTGACCTCTCTTATGTTGCGACCAAGGATCAACTCGCGGATATCTTCACGAAGGCCCTTGATGAACCAAGATTTCGGGGTTTGAGGAATGAACTAAATGTGATCGATGCGTCTAAGTTCTCTTGAACCCTTGCATAAGTACCTTCACTATATGTGCTATCTAGTCTAGATGTAGACATGGACATAGGGGGAGCGTAGTTCAACTCATGAACAAACACTCCACCTATCATGCGCAAAACAATCAAAACGTCATGCATATCTAGTCAATTTGTGACTTATTGTGCTTAAACCGTGAGTTATACTTTTGAGTCCAAGATACATCTTCGCGGCTCCTTGGTATCACTCAAACACGGTGGCTTCGGCCACCAACTTTTTCCTTTGAATTTGTATTTTGATGTTTTCCTCGTGTTCGTGCGTTTATTTGTGTTTTTCGTTTTTGGAGGCTCACGACTTGTTCCATCTTCCACAAAAACTCGGATGGCGTGGGAACACCGGCAATTCCGGCCTAGGGCCCGGAATATTTCGGCCCTCAGACATTTGTCCCAGAAATTTCGCCCATTTACGATGTGCCCGCTCGCAGAAGGCACACCGGAAATTTGAGCGGAAATTTCCGGGGTAAATTTCCGGGGACCCGGAATATTCCGTGCCTTAAGCCCCGGAAATTTCCGGGGTTCGAAAATGGACTCGAATAATCCCCCAAATATCCCGCGTGCCCGCTCGCAGAGGGCACACCGGATATTTGGGCGGAATATTCCGGCCCAAATTTCCGGGCCCCGGAATATCCGGCCTTAATGCCGGAAATTTCCGGTGTGGTTAGTCTGGGGCTATATAAGGGCGACGGGAGGGAGCAGTTCCAGGTTGCTTCCCTCCCTTCGCCTCCACTCCGCCTCCAGACGTCGCCGCCGCCTCCGAGACCTCCGGGAGGCCCCTTTGCCTCCCCTCCTTGTCCTCTAATCACCTTTTGTGGATCAAGAGACCGCACAACCGTTCCTACCTCATGGATCCCGGTATGTGTTCCGTTTTTTCCGTAATCTATGGTTGATTAGATGGTTCGATCTCATGTCTAGTGTTGTTCATGATATTGTACTGTCATATTTTCACACAACCATCACATCTACTCTATTTTTTCATCTCTGTATTTCAATCCATCGTTCTAGATTCGTTCCAGGCCCAGATTCAGATCTGGATTCGAAAATTTCGCAGGCCGGAAATTTCCGCCCTAGGACCGGAATTTCCGCCCCCCGGAAATTTCCCTGAGGCCGGAATTTCCGCGCCCACGACCGGAATTTCCGGCCTGTACTGAATCTCGAACAGACCTCTACTTTCTTCATTCTCTCAAGTCGTGAGCCCCCGTTTTTTATTCTTGTTTGGTTTTCTTTGCATCTTTTCTGCTTTCCTCGCAGATGGTTCAAGCTCTAGGCCCGACAAGCTGCTCAGTACGCGCAAGCGCCTCCGTCACCTGACAGAAAATGAAGAGGGGACTTATGTTGAGGATAATGAGACTCGCCGGCGTGCGAGGGATGCTGAGAGAGAGTATGAGCGTCAACGTGATGCTGACAGGGCTGCCCGCAAGGCCGGCAGGCAGCAAGGCAAGGCCGCTCTCAACGTGGCCACCATGTCCATTCTGGAGTTCAAGGCATGGAGGGCCAAGGCATGGTACACAGAGGGTCCTCAGGACCCCACCATTAATTCGTGCTTTTGGCATGTTGAGCAGGAGACCCTATTCAAGAAGGTGTACACTGTGATGAGCAAGCCCGTGTGCCCCATGAAGGTGATCAACTTTGCTCATCTGGCTGCCAACCCCTCCTACTTCAACAACTCTGTTCAGCTAGCTGAGGTACTTGGTCTGCGTCCGCTTATGGAGACTAGATGCTCTTACAACACCACATTCATCCAGCAGTTCTTCGCCACTCTGGTTATTGATGATTCTGAGGAGATTGGGATGTCTTGGATGTCTGGCCCCCATGTTCTCACTGCCAACTTCCATGACTTTGCTACTGCGCTCGGGTACCCCTTTGCAGGCCTCAACACTCCCCAGGGTCACCGCATGCATATTCACGGGGTTGAGTATGAGAAGAACGGGCTGGCTGAGTTGTATGGCTCCACAGGTGTGATTGGCTCGGCCAAAGGGATGTATCCTATATATGACATCCTGATGCGTATGTTCCGGGAGTCTATTTCCCCAAGTGGTGGCAATAATGATGCTATTCGTGGTGGCCTGGTCAACCTCATGTACCACGCCTACCTGACCTTCACTGAGGGTGACCTGGATGACATGGAGGCCCACAAGGTCGATGTGATGGATTTCATCTTCAATGAGATCCACTATGCTCTCTTCCACCGCAAAGTGCCCCCATATGCCCCGTACATCATGAAGCTCATCAAAGCTCGCTATCTTGAGGCACTCCGTGAGGACTTGGATCTGGACTGTGAGGACCACAAGGATGTTACTCTGTACAAGAAGGCAGCTCACACACAGCAGGTTGCACATGATGTGGGTGCCACAGGTCAAGGCCACCGTGATCCTCGCATGCGTCCTCCTCCCCCTGGCAAGAAGAAGCGCTCATGGCTTGTTCGCGCAATTGAGAAGGTGTTGTGCATGAATGTGTGCCTCCACAAGGAGAACTACAGCGCCTATATGGAGCGCCGCAGCATCCTCGAGAACCAGCATCACATCATGACTGCTCTTGGTGCCCCCAATGTGCGACCACTTCCTCCTCCCAGGATTGCCTACAAGAACTGGAACAACCGCGACATTGACTGGGATATTGGTGTGGATGATGATGAGGACATGGAGGATGTCACCGAGGATGAAGCAGAAGAGGAAGAAGAGGACACCCAGGCCTAGAGTTTGCTCCATGGGACGTAGCTCTCTCTTTTCTCTTTTTGGTATCCTGATGCCAAAGGGGGAGAAGATCTAGATGATCGCGGGGATTTGCTTGGGAGGGTTTCCTTCTTTATTTGCCTTTTTCTTATCATTTCGTGCGTCTTTTCGAACTTCGTTCTATCGTACTCGTTATTCGTGGTGAACTATTATTATTAGGAGGCATGTCTCCTATATATGCTATCTGTGATGTTTTCATATCGTGCACTGTTAGTTTATTTCCCTGCAAATACCCGTGTTGTCATCATTCACCAAAAAGGGGGAGATTGAAAGCTCATGATCCCTCTAATGATTTTGGTGATGATGATAACACGAGTATCATCTATCTAATAGTGTTGTTTTAGTCTGTGCAGCTATTATCTCAGATGCTTATTGTTATATTCTTGACGGAAGATCAAAGAGAAGGCCTACATTCTGGTTTCTATGCCACCGGATTTTCACCGGATTTTTCAGTATGCACACCGGAATTTCCGGTGCCTATGGGGCGGAATATCCGGCCCCAGCACCGGAATATTCCGGCCCTCTCCTGGCGTCCCCAGAAACGACTAAGTGTTTTCATTGCCCGCGGACAGAAGCCAGGGCGGAAATTTGCCCCGGAAATTTCCGGTGCAAAAATCCGGCCCTCTGGGACTTAGCGAAAAATGGAGTTCTCCCAAGTGCCCGCGCACAGAAGGTGGGGCGGAAATTTGCCCCAGAAATTTCCGGTGCAAATATCCGGCTCCTGGTCCTTAGCAGTTTTTCGTCAACGAGCTGGTGCCCGCGCGCAGAGAGGGGGGCGGAGTATTGGGGCGGAAATTTCCGCCCCCGGATATTTCAAATATCCGCCCCCCGGACTTTTCAAATATCCGGCCCAAGCTGACCGGAAATTTCCGGTGCTAGCACCAGAATATTCCGGCCCTGGAGGACTGCAACGGTCAGAAATTGGAGGAGCCTATAAATAGCTGTCTTCTTCCTCTAGATAGGTAGCTCGTCCATTCCTCTCTCTCCTCCATTGTTGTAGAGCTCAAAACGCCCCGATCTCCCTCCTCCTCCAGCCAAACTCGATGCCCTTCAAGGATCTCATGGAGGAGGACTAGATCTACCTTTCCACCAAGCCAGAACGTGTGTACCCGCACCACAACTCTTGGGATCTTGTAATCTCTTGGTTGCTTTGTCATCCAAGGGAAACCCTAGTGCTTGTAGCTTCCACCTTGTAGCAAGAAGTTTCGATTGTTGAGAGCCTCCATCTCACTTGTGGAGTAGCCTCAACCCCTTGTAAAGGTTTGGTCAACGCCTTCAAGTCGACCTCATAGTGGAAACGAGAATCTCCCTCACCGGAGAAGCTCAAGGAGAACAAGGTGCGCACATCCGTGCTATTGAGGAGCGCCTAGGTGGCTCCCCACCTCTCCAACGTAGACATACTTCTTTTAAGAAGGAACTACGGGAAACATATCCTTGTCTCCGTGTTTTTCACTTGTTGTTATCTTGTACCGTTCCTTTATTTCCGCTGCTACTTGTTTCCGTACCACCTAGGGTTTTCACTTAGTTGCACATTTAGGTAATCAAGCATTTACTTTCTTAAAGCCCCCATTAAAAGTGAAAAAGAAGTAAAATTTGTAGGTCACCTATTCACCCCCCCCCTCTAGTTGACCATATTGCACTTTCACCAGGTTTCGTGCATCTAAGTCAAAGATGCCAAAATGACTACATTCCCCCCCCCACTACAAAAGGGGGTCTTCTTCTACCTTTAGAAGGTGTCACTTGAAGCTTCTCTCTGCACCATTTGTGACCACCTCAAAAATCATAGATCTCCCCAAATACCCAACCAAAGCTTTTGATCTTTTGGGATTTGGAGGAAAGCCACTGGATCTACAACTCCACCAAACCGATTCGTCACCACCCCACTAATACCTTAGGGATCTTGAAGTTCTAGGTTCATTGGGACCTAGAACCTTGTTGCTCTTAGTTTATTAGAGCTTGGAGCCTTGTTGGTGTCCCCGAAGATTTGGGAGCTCGTGGATCTTGTTGCTCGGAGTCTTGGAGGCTTCCGGGATTTGGCGAGGACCCTTCAAGTTGTGGAGTGTGTCATCCTTGTAAAGGTTCTAGTTGTCAACCTCAATGAAAACATAGTGATCTGTGCCTCATCCACTTTGGTGGTTGAACACGAAGGAGATACAGTGTTCCATTTGACAACTACTCGGTGTTCCACTTTGGTGGCACCACACCGCTCCAACGGAGATTAGCTTCCATTGTGAAGTGAACTTTAGGATAAATATCCGCCTCATTGTGTTTGGTTATTCCTCAACTTACCTTTACTTATCATTACTAGCTTAGTGACTTGAATATCTTGTGATAGTATTATTTTCTCATCATATAAGATTGTTCACCTAGTTGCATAATCTAGACAATCTATATTTGAGCAATTATCTTTAATAAAAAATAAGTAAAATTTGTAGTTAACCTAGTCACCCCCCTCTAGTTAACCCTCTCGATCATTTAGTATGCCCTAGAGATAATAATATTTATTTATTATTCTATCTTCAAGTTCAAAATTAAGTTTATGTCATCATGCTACAACCGCTATAGCAATTAAAAAGTAAGTTTTCAAAGGAAAATCTTTGTGCGGGTGTGAAGACATAAACAAACAAGAGTTTCTAATATTGTCTTTAAGATTAGTTTGTGTTTTGTGACATGATCATATTTTATTTATCATGGACTTATAAGAAAGTCTAGAAAAACATAAGAGTGTATTGTTAGGGTAACAATAGTACTGAACCGACCCAGGTGTATGTTGTTGCTAAAAGAGACCAAACAATAATCATGTATTTTAGCAAATGGATATGAAGTTAACATTGATTATAATTCCTATACTATGAGAGTATCTAGTGACCGCATGATCGAAAGTTATATTTAGGATATCATCAACCGTATTTCCATAACTGGGAACTATAACGGTGATGTCTGGGTATGACCTAGAAAGTGTAATGGAACTGAGACCGTTCAAGACTAGTATTTAACTTCTCTAAACAATAGAGATATACATTCTCTGAGCCCTCTCAGTATCACCGATGACATATCGTCTGGTCAGACACAGTGTGATCTTATCACAGGGTCATGAGGGATATGGATGAGAAAAGAGAACTATATCGGTAAACGAGTTATATGTTCTATGATCAAAGAGTTTGATCATACTAGATCACATATTCTCACCTCGTGATATCGTTGGTATCGTGAAGTTAAGGCAATAAGTGCAATGAGTAATTTATAAGATTCCCTCATACATCGGGAACATACAAGAGCCATCATGGACGTCCACGGTCCCGATGTTGGTTACTGTTCGGTAAGTGCCCAAACATGTATGTGTGTTATCGAGACTTCATGGGTCACACGCTTAAGCCGTGCCAACCTTTAATTGAGAGAAATAATATGTTGTTTTTGGTTTTATGAATGTTCGATATCGTTACGATATCATAGAAACAAGTCCGGTGTCAATCAGAGTGGTTTAGGGGAAGTTTCTATAAGAGAGAAATTATGTCGATGTTAGGTATAATTTATATGAGAAGTTACGGAGGACATGAGACGTCTCAGGGTGTTAGAAATGTGTTTCTAACATTCTTAGATAATATTGATGATTTTATGTATAGGGGTATGATGACCCACAAGTATAGGGGATCGCAACAGTCTTCGAGGGAAGTAAAACCCAAATTTATTGATTCGACACAAGGGGAGTCAAAGAATATTTATAAGCCTTAACAGATGAATTGTTAGTTCAACTGCACCTAGAAATAGACTTGCTCGTAACAATTTATCAATACAAACAGTTTTATAGCAGTAGCAGTAGTGAAATAATAGCAGGAATGAAATAAAGACATCAACAATAATTGTATTAGACAGAAGGATTAAAATATTGTAGGCATAGTGACGGATGAACGGGCGTTGCATGGATAAGATAATTCATATAATAATCAAGACATGGGCAAATACAAGTAAATAATGATAAAGCATCCAAGTACTAAGTGACCACAGACATGTGTTCCGTATTTAGTCGTACGTGCTCGCAATGAGAAACTTGCACAACATTTTCTGTGCTACCAGCCCGTTTGCAGCGAAGCCTCAAGGGAAACTACTGGTAATTAAGGTGCTCCTTTCAGTAAATCATCGGAGCAAAGCATTAACACTCCATGAACACACGTGATCCTCACATCACAGTCACCCCCTCTGGTTATCCCAATTGTTGTCACTTTGGGGCCTTAGGTTCCGGACAACGATATGTGGAAACAACTTGCAGGTAAGATAAAAACGATAATTATCTTCATGAATCAATAACATGTTCACATCTGAAATCATGGCACTCGGGACCTAGTGTCAAGCATTAAGAATAACAAGTTGCAACAACGATAGATAACACTAACAACGGATACTAGGCACCATGCCCTAACAATCTGGCAATTATTACATGAATGATCTCATCCAATCCCTACCATCCCTCTCAGGCTACAACGGGGATTACTCACACATGGATGGGGAAGCATGGATGGTTGATGGAGAGGCGGTAGCGATGACGACGGCGATGATCTCCTCCGAATCCCGTCCCGGCAGGGTGCCAGAATAGGAACTTCTGATCCCCGAATTGAGTTTCGAGGAGGCGGCGGCGCTCGGGATTATTTCTCTGGAATATGACGGACCCCTCATGTTTTTAGGTTAAGGGCCTTAAGTAGTCGAAAGGGGGGGCACGAGCAGGTGGCCGAGGCGGCCACACCATGCCATGGCGCGGCCTAGGGGGGGCACGTGGTGTGGGCCTCTCGTGGCCCCCTCTCCGTCTCGTCTTCTGGCTCCGTCAGTCTTCGGGTAAAATAAGGACTTTGCGATCTTTTCCGGGCCTTTTCCTAAAAGTTGAATTTTTGCAAAAAAAAAGGGACACTAGGGCAATTCTGTTGAAAACATCGTTAGCCCGTGTTAGTTGTATCCAAAACTCACAAGTTTAAAGAAAAAAAACAGCAAAAATGTTCGGGAAAGTACATAAGTTTTGGACGTATCAGGGTAACGGGGTTCCAGGAGAGTTCCGGGGGGCTTTCCTTATATGGAAGCAGTGCCGAAGTAGGGCAGAATTCCTCTTACGGGCAAAACATAATTTTAGGGAATGCCAAGTGGGGCCCATGGTCTAAAAAATGTACAAGGTTTCCATAGTATTTTTCCTGAATCTATTTGATAAATAAATGAGGGAAAAAAGGATAGGTGGGATTGGACTCCATTAGGAGTCCAATCTGAAATCTCTAGGAGGAGGGGTGCGGCCAAGGCTACGAGGGGGAAACCGACTCCCCCATCCTTTAGCAGGTGCCCTCCTAGCTCCTACTATATAATCCCCACCCCTCCTCTTTGGAGAACACATCAATTGATCCTTTTAGCCTTCTCTCTCATAGAATTAGAGATCTTATGAGAGGACATCTAGAATTAGAGCCTCTATTTAGAAACATCTCTAATCTAATTAGAGCCTCTTCTAATCGGGGTTTTGAGTTATACTCTCCCGATTAGACCTACCTCTAATTGTTTTATCTCTCATGTATTGAGAGCTTCCAGTTTCATAATAGCTCTAATCACAGTTGACTAGAGATACCAACTAGCAACGCTGGAAGACTGTCTCTCTTCGTCGGTGCTGAGTCCTGAACGGCGGAGCGTTGGCTGGTTGACAGGAACGTACGCGTGCACACCATAAGAGGGATTACACGTGTGATTCTAAGGAGGAAAGACTTAGCGACATCCTTACAACTAAGCCTAGTTGTGAGGATTTACGATTGTTCGGAACTCTTCTACAACTACATCGAATCCGCTGTACAGTGAGTCGTTATCCTGATCCTCGCATGTATGGGCATGTCTCGTTATTTGCATAGTGATCTTGGTGGACCACGTAGGGTATTTTTTTTTAAATTCTGTAGCGTAGACGAGCAGCCAGGTGGTCCTAGGCGACTTGGGGGGTTGGTGGGGCCAGTGCCGCGCCCTAGACTTGTCTGGCCACCTGGTGGTACCCCTCGAGCTCTATTTTGGACCTTGTAGGAGGATTGTGCTTTTGTTCTTGATACTTAATTCATCTCTAACATACTTTGCTGCAATTCTTCACCATCAATCCATACCGTTAGAGAAATCAGACCTTATCATAGACCCAAACGAACGAAGAGATCGAAAATATCCACCATAAACGATAGACCAGTAAACAACTTTGCTTAAATGACACAACAAGTGTATGTCAAGATGTGATGGAGACCGACGTATCAAATAACACGCTTGCCTAAACAAAAAAATCTACTCACCCATCCTAAGTAAAAAAGTAATCTCATGACGTTCAATGTACTGGTGGAAGCACCTCCCCTCGAAAATCGGGACTCGTGACATAGAACATGTGCCGCTGCATGTATAACCAAGCAAACTTAATTTAAAAATTGAGAAGAAGACGATGAAGCATACAAAGCGTACGTGCATGTGATCTTGTTTGAAGGAAAAAGTCTAAAACAAACCTTAAACTTGTAGGGCTTAGCTAAATAGAACCTCAAACTCCCAATCCCTGAAATCAGCACACCAAACTTGCGAATCCCGGTCTATTTTGAACCTCCACACCATTTGATCTGAAATTTGACTGACGTGGCAGGTCAAACCTAGGTTGTTGGCTTGAGCCCACATGCCAGGTTTCAGTCGGGATGCTAACTCGCTTGCCACCCGCTTCACGCCGTCACTAATGGTCAGAGCTCCGACCACAGCGCCGCCGGCCAGCATGCCACGGAACACCTGCTTCACGTTGCCACCAGGAAGCGGTTAGAGCTCCGACCACAGCGTGTGCGCTGCAAGAACCCGTCTGCCGGCTATAGCCTCAACGACATGAAAGACAAACTCTGCCACCGCCGCAGAACTCGTGGTCGTACTCGCTATTGTTTTTTTTTTTTTTTGCTTGATCGCATGATTGGACGCGTGTGGTTTAGTTCTTGCACCTGGAAATTAGCAAACTAGCCACCAGCTAGTGGAATCTCCGTGAGTGCTCGTACATATGGATTTGGCCGCATCGGGTACATCCTGGTCTCGTTCGGAAATTAGACTGTCGACGGAGCGGCGCATGCCTGCATCTGAGTGCCGACGACCTCCATGGCAGACGGCAACGAGCGCTAGGCTATGCTGGAAGCTTCTCCCGCGGCGGCACGGTGTACTGGATTATCCCGGTGAACAACTTGCCCTCAGGTTGGACTCGTTTTGGGGGCCAAACATATACAAGGTCGTCGCTGTCGGGTGCGTGCGTTTCGCGGAGACGAGCTGCCAGTCGACATGGCAGCCAGGGTTGGAGATGCACCATCGGCCCGAGCGGCTACACCTGAGAGCCGTGCAGCCAGCGGCATGGCCGCCGCACGCCGTGTACCGGTGCATAGGGAGACCGTAATTGATTTATCCGGAGTATGGATTTGACATCTAGGCACGTATTGTCAGCGAGAGTAGCGAATTATCCCGGCCAGGATTGTAGTATCCCGGTGCGCCAAACAGGTATAGGGTTTAAAATAGACCAGGAACTATAAATTCAGAGTGCCAACTTCCGGGATTCATAGTTTGGGGTTCAGTTTAACTAACCTCTATAAATTCAAGGTTTGTTTTGGACTTTTTCCTTGTTTGAACGATGATTTCTGGACAAGCAAATCGTTTAAACGTGAAGTCGATCATCCGGAGAATCTTCAAACGATATACTCTTCTCTTTTTGCGATACGCAGCATGTGTTTGCGGAGACGGCAGGCAGGCCGGCCACGCTGTAAAGGCGACGGACTGACTGTGCGCCGCCCACCCAACAGGCGCAAAAGTCCGTACCATCATACTCCACGGGTGGGCCTTCCGCGCGGCACGCGAGTACACGACGCGTACGTGCGACAACTTCGTCACGTGGAAACCCCCATCCTGATCATCGTGACGGGGCGCACTAGTTAATTCGGGAGCCAGAGGCGAGGTCTGGAGGATAGTGACGCGGCCCAACAATCGCGGCTTTGCGGGGCCGGTTGAGATCGCCGGATCGCCAGAAAACGTGCTGCTCCGCCTCGTCGCCTAAAAAGGCAACAAAAAGCAGCAGGCAGCCATCGCAGCACACCACTCCTACTCCGCCTCCCCATACTCCTACCACGGTACGGCACCACCATCACCCACATCGTCCGCCATGGCCGCGCCCCCAGCGATCCCCCGCCGCGGCCTCTTCATCGGCGGCGGCTGGCGCGAGCCGACCCAGGGCCGCCGCATCCCCGTCATCAACCCGGCCACCGAGGACATCATCGGTTCGTTTCGCCCGCCCGCTACTCTCGTGCCCCGTTCCCCCCACTCCGCCCCGCCACCACATCGTTCTGCTCTTCTGGACGCGCCCCGGCGCTACTACTACTACTCCTCGTAGCGTACTGACTTTAGCTTTTGGTTTGCTCTGTGGTTGATGATCCGTGAAGGTGACATCCCGGCGGCCACGGCGGAGGACGTCGAGCTCGCCGTCGCGGCGGCGCGGGACGCCTTCTCGCGCGACGGCGGGAGCGCCTGGTCGCGCGCTTCCGGAGCGTCCAGGGCCAAGTATCTGAACGCGATCGCCGCTAAGGTGCCAACCTCTTAGTGCTCCCTAAATCTGACGACAGCTTAATCTCTTCCAGTTTATGTGTATAATCATGCTCTGAAAAAAGTTTGGTCTAAACTTTGGTGGCAAAGGAAGGGATGCACCTAGCCCTGCACATCTCTTCTTGATATTTTATCAAGTCTATATATTTTTAGTAGTATAAAAGAATTTCTAGAACTGCTAGAAGCTAATAAGAAAAACATGAGACTGTTAGTTTGTTGGATCCTCTTGGCTTAGGTTGTTCGAAAAGAAATAAATTAACACTATCACGTGGTTGGGAGATATCTCAGTATCATATTTGAATATGAAAGTAAATATACCCAACTTCAATTTCTTTCCAAAATAGGAATTCAATTCAGTATCCAACCTACTGAAGGATGGCACCGTCCATTTCTCACCGTACACTGAAAATCCTGCTAAGATTTGAACTGTACAAATTATCTTGCTGGCCAATTGCCAAGATTAGAAACCACGTGAACTGAGCTAATACATTTGTCGCAAGTATGTTAGGAGATAGTCAGCATCACGGCAATTTATCATATATAAACAACAGAAATATTTGAACTTAATATTGGCATGTTAGTCTTCCATTTTGCTCCATTTTGAATGGAAGACGGAGAACTGATTTTTTTTGTTAGTACAAGAGAATTACCTATCGTCAATGCTTTCAGTGAAGCATGTCCGTCTTGTTCGTTAGTATGCTTGTTGCTGACATTAAATTTCTTGAAATGTTGGATGCTGGTTGCAGATTAAAGAAAAGATATCTTATCTGGCATTGCTGGAGACACTTGATTCCGGAAAGCCCAAGGACGAAGCAGTTGGCGACATGGTATTTTCGATTCTTCACGTTATAATGTTTAGTGAGCCTAAAGACGCCCCATGTTTTATTCGATGCTTTTCGATCTTATCTTAGGAGGATGTCGCTGCATGCTTTGAGTACTATGCTGGTCTGGCAGAAGCCTTAGACGGGAAACAACATGCACCAATCTCTCTGCCCATGGAAAATTTCAAGTCCTATGTTCTCAAAGAACCCATCGGGGTTGTTGGAATGGTCACTCCCTGGTAAAATTTGACTATGTGTGGATCTCATGGCTTTTTTTTGATAGGTTCACTCCTTTTTTTTTCTTGTCAGGACTGTTTTAAGAATACTGTTTTTAAGACTTCATAATGTTATAGTTCATAGCAGAACATTTTTTTTTTGTCTTCCATCGTATTGTTGGTTCATGTTTGACGAATAACAAGCTGAAATTCTAAAATCATATTAGAGAGAACACTAATCTTATACCTGTACATGCTGAACAACTGGTCATTTATTTTACCCCTTCTTCTATGGAAAAAAACTGGTCATTTTCTAAGAAGTGAATTAAGAAAAAGTTACACTGCTTGCCTTTTGTATTTGATATAACTCAAAGTCTTTGAAGTTAGTAATTCTAATTATTTTGTTTTCTTCTTATGCAAATGAAGGAACTATCCTCTGTTGATGGCTACTTGGAAGGTTGCACCTGCCCTTGCTGCTGGGTGTACAGCTGTGTTAAAGCCATCTGAGTTGGCTTCTCTGTAAGGCCTGATGCTTTTTAAGTCATTTACCTTAATTTTTTATCCCACGACTGATTGTTATTTTTAAATAGAACTTGTTTAGAGCTCGGCGTGATATGTGAAGAAGTAGGACTACCTTCAGGAGTCTTGAACATAATTACTGGTCTAGGACCTGAAGCGGGTGCTCCAATAGCTTCACATCCCCATGTGGATAAGGTCAGACCTATTCATTAAACATGTATATTCGTATGACATACTGAGTTACTGACAATGTATCACACAATCGTATATGTTTATACTTAATTCTAAAACTTCTAAAATTATCTGGGGTTCTTTTCTGTAGATTGCTTTTACTGGAAGTACTGAAACTGGTAAGCGGATAATGACCGCTGCTGCCCAAATGGTTAAGGTGTGTTATCTATATTGTTCAGTTGCCATAACTTCTGATCTTTTATGCTTCTGCTAAAGTGCTGATGCAAGAAATATGTGATTTATTCATCGATGTTCCCTTAGCCTGATTTCTTTTGCATTATCTTCTTCAACAGCCTGTTTCATTGGAGCTTGGCGGCAAAAGCCCTCTTATTATCTTTGATGATGTTGCTGACATCGACAAAGGTACCTCCCTCCGTTTGTATGTCATACTACGGTCCTAATCCATTTCTTTGCCTTTAACTCGTAGTTCACAGTTCTCTGGGTTATGGAAGAACAAATGCCAAATTAACATATTATTGAGGAGTAAGTCGTATTAGCTAATTGTGGATCGGTGTGCTAAAATTTTGCTAAATTTGAAACAGCTGTTGAATGGGCCATATTTGGCTGTTTTTTCAATGCCGGTCAAGTTTGCAGTGCAACTTCTCGTCTTCTTCTCCATGTACGTATCCTCTGCTGGCTGTTATGGAGACAAGGTTATTTTCTAGTACATGACATGAAGATTCACGTTTTCACAGGAGAAAATTGCAGAGAAATTTTTACATAGATTAGTTGAATGGACGAAGAATATTAAAATCTCAGATCCACTGGAAGAAGGTTGCAGGCTGGGGACAGTTATCAGTGAAGGGCAGGTAACTCAATTGGACCCTATTGTACTTTTGGAGTTTGGTTGCAAATATGTACAGTTTTGTAAACGTGTTAACACTTTGCTGTATAAATAAAGAAAATTTAAATCAATAATCATTGAACATAATTGTGATGATCTGCAATTGCAAGAAATTGTAAATGCTGAATTTGATTGCAAACAATTTAGCTTGTATATGAAGTTATGCTTATTGCAACCACCTTTGGCAATTGCATTTCTTGAGATATCTCATTCACTGAAAGATGAACCACCGTGTAACTCAGTAGTCATGAAAATATGAAATCTTATTTGACAACAGTATTTTTGTCATTTCAGTATGCAAGCACCATTATGTAACTCAGTAGTCAGTAAATCTTATTAGACGTCTTTTGTTCCTCTCATTTCAGTATAAAAAGATTTTGAAGTTCATCTCAACAGCAAGAACTGAAGGTGCCACAATTTTGTGTGGGGGTGACAGGCCCAAGGTAAACTTTTATCATTGCATCACATGTTCTTGTCCCTCGGTTACTCATCCAAACTACATTTTGTGAATTGGCAGCATCTCAGCAAAGGTTTCTTTATCGAGCCTACAATCGTAACAGATGTTAGCACATCAATGCAAATTTGGCGAGAGGAAGTCTTTGGACCAGTCATCTGTGTCAAAGTATTTAGGACAGAGAGTGAAGCTGTAGAGCTTGCAAATGATACCCAGTGAGTTCCTTGGTTTCATGAGCGTGAAAATAACCTTGATGCTTATATCATCCACTTTACTTCCTATCGTTTTCTTTTCAGCTATGGCTTGGGTGGTGCTGTGATCTCTGATGATCTAGAGAGGTGTGAGCGCATTGCAAAGGTAGATTGAAGTTCAACCACAGCAAGCCCAGATACATTTAAAATTTTGCAATAAAACCGAAGTACTGAGTGACCCGATAATCCCACATCTGCAGGTTATTCAGTCGGGCATTGTTTGGATAAACTGCTCGCAACCAACTCTGGTTCAAGCCCCGTGGGGAGGGAACAAGCGGAGCGGTTTTGGTCGTGAGCTAGGAGAATGGTGAGTTGCTTCCGTTTTAACACATTAATAACTATGATAATGTTGATTAGTGATAGAACATGAGTGCTACTTTTGCCGCCAAGATGATCAAATATATCCTCATCTGAATTGACCTTGCCTGTTTTTTTCAGGGGCCTGGAGAACTACCTGAGCGTGAAGCAGGTCACCAGGTACTCCTCAGATGAAATATACGGATGGTACCAGCGTCCATCCAAGCTGTAGATGACCAAGATGAGGTGTTTAAGTCGGGAGAACGGAGCATCATAGCTCACTGAAAGATGCGGATCAATCCTGATCGTGAGCACGGATGGAATCTTCTGTAAAGTGTTCACGCAATAAGCCATTATATGGCAAACGTGGTTACGGTAGTGTGTCATGTTACAGATGCATTTGGTGAAAAGATTGCTGAAAGAAAAACGACATTATATTCTGCTACTTGCAGTACATCTGCTTACCTATCTACGTTTTTAGAATAATGAGATTTCATCTTCGAATGTGGTGTGCTTCATGAGTCAGCTGTGAAAAATACTGGCTTCTGGCGTACAAATGGAGTTATAACACCGGGAAACGCCACTTGAGAATGAGCACTGTCATGTACATTTCGTAAAAATTGAGTTATACTAATTTATTAAAATTAATAAATGAAGCCTCTACAAACTGCACTTGTATGAGATTTTAGCTTTCTTGCACGTCGATAACAAAATTCAGCAGTTCAAAATATATTCAGCCAACTTGCAGGAGTACTTGTGTTTTCCTCCACATTTTTCAGCTGTACATCAATTTCCATAGGATATCTATATCTGCCCCATAAAATCGAACTCAGCAGCCTGTTTGAACAAGCAAACGGCAAACCAATGCCGCCTTCTCGTCCTCCTCCAACTACGAACACTCTCGGCCTCCTCTACCGCTTCCTAGCCTCGCCTTCCCCGGCGCCTCTGCCGCTGCCCGCGCTCCTCCGCCTGCACGCCCTAGCGGCCACCTCGGGCATCTCCTCCCGTCCCGATTTCGCTGCCAAGCTGGTCTCCGCCTACTCTTCCTCCGGCCTCCCCGGCCTCGCTGCGCTCGCTTTCTCCGCCTCCCCCTGCCCCGACACCTTCCTCTGGAACTCCCTCCTCCGCTCCCACCATTGCGCCTCCGACTTCACCTCCGCGCTCTCCGCCCACCGCCGCATGCGCGCCTCTGGCGCGCTGCCCTCAAGGTTCACCGTGCCCCTCGCCGCATCCGCGGCCGCCGAGCTCGCCGCCCTCCCGGTCGGCTCCTCCGTGCACGCCTACTCGATCAAGCTCGGCCTCCTGGTCGGCGATGGTTCCGTCGCGGTCTCGTCGTCTTTGGTGTACATGTACGCGAGGTGCGGCACCGTAGCCGACGCTGTGAGGCTGTTCGACGAAATGGTAGAGAGAGACGTGGTCGCGTGGACTTCGGTGGTCTCTGGGTGCGTTCGGAATGGGGAGTGTGGGAAGGGGTTGAGCTACTTGGTGCGGATGGTTAGCCTCGCTCTTGATGGCGCAGTGAAGCCAAATGCTCGGACGATGGAGAGCGGGTTGGAGGCTTGCGGAGTGCTAGGCGAGGTGTCTGCCGGGAGATGCTTACATGGGTACGCGGTAAAGGAAGGGATTGGAGATTGCACGCTGGTGGTTTCCGCGCTTTTCTCGATGTACTCAAAGTGCGACATAACTGAGGATGCATGCATTTTGTTCCCGGAGTTGCCAGAGAAAGACGTGGTTACCTGGACTAGCTTGATTGGAGCCTATTGTAGGAGAGGGCTTGCTGGTGAAGCCATGGGGTTGTTCCAGGAGATGCAGGAGTCTGGTCTGCAGCCAGATGAGGTTCTTGTTAGCTGTGTACTTTCAGGGCTAGGGAACAGTAGTAATGTGCATGGAGGGAAGGCTTTTCATGCAGTTATAATGAGGAGAAACCTTGGAGACACCGTGTTGGTTGCCAATGCTTTGATCTCAATGTATGGGAAATTTGAGTTGCTGGATATTGCAGGTACAGTTTTTGGAATGTCGCATCAACTGGATGCGGAATCATGGAGTTTGATGGTTGTAGGATACTGCAAATCGGGAATTGACGCCAAATGCTTGGAGCTGTACCGAGAAATGCAGTGCACAGAGTACAATGAATTTGTGTGTGACATCAACAGCTTGGTTTCCGCAATCTCTTCTTGTTCACGGTTAGGCAAACTGCGATTAGGTAAATCAGCTCACTGCTATTCAATCAAACGCTTGCTTGATGAAATTTCAGTTGCAAATGCGTTAATTGGCATGTATGGAAGATGTGGGAAGTTTGACATTGCATACAAATTATTTAGTGTTGCCAAATTGAGGAGGGATGTTGTCACCTGGAATGCACTAATATCCAGCTATTCTTATCTGGGACATTCAAATGATGCCTTGTCACTATATGATCAGATGTTAAATGAAGGTGTCAAACCCAACTCAGCTACCTTGATCACTGTCATTTCAGCTTGTGCGAATTTGACTGCATTGGAACGTGGAGAAGTGATACATTCTTATGTGAAAGATATGGGATTGGAATCTGATATATCTATTAGTACATCACTTGTTGACATGTATACTAAATGTGGCAAACTTAGAATTGCAAGAGGAGTATTTGATTCTATGCTCCAACGGGATGTTGTTACATGGAATGTGATGATATCAGGCTATGGGATGCACGGTGAAGCTGAACAGGCACTGAAATTATTCAGTGAGATGGAGGAAGGAAGTATTAAGCCTAACAGTGTCACTTTTCTTGCCATTCTTTCTGCTTGTTGCCATTCAGGGCTTGTTGATGAGGGCAGGAGGCTGTTCACTAGAATGGGGGGATACCGCCTTGAGCCTAACCTGAAGCATTACGCGTGTATGGTGGATCTCCTGGGGAAATCTGGGTATCTCCAAGAAGCAGAGGATATGATTTTGGCTATGCCAATAGAACCTGACGGTGGGGTATGGGGAACTTTGCTTAGTGCCTGCAAAATGCATGACAACTTCGAGATGGGGTTAAGAGTTGCAAAAAAGGCTTTTGCTTCTGACCCAGGAAATGATGGGTACTATATATTAATGTCGAATACATATGGAAGTGCTGAAAAATGGGGTGAGATAGAGAAGCTAAGAGATAAGATGAAGAATCGTGGAGTGGAAAAAGGCGTAGGCTGGAGTATGGTTGATGTTTAGGGAAGAGTTAACAATTGCTCCCAAGTCTGCAGCCCAGTCTGTGGAAGTGTAATATAACCAATTGACCAATCTGTGTCTAACGAGACAGCTTTGGTATTGCACAAAACAGAGGTATAGTTCAAAATACTGATCAGGATGTTGCTGAGCAGTGACAGCATTGACTCATTTACATGAAATCTGGAATCAACTCAAGAGATATAATGACTGGCTGACAGCTACTGCTCAAATGGCTAAGGTGTGTGTTCTCTTTTTGTTGCCATAACTTGTTATCCTGTATGCTTCTGCTGATGCAAAAAGTCCTTGAATTATGCATTGATGTTCACATTATTCTGATCCTGTTGTGTGTATCTTCTTCAATAGAGCTCGGTGGCATAAGTCCTCTCATTATATATGATGATGTTGCTGACACTGACAAAGGTATCTTCCTCCCTAGGATGCTGTACTACGCTTCTAATCCATTTATCTCCACTTCAACTCGTAGTGCACAATTTCCTGGTTATGGAAAACAAATGTCGATTTTACATGTGCTGTGGAAACGAAAGTACAGTTAGCTTATTGCAGAGTAGTGTCCTAAAATCGTGTTGAATTTAAAACACTGTTGAATGGGCCATTGGCAATTTTGTGCATGCTGGTCAAGTTTGCAGCGCAACTTGTCATGTTGTATGCTATCCTGGCTGTTTTGGACATCAATTTTTTTTCTAATACATGACATGAAAATGCGCACTTCCACGGGAGAAAATTTCAGAGTGAATTTTAGTTAATCCAGTTGCATGAGTAAAGCTTATAAAAGTCTCAGATCTACTGGGAAAATGTTGCAGGCTGGTGTCTGTTGTTATTTAACAGTAGGTATAGTCTCTTGCATTTTTGGAGCTTGGTTGCAAATATGTAGTTTTTCTTAAACCTGTGAATACTTTGGTGTAGAACTTAAATTTAAATCAATAATTGTTCAAGATAACAATGATTATTTACAATGCAATAAATTTTAACTGCTGATGTTTCATGAACTGTTTAGTTTGTTTCTCCAATTAGGGGCTGCTTGGAGTGGTTGTACTCATTGTGGGGGCATCAGTATTTTTCCCAAGTGAGAGCTAAATACTGGTTGCCACGCAAAAATTACGACCAATCCGAACAGGTCATTATGCTTTTGCAACTACCTTAGAATTTCCTTAGCAACTGCTTGCATCTTGTAAATTAATGCTGCACCACTATGTAATTCGGAGTGAGTAAATCTTATTTAGGCAGCCAATTTCAATTATCACCATGAAAAATTAAGATTTTTATGTGCGTGGAACTAGTTAATTGGGAGTTAGGATTTGATCGCAAGGGATAACTAGGTTGTTCATCCTCAGTTTTGACAGTATCCTAACGGCTAGCTCACCTAGTCGTCGTCTGTTTAGATCAGACAGAGCCCTAAGCTATGATCCTTCTGGTGCACTAGTTACTTCCTGCACAGTGTCACTCGATCGGCACTCCCATGTACTTGTATTTAACTATTTATAACCTTTGGCTCTGATCGATACAGTTTGTGTTGCATCTCGCTCGTTTCCCAAAAGTCTACCGAAGGTCTCTCTTGCCTCTTTCTTGTCTGAATGATTACAAAATCTGGGTTTATATAACACCGGTTTTATCCATATTGGAAACGGGTTCAGATTCCTAGTGTATGACTAGGAACAGGCTAGTACAACATGCTATCACTAACAGGCCAGCGATGTAGCTCCTTGTTCTACTTGGACTGGTGACATCTGACTTGCTTCGATGCTATGGTATCCCGAGCCTAGCTGGAACTCAACAATGCTTACCAGCTTGGTCCTGGCGCCCCTCTGTTAACATAGCAGCGCTGCCTCCTGTAGCCTTTTGCGTGCAGAAATTACTCCCCGTATATCAGCGAGCTTAAAATCTGGGTTCTTGCGGACGCGAGTGCATCCTCCCATGAAACTTCAGCAGATCTTTTCCTTCCTATTGCACCAAAATTTGCCAAACACCACCTGCTAGACGTGCGCTCACTACCTTTATTGTCCTCAGGATTATCTGAACGTGGTAAATGACTAGTTCCATCGACGAGATCTCCATGGAAAGTGCTGCAAAAGATTCATATGTATAACATCGTGCATGAGAGCTGTGCTTGAGGGTCGAGCCTGCATGTTACTGTGCTCAGACAGTCCAAAAATTTGTGTGCCTAAAACAGCAACCCAGACTGTAGAGTGGTAATCGTTAGTCTTGTAAAATACTGTAGATAGTATAGTCACAGCTGGATCGGAATTCTTCTGATCACTGACAGCATCTGCTCGTCCACCTAAAATTGATTCAACTTTAGAAACTGGATATTTCTTTGTCTATGTAGTAAAATACTTCAGAATATGGACTGAAGGGCGGCCCCGGAGTGATATGTGTAAGTTTTCTCGTATGACAATGGTTTTGGTCGTACAAGTTATGCTGGTAAAAGAAAGTTACACCGCGTGTGAAGGATGCCTCATTGATGCATCGTGTCATCTCTATCATATAAGATGGAACTGTTCATGATTAAGGCAAGGTGGATCCCATGCTTACTGAACACTGATATGCTTGCATTGTAGCACCGAGTCAAGCTGGCTGGATCTTGACCAGTCACATGATCTTTGGACAGGGCCTAACACGGCAGCTTTCTGCATAACTTTTATGGCTGCTCCAACTGTTAATTGCAAAATCACTGCATGCACGAGAGGCTTTATGCCCCCCCCCCCCCCCTCCCCCCCAAGCTCATGATACGGTAGCTCACACTCCTAATACTGATATGTCTTCCTTTTAGCATCTCACTTTCAAAATCCAATGTCTCGAATGCTTTGCTTCTTGGGCAGGTTCTACAGGTTCACTTTGTGATACATTGCCGATTTGACCGTGATGGCCTTGCTAACGCTAAAAAAAAAAATTGTCCTTTGATCTTCAAAATGTTCAGGGGAAGTGCTCTATCTGAGGAGTCCTCCACACAGACCACGAGGAGGTTTAGTGCTACTCCAAATGCAAGGCGAGACAGAGCAGGCCCGGAGCACACGCATCACAACCTCGTAGCTCTCCGTTCCCGAGGGGTAACTCAGCAGCAGACCTGATTTACCTCAAGTTGCAGGTTTGGTTTCTTTTTCATTTCATTCTGCTACTCCTACATAAACCTCTCCACCGTACTGTTCTGCTGCTCATCTATTCATCTTGGCCAAACTTTTTTGTCAGCATGTCGGAGCACGGAAACTTGACTTGTGGAATGACTTGGCCAGTTATGGTCCGTAACTCGTATTAGAACTATGACATTTTTTTTTTCCAAACGACTAGAGCCGGGTTCCATTATCGAAAAGACAACAGAACAGATGTCTTATTTACAACGAAAGCAAAAACAAAAAACAACAAAAGCCGAGGCATGAGTAGAAGAGTAACCAGTCCCCTCTGAGGAAGGAACAGGAAACCATCTCCCACACAAGCCACACAGACAGAAACTAAAAACCAAACAGGCAGGAGTTTAACAGCGCTAGCTAAGCGCGGCGGAAGAGTACTATAGCTTACAATCATACTGCACGCAGGCAGGAAACTTAAACTAGTCCGAAACGATGAGAATCAACCAACCACATCAACATCCTCATCAGTTGAAGCTTCTGAAGTAACTGTCCTGTTGAGTAAAGCCTGGTTCCTTGCGTGTTGTTGCAGAGCAGCATCTTGGATCAACCTTGCACCCTCCTCCATTGCAGTCCTATCCCCAGGAGCTTGAAGACCTGCCCAATAGCGCAAGAACGCACAAAAATAACAAATCAACTCGACAGGAGATGAAATCAACTTCTTATCAAAACAAGCCATGTTTCTAGTTTTCCAAATTGCCCAGTAGAAGGCAGCAATTACAACGACATGAAGATTCAATTGATTTGGAAAGAAAGCAGAAATCCACCAAAAATATTGAGTAAAATTGGTGGGTCTGTTGAAAGCACCAATTACTGAAGAAATAACAGTCCACATGTAAGCAGCAGCAGGGCAAGAAAAGAACAAGTGATTGATGGTTTCAAAAGCATCACAGAAACTGCAAGAGAAGTCTCCAATCCATTTTCTTTTTTTCATATTATCCTTGGTGGCAATCGAGTTATGCCAGATTAACCAAAGCCACACTTTGATTTTCAAAGGAATTTTAGCCTTCCAAAGATGTAAAAAGGATCTGTCCACGTTAGAGGAGGACAGTCTAGTATACATTGATTTAACAGTGAACTTTCCTGATTTAGTTAGTTTCCACTTGGGTCTATCAGGCCCCTCTCCCAATGCAACGGTCATAAGGAGACTGCGCATTACTGAAGCTTGTTGTTGCATGGGTACACTCAGCCATCTCCTAGTGTCCAACTGCCAATTCCTATCTGCCATTTCTCTAACTGTGCACACCTGATTGTTGCAAACTTCAAATAATTCTGGAAACCTTTCACAAAAAGGTAAAGGACCACACCACTGGTCATGCCAAAAATCAGTTTCTTTTCCACCACACACCATCATGTATCTACACTGAAGATACCATTGCTTGACCTTCAAGAGATCTTTCCACACAGGAGAGTCCTGTTGCTTAACTGTAATCCTGGAAATCCCATGTTTTATTCCATATTTTTCCTTGACCAAAGATTGCCAAACCCCTTCTTCCATTTCTAACCTCCACCACCATTTGCATATGGTGGGTCGAATTACCGTTCCCTCTGCCTTCACATGATTCTGGTGCTGCATTGGTGCACTCTTCTTCCGGATCTCTGCACTCCTTTTATAAGCCGATGATGGTACAAAATAAAAAAGCTCCTTTTGCGATGCGTCCGAGGAGGTGGATGTAAAGGGTAAGGGCATGTACAATGGTTGATAATGGTTGATAAGGTTGTCTTATCTTAACTTCGTCAGGTGATATAGATATGACAAAAAAAACATGTTGTACAATGGGCTTTTTTTTAGTCCTATCACTAACAACTATATATCCTAAATATGTGGTGAGACAATTATGCTAAGAAGTGATCTCTTAGTTAAGAGAAAACAAACATTTTTTTTTCTATTTCTCTCTCTGCCAACTAAGCAATTATCCTACGTGTCATTGTTAAGAGAGAACCATTGTACGTGCCGTCGAGGATTACGGGCTATCCGTGTACCTGCCTAAGAGCAACTCTTGCAGCCCCATAAAACGCGCGCGGTCAGGAAAATTCCGGCCGATATGCGGGTTCGACCTATTTTGAGGCCTAAATAATCACTATAGCTCGAACAGGAGCCCACATCCAGTGGACCCCTCTGTCGTGATTCGTTTAGCTCTGCTGTTAGGCTCAAACTTCGTCGGCAAGCAAATATCCCCTCCTCCGTCCCGAAATGAGTAGGGCTTCGGTGTCGCACCATGCCGGCTTTGGACTCAGACTCCTCCAACGACTTTGATGACTACTCTGACTTGGACTCCGAATCTGATGACTCTGGGCTCATCACTACCGACGACGATGTTAAGCTTGCTGCAATCACCAACGATGACGAGCACTTCCAACACGTCAAGGCGAAGTCCGTGCGCTCCAAATCGTGTGGCGGCACGAGATCGTGAGCACATCTTCTTGCGACCTTAGTGATAGATCCGGTGACGGAGACTAGGGCGCAGATCTAGGTTTAGTTTGATGTATGTTGATGATCTTGTTGAACTTTGCTTGAAATTTGCTTGCCGATGAAGCGCGAAGTACCTTTTAAATTTTTTGGCTCAGATTTGCTTGTTCTATTCCGCGCGACAAATTTCTAAACCGTAAAACTAGTTTTGGGGGTGCCGCGAAAGGAGTTTTTCAAGTTGCTTTAGAGCATGTCTAACAGACCCCCTATGTTTTCACCCCTTAAGACGCGTGTAGAGGGCCCTGTATACACATTTCGCCGGCCAAAAACTCGTGCGAGCTAGCAGACCCCCTACCCCCACCCCGTAAAACAGAATATTCTGTTTTACGGGGTGGGGGTAGGGGGTCTGCTAGCTCGCACGAGCTTTTGGCCCCTCAGAAAACAGGGTTTTGCAGGGTTTTGCACAACTACACAAGCATATCAAACATGGCAGATTCAAGATATGCGATGCATAATCCATAGTTTTACATCACAAATAGATCAACAAGTTCATAGGTCATGTTCTAGGCATAGAGGTTCCCAAAAGTACTGCCACCACCAACGCGATCCACATCAATCTCGGAGCCCACCGTCGGCACCACCACTCACCGAAGTTGAAGCACCAAGGTTGGTTGCCTCGCGAGCTTGACGCGCCTGCAACTTCCTCGCCATGATCTCGGCCTTGCTCTCTTTCCACCACAGCAGCTGATCGTCGTCCATGTCCTTGGTGTTCATCATCGTGATCTCCTTCTCCTCGGCCAAGAGCTCCTTCATGGCTTTGGTTTGTTTGAGAGCCAACATCTGGGCATCCAACTCGGCCTTGCGCATAGCCTCCTCTCTTTTTGCAGCCACCTTGGCAAGCTTCACCTCCTTTTTCTTCTCGGTGATGAGGACCTTGGTCTCCAATGTCTTGAATGCTATTTCCTCCTTTGCCCTAATGTGCTGATCCATCTTGTCCTTGAAGCTAGCTGCCTCGGCTTCTAGCCTCTGCCTCTCCTTCGCCTTCTTGGTGCCCTCGGGCTTGCCTACGTTGCGACCACCCATGTCTTCCTCTTCATCATCCATGTTGAGCATTGCCTCCTTCTTGCACTTTGGTTCTTCGTCCCTCAACTTCCACTTGGGAAGGTGTTGGAGCAAGTTGAAGCAATGCTCAAACTGAAATTCCTTGTTCTTGGAGGCGGCCATGTCTTTGTACCGCAATTGAGCATACTTGGGCTGCACAACAACAATGTAGTGTGATGTTTACACAACAACACATAGTTTGCACAAGAAATCTGTCACAAAACTTACGTAATCCGATGCCACACATCCACTTGGTGGATTATCCGCCACTTGGTCCATGGCAGCGCTCCAACGAGAACAAGCTGGCTTGATCGTGTTCCACCGGCCTTCAAGGGAGCGGTAGGATCGATCCGCCAAACTTTTCGTGCGAGGCTTGAGCTTGTGGTAAAGATCCTCAATGCGTTGCCAATAGCGCTTGCCGGTTTGATCGGTGCCGGTGGCAGCATCCATCGACACTTTGCCCCACGCACGGACCAATGTGACATCTTCAATCTCGGTGTAGTTGGGCTGCTTCCCCGATTTGCTCCGCCGCGCAGTAGCCGCGTCCACCTCAACCACGTCGTCGTCCACCTCTTCGTCGGCCTCTTCATCCTCGGCATAGTCAGCGTACTCGTCGTCGAACGCACCAATGCCCGAATCCAAATCCACCGCAGAATCGTTGAGCATGTCCATGTAGGATGTCGCGACGGCCGGCGCGGGCACTTCGTCGAGCACCTGGCGGGCACCAGCCGGCGGCGGCGTGGGCACCTGCGTGGGAGCAGGCGGAACGGCCGGCGACGGAACCTCGGCGAGCACCTGCGTGGGCGGAACGTCCGCTGCAGGCGTCGCGGCCTTCTTCACCTTTGGCGGCCGCCCCCTCGTCGCGAATGACTTCACCCGGGCCCCTTTCGCGGGAGCAGTAGTGGTCGCCGCCGCCGCCCCCGTCGCTACCGCAGGCCCCGGCGGTGTGTCGAAGAAGAGCTTCGGGATCCTCTTCCTCTTCATCGGCATGGTGGCGGAGATGATGGCCGCGACATCGGCGGAGGTCGTCTGACCACCCACGACGTCGACGGTGGCAGTATTCACCACCTCAGACATGGGTGGCGCGTCGTCGGCGGTCGGAGGGGCTTGTGAGGAGTCCATGGCGGCGAGATCTGGCGACGCGGTGGCCGGGGAGGGCGAGGAGGCGGATTTCCGGCGGCGGCGGCGGCGGTTGGGAGGTTCGCGCGCAGTTGGGGAAAAGGTGAGGGGTTGGCCCTCTACATCTCCTCCCGACCCGCACATGTAGGGGTCGACGGGCCGCCCCCTACCCAAACTTGTAAAAAATCGTCCGGGGTGGTCCATTTACGGGGTCTGCTAGATGGCCGGGTAGAGCCCAAACCCGTATATCAACGGTTATTATACGGGTTTGGGCCATTTAGGCCACAGAGGTAACACCCTCCTCCAACTCTAAGCCCCGTCGGAGAAGCACTTCGAACAGAAAGGTGAAAGTGCATTTTCATCTTTGATCTCTCTTAGGTTTTGGAGTTGATAACAACACCACTAAGCTTCTAACAGTGCGTCAAGTATTTCAGGTTATATCAACTAGACGCCAAAAAGGTGAAGAGAATTCCAAGACAAAGCCACCAAGATTGATTTGGTCTAGCGGTAGTACTGGGCTTGGCAGCGGTAGTACCGCTCTGCACAGCGAGCGGTAGTACCGCGCCCAGTACCGCCAGGAGAAAAATGCGTATTGTCTCCAGAGGTACTGAAGCGGTAGTGGCTCGGTAGTACCGCTGTACTCATTTCGATCTTGAGCAAAACCTTGCTCAGCGGTAGTACCGCTACTGGCTGGCGGCAGTACCGCTCCCTACAGGAAGCGGTAGTACTGCCCGCAGTACCGGCCCTTGTACCGCTGGCTAAGTTTTGCTCTCTGTATCGCACAGTACTAGAGCGGTAGTGACCTAGTACTACCGCCAGCCACTTCGAATTAATTCGAAAATAGTGGCCAGCGGTATTACCAGTGTGCACTCGCGGTAGTACCGCTGCTGGAGTACCACGGTACTTTAGCAGCAGTACCGCCTGCTCCCTGCGACTGGGCCTCCCTAGTACCACGTGCATACCCAGGTAGCGGTAGTACCGCTGGCTCCAGCGGTAGTACCGCCGGGCACGAAAAAGGGTCAAAACGGCTAGTTTGGGGAGGGGGCTATAAATACCCCATCCCTTTCTTCCCCAAGAGTGAGCTCACTCCAGCATTAAAGTCAAGCATTTATTGAGCCTCAAAAGTTAGATCTCTCCCAATCCCTCCACGCAAACTCGTTGATACTTGGAGGATTGAAGGAGAAGACCCGGATCTACATCTTCACCGACTCATTCTTCATTTCCCACTCTCTAGCTCGAGGGATCTAGCCTAGGGTTTCCTCTTGTGGAGAACCTAGGCATCTTGCTACTTGTTGGTGATTCAAGGATTGTTGGGAGCCCCCAATTTTGTTGTGGGTGTGTGCCCCAAGTTGTTTGTAAAGGACTGGATTCCCGCCTCAAATGGGATCAATAGTGGAAGGTGAACTAGGCCTTTGTGGTGGGGTTCATCGGAGAATAGGGTGAGGCCTTTGTGGCATTGAGTAGGTCTTCGTGGCAAGCTCACACCCCTCCAACGAGACGTACTCCCTTAACAAGGAGGAACTCGGGATTACATCGTGTCTCCGTGTGCTTCACTTTGGTTACCTCGTTCCCTTAATCCCTTTACTTACTTGCATTGTGATTATTGTTATCCTTGTCATATAGGTAAATTCACCGTAGTCGCATTATATACAGAATTTACCTTTGTGTCAAGCCTAATTGTTAAAGAAAAATTAAAATTGGTCGTAGCACCTATCCACCCCCCCTCTAGGTGCCCATACTTTACTTTCAATTGGTATCAGATCCTCGGCTCTTCTATCAGGCTTAACCGCCTAAGAGTTTAAGTATGGGTGAAGATTCGGACGCCGAAGGTTCCGTGTCTAAGGTGACCATGGATGATCTCAATGAGTTGAGAAATTCATTGACCTCATCCATAGACACCAAATTTGATGAGTTGCGCCAAGCCTTGGCGGAACTCCTCAAAGCCAAAGGACCGGAGGTCGCCGAGTCTACACCTCCGGAAACTAATCTGGAGGGAGCCAAGAAAGGGGTAGATGGTGATTCGTCTAAAAATGCTTCCGCCGAAAACTCCACCGAGAAGGGCACGGATGGAGATGGAGAATATCACTCCGTCAAAGGACAATATTCTCCCGATCCCCCCGTCCGTCATCCTCATATAATCCCTAGGGGAGATCCACCTAAAATTGATGTTTTTTCTTTTCGTGAATGGCAATATTACATGGAGACTCACTTGAACTCTTCTTGTATAGAGCTTTGGAGGGTCACTCATGATGGATACAAACCTCATGACCCCAAGAACCTTACAAGAAGGGAAGTCGTAGATTGTCAACTCAACTACACCGCCTTGTCAATTCTTCAACAAGCCGTGGGTCCTAACCACATGCCGCATCTTCAACAATATTCCACCGCCAAGGGAACATGGGACACTCTTGTCATCATGTTTGTGGGCAATGAGAGTATGCAAAGGAATAGATATGATTCCTTGACCAATGAGGCCGAAGGGTTCTATATGCATGATGGAGAGGACCATGTAGACATGTACCGAAGACTCAAGACTCTTGCCACCGCCTTCTCAAATGTTGGTGCCAAGTACATTGATGATGCTTGGATCAAGAGGAAGTACATGATTGCCCTAATGCCATTTGAGTGCGCGGACTTGAAGAGCATTCAAGGAAGACATGATTTCTCTTCCATGACCTCAACTCAAGTGATGCAAGAAATATGCTCTTATCAAGTGTAAACCAAGAATGCTCTTGACAACCGTGCTAGGGCCATTGGAATGCACAAAGGGGCATCGGTTGCTTTGAAGGCCAAGGTTGTGTCAAGAGAGGTTGAAGTTGAATAAGAAGGAGAAGAGGCGTTGCCTCCCTTGAAGGAACAAGACTATGATCCCGTGCTAAAGGATCTCATTTCCCTCACCGTGCAAAAGTTTTGGAGGAATCCTCCCAAGGGCAAGAAGTTTGTTGAGGAGAAGACCAAGTCTCGCTATGGCAATGATGGGGCTCAAAAAGTGAGGTCTTGCTTTAATTGCCAAGATAAGCACCAATTCATCGCGGAGTGTCCCTATGAAAATATAGAACTCCATAGTGGCAAGCTCATTCGCAAGGACATGTCCAAGGTTGAGTATAAGAAACCTCATTTCAAGAAGAAACCTTTCAACAAGAAGTCTCCCACCAAGTTTGTGCTATTGACTCAAGAGGAGTATGATTCCGGGAGTGATGAAGAAGAAGAAACCACAAATGAAGTGGCCGCACTAGCTATTGCTTCTACTCCATCATCTTCTTCTCTCTTTGAATCCCCCAATGACAATCATCCTCAACGAAATGCCAAGTGCTTCATGGCTAAGGCCACAGAGGTAACACCCTCCTCCAACTCTAAGACCCCTAGTGAACTAGAACATCTTGCTAGTCGAGATCAGTTAGAGTTGATCTAAAGTTGCAAGATACGGGACAGAAGAATGTCCTCCAACATGTTCTGTTATAAGATTACCATGCTGAAGAAAAACTCGAATTTTCACTCCTGATGTTAGTTTTTCCTTAATTCTGAGGAAAGAGGAAAAGGTTATTTGATTTTTGATGACTTATGAGGGCCAGTTTGCCTTAGAGCATGCGTAGTGTGATGAATAAGGGGGTGGCTAAGGGAATATATCTGGCTTGATCTTTAGCTGATGGATCTTGGAATGTGGAGTTGGTGCAACGGTGGTTCTGGCAGATTGATGTACAAGACATTCTGAAGATCCGTTGTTCCAAAAGAAATGAGATGGATTTCATTGCCTGGAACCCAGATCGCTCTGGAGTTTTCTCTGTTCGTACTGCATACCAACTTGCTTTCGAGGAACATTTGGAGTCGTGTGGCCGTCAATCCACGAGCGGGAGACCTAATGGAAACCACCCTGACTGGAAGCTTATCTGGCAATGTGCTGTGCCGCCCAAGGTAAGGATTTTTGCATGGAAGTTTGCTCGCAATGCTCTGGCCACACAGGTGAATTTCTGCCGAAAAAAGATGGACGTGATTGCTAATTGTTTGATTTGCGGCTATGAGGAGGAGACCACTTTCCATGCCTTGTGTAAATGCCCGCATGCTGCTGCCTTGTGGCATGCTATGCGAGAGGTATGGGATCTGCCTAAAAAAGATTCGATGTTTAGCCAGAATCCTGATTGGTTTATGCATACACTCCATACGTTGAATGAGACCCAGCGTGCCATGTTTCTCATGACCCTGTGGCGTGTGTGGCATAATCACAATGAGATAACTCACCAAAAAAAGCCATCTCCAGTGGAAAGCTCAAAACGCTTCATCATGAGTTATCTTGACTCACTGTTGTTGATCCGACAACAAATGGAGATTAATATTGAGAAAGGCAAGCATGTCATCTCAACAGTATGTGGATTTCAACAGAGGAGACACTGGGAGGATGGACGACAGAAGGTAAAGCAGAAGTGGATTCCACCTGATGAGGGCGCGGACAAACTAAATGTTGATGGAGCTTTCTCGGTTGATGGGAGAGCCGGAGCTGGCATGATTCTTAGGAACTGGCGTGGGGAGCTAATTTTCGCAGCTGCCAGACAGCTGAAGGAGTGTGAGGATGCTCTGGAGGCCGAGCTTGCCGCAATTGAGGAAGGGTTGGAACTCGCTACTCACTGGTCGTCCAAGCCCATCATCCTCGAGTCTGATTGCGCGGAGGCGATCAAGCTAATACATGGAAACTCTCTGAACATGTCCCGCCATGCAATGAGAATTAGCTCCATCCGTGAGAGGTTTACTGAAAGGGAGATTATCATCAGAAAGGTTAGCCGTGAGGTAAACTCTGTGAGTCATGGCCTAGCTAGATTAGGGAGAGTGGAGGGGAAAACTGCAGTTTGGCTGCATGATGTTCCTGGAGTTATCGCCGTGGCGATGATCTCTGACTTCCCTCACCCTGATCATTCATAGAATCCCTTTCATTGCAAAAAAAAAAGGGTCATACACTGTGAACTGGGGTGGCTAAGAGATTCTTTGAGGAACCGAACCCTCTGCTAGACAGAAAATTAGAGGAGAGAGAAGAAAGGAAGGGAGAAAAAAAAGCTGTTCGGCCGGCTTGGAGGCTCGATAGCGTGAGGTGAAGAGAGAGAAATAATTTAAAAACCTGCTAGATCTGTTAGAGGGAACGAATACACTGCAGGATTTTTGACCACACCAAACTGAAACAAACGCTGTGCTTGCTCTTAGAAAACAACTTTTGCCGGATTTGGCCCATGCCGAGGTTGATGGCAATTTCACTGTTACAGCACAGTCTTTCTCTGAGCTGCTTTTGGACAAAACTAGCTAAAAAAACAAAACATCCATTTTGGCCTGGAACCTTCCAGTAGCTCCCAACGCCTCTCCCTTTCCATAGTTTAATATGCCTTCCCCCAAAATATCCTATCCTATCATGTGCCTGGAAGAACCGGTAGCCGGCCATCAAGAAACTGATGGACGCCAAGGTTGGCAAGGTCGCAATCAAAGCGAACGTTGTTGTACTGCCCCAAGATAAACAGAACGTACTCCGTCACAAGTTCACAACTTCCACCGAAGCGCGCCGAATTTTTTTAATAATATAAAATCACGCAAGAAGACAAAAACAGTTCCTCTAATAAAAAAAGAAAAAAGAAAACCGTCCCAGTTTAGCCCCACGGGCACTCAACCGTATCAATCCGACGGCCGAGATCCGCCTCCCGTTCCACCGACCTCAGGCCCCAACCGTCATCCCCCGCCTCCAGGGACAGAACCGTCATCTCGCGCCTCCACCCCCGGTTTTGCTCCTTCCTTGGACACCTGTGACTCGTCCCGGGCGTCCGGCCGGGGGGGTTAATAAAAGCAAGCGAGAAGAAACGCAAACGCCAAAAAGCCCCGGAAAAAGATTGCGTTTCGTTTTGCTCTCGTCCAAATAAACTCCGCCCCTGCCCTCGTGCGTGTTGTGTTATCTATCCCGACCCCGTCCCGCACACATCCACCCATCCCCGCCGCTCCGCTCCGCCCTCGCCTCGCCTCGACCCTCTCTCTCCTCCGCGCCGCTTTTTAGGGTTTTTCCCTCGCCCCGCCCACGAACGCCGCCGAGGAACAGGAGGCAGACGGTTCCTCCGCCGAGATGGGACACGACGGCGCCCGCCACTCGACCGCATCGCGCGATGCGAAGAAGAAGAGGGTAAGGAGAGGATGTATGATCCGCGATGCGGTTTCGGGATTGGGGGGCGTTCGTTTCGGATTTGTGCGGCGCGCTGTCCTGATCTGACTGGTTTCTTTCTTCTCTCGTGTGTTCCTGCAGCAGGGGAACCGGTCGTCGGCGAAGCTGAAGCAGTGCAAGCTCGACGCGCGCCGAGAGCAGTGGCTGTCGCAAGGTATGATCCCGAGCCTGCCCTACTCCGAAATTCCTTTCTTATCTGTTGCTGCTGTTCTCGGTGACACATCCTCTCGTCGTGGTTGGGGGGATTTGGGCGGGGGTGCGCATGCGGGAAGTTGGGGGATCTCTCTATGCGCGGCGGATCATACATAGTTCGTCGCGAGCAAGTCTTATAACATTAAAACATCTGATAATTTTTGCTATTTGAGGGCGATGTAGGTGAATAGTGGTATTTTAATATGTTCAATTTTCTGATCCTTTTGCGTTTTGGATTGGTCTAGTCAAGGATGGGAAGGAGGCCACCGCTACTGCTCTGCCAACGGCTCCAGGATCAGGCAAGGGATCAAATGCTGGTTCACCAATACTTGCTTCGCCTCACCCTCCACTGCCCCGAAGGCGCGGCGATGCAGGGGCTCCGGAGGATGACAAGGAGGATGCTGGTGCCACCGGGCAAGACATAGGCAGCAGCGACTTCGACTCCCCCATGCCTAGCCCCAGTTCGGACAACTCCAGAGGTGGCGGCGGCTGCGCTCAGCGGAAGCGCTGCTCCAGCAATGGTGGTGGCCCCAGCCACAGCAGTGTCAGCAGTCTATGGTCCAGTTCCAGGAGTGTGAGTGATGCTGAGGATGATGACACAGGCAGCGGACCTGACGAGGAGAACGGGGTGCTGGATGATTGGGAAGCTGTCGCTGATGCACTTTCAGTCGATGATAACAGTCATTGCCACCAGAGTCTAGGTTCCATGATGCCCCCAGCAGCTCCGAGGGGCTCGGCACCAATGGCGAATGCAGCAAAAAGAACAGAACCGATTCGTAGCAACGCAAGAGCTTGGACACCTGACGATATTTTTCGTCCGCAGAGCTTGCCCAGTATCTCCAAGCACACCAGCTTCCCAGTGAGCAATGGCAACTGTTGGGGGAGGGGTATGGGTGCAGCACATCAGAGTATCCTCCCTTCGCCATTATCTTGCCCAATATGCTGTGAGGATCTTGACCCCACCGACTCGAGCTTCCTCCCCTGCCCTTGTGGGTTTCATCTGTGCCTCTTCTGCCACAAGAGGATCCTTGAGGCGGACGCACGCTGCCCAGGGTGCAGGAAGCAATACAATGCAGTGTCTGCAGCAGCAGCAGGAGGAGGAGCAACCGCACCAGTGCGTCTGTTCCGTTCTTGTAGCATGGGTCCAGGACACTAGGCTCTGCCAGGGTTATAATAGCTCTATGCTGTAGTTCTGCTTTGCATGTTACTGTCGGATATGCTGCTTTTGTTGCGTATCGTCTGCTTTTGGTATAAAGAAATGTGAATATTGGAATAGATGCTGAATCCGTAGTCTCCAGTAACCCGGTATCCTTTTTTTGGCTGTTGCATTGTGTGCTATGCATATGTTTCTGGAGACTGGAGAGTACCTATTGTTGTTGACAGTTTGTGAGATCATATATAATAGCTATATAAGGTGACTGTTATTTCCTTGTCAACTACACTGATCGGTTAAATCATGTTTGCTGAAATGGGAGTCTAGCTCTTCTCTTTAAACTTATGTGATGATCTTGTGATTGTTCTGGTAAAGTTAGCATTGTCCTGTATTAAATGCTTGCAGCTAATCCTTTATGGTATACCATACAATTAATGCCGATGTCTTGTCTGCAAATATGCTTAATTGACCGAATGCAATGTTTTGTCTAAGTAAGGGCTCCTACCTGCTATCATTATCAGTATGTGTTCTTCTATATATTTATTATATGATCATTTCAGGTTCTGGCCATCAATAGTTGCCTAGGTGGGCTCTACTGTGATTCTGATCTGGGAAAGGAAAACGTGCATCTATTGTAGTACAAGTGTCTGCGGTGTGCTGTCCTTTCCCCTAATTTCATACTTTTGTTTAAATTCATGATATATGTTTTAGCTTAGCCTGACAACTGACATGTAAATATAACTTAAAACACAATTTAGTAAAGGAGCACCTTAGACTACATATGACGAGCTATGTCTTATTTTACAAGCTAGCTTCTTCTGGTATGTTGACGGTTCTCCATATCAATATATGTCCATTGAAGTCGTAATGCTATTCTAGTCATATTTTGAACTAGCTTAAATTTCGTTGATAAAATGGTTATCAACTTTTTGCCAGATGTTAATCAGAATAATGGCCATAGGAACTGACTTAATGTATCCAACTTGTTGACATGTGATTACCGATAAGCCAATTCATATGATAGTCTCAAAATCCTTGGATGTTGACAAATGCAACTTATTGACATGAGGCGGTTAGTGTGTGGGTTTTAACTGGAAGCATTGTGAAAAGCATTATGTTTAGAAGTTAATATTGTTGGGCTAAAACATTATTAGGACTTGAGTTATGAATTAGCTTTATTTTACCCCTAGCTTATTAACGTTGGTAGGAATTATCTAAAGCTTCAATATAGGGACAAAAATGTCCTAAGAAAGCTAGTCTGGCAATCTGGTTGTCGAGCTTTGCTGCATCTAAAATTAACCTTACACATGGGTCTGCACTAACCTTGGGTCAAGTTTTACCTATAACCTGAGTTATGAATGTCAGATGTCAGTATTGGAGTTGCTGTTGAACAGCTAACTTCCTTAGAGCCCGTTTGGATCCTCTCCGCTCCACCAAATCAGCTCCAGCGTTTCTGACTCCCATGGAGCGCGCGGAGCTTGGTTTTGGCCACTCCGCGAAAATAGCTGCAGCCCGCTCTGCTCTGCTCTTTTGAGTTGGTGGAGCGGAGAGGATCTGAACTGGCTCTTAGTTTTACTGTTTTGCGCCTTATAATTGCTTGAGCACCCTGGCTGAGGTTAAACCCAGCTTTCAGTCCAATCTGCATTCCTGGTTATAGAATTGAAGGCTTTTGTTAGAACGTGAATGCCACCAAAGAACTAGCCATGGACAGGGGTACGTGGAAGCTAGCTATCCACGTGCCAGAACCATGACTTGGTTGCAAGAGCTTATGGGTTTCAACTCGCCTACCCCAATTTGTTTGGGACAGAAAGGCTTTTTTGCTGTTGTTGTTGTTAGAACATGAATGACTGTGTGTCCTGACATGATATAGTTACTTTATACTTGTAGCCTCCTTTATGCAACAAAGCTTCTATTGATTGTGTTGAAAGTTAATGCTCTAGCCTGTGTTCATACAATGTGTGTGATTAGCAGGAGTCCGTGCGGGACTTTTCAAGGCGAACACTTCATATAAGGTGGCTTCTCTGCCGTTGGCGTAAAAAAAATATGGGTTTCTATACCTCGTTCGCTAGATAGCTGAATCGCACATGAAAATATGTACTGCTGCTTGTGATATCTCAGTTTTTGCAACTTTATTGAATTAAACCCGTGAGTGCACTGGTTGGACTCTGTTCCGAATACTGTCATGTAGTGGGATAAATATTTACAGTTGTGCTGTTGTATGTGCCTTCCTGGTTATAGCATCATTAAGCAGGCTTTTGTAGAATAAGGATGATTGTTGGTCCTGGCAATGTTACTGTTATGTATAGTTGTAGCAGCTTTTGTAGATTGTACCGGAGACTGATGCTCAGGCCTAAGTTCTGCAATCTCTGTGGTTTCTCCTGCCTGGTAGCTGGATCCTGAATAGCACATGGAACATTGGAATGCTGCTTGCGACGTGCTTTTACGAATTTGCTGAATTGAATTTGTATGTTCACTGCTTGAACTTGATGATTGCAAACTGTGGAATTGATATTACAGTCGCACCGTTGCGCTAGCATTCTCAGCGAGTACCGCGCTACCGAAATCATCGATTTGTTTACTTGCTAATGGCATTTTGGCGGCAGCTAGTACGGTGCTACCGGAATTAACGATTTGTTATTTGCTAATGTATAGTCGCAAATTGTTTTCCTGGTAGTGTGCTTTTGCTGCCCAACGGCAACATTAACGCCAAGATATGGTTCTACTGATGCACCCAAATGGAAAATTAACACACTGTTGTGATAGGCGAGGCTTTAATTTCGTGATGTCAATGAAGGATATTTGTTCACCCACGTCAACGTGGGCGCGTTTCTTTCACAGTATAAGCGTGGATGCGTTTCTTCCACAGTACAAACGTGGATATGTTACCAGCGTCAAAAGGTAGAAAGCGATCCCTTACCAGAGAACATCAATCAGGAAAATCAGCACCATATATGAATCACAGAATCAACTTGTTGGCATGAAGCATGGAGTGACTACTACATGGTGACTCTGAAACAATTCTAGGCCACGAAGGCTCTAAACCAACAAAAAACTGCAGGGTGTGCTAGTTCACGTTCATCCGGAGAACAAAGGACATATCAATGCAATACAGTTGATTAACAGAGTAACCTGTTGACTTCCCTCTTGAGCCACAGAGCGCGAAGCCTGGGCTCATACGAGAGGAAGATCTCCCTGTTCACTGCATCCTTGAAAACATCAGAGGCTAGAACCCTGACCTGATCAGACAGGTCGGTCATAGCATGTAGAGCCCTGATACACCTTGAAACCGAGAACTGTTCCCCATCCTTCTTGGTTTGTTCCTTCGTGCGAGCTTGCTTCATTCTGAAGTCCAGGTAAGCCTCCATGGTTTGTTGGATGTCAGCCGCCTTGCGCTTCTTCCGCTTGTCCTTTTGTGGCTCTATGCATGAGCTCGATTGCGCAGGTTCCTCGGCTCTTTGTGGCTTTGGGTTTACCCCAGGCTGTGGTCTTTCCAGTACCTCCTCAGTGCGGTTTTGCACAAGATCAACATCATCCAGGCCTTGCGATCCTCGCTCTAGATTTCTTCGAAGTTCGCTGATATTGTTCTCGCCCTCATCAATGCCTCCAGGAACCATTCCAGAAGACCTTCTAGACATGCTTGGCATTGGGGTGATGTCGTTGCCTTCCTCATCAATAGTCCCAACCCCTTCAGGAATATCCCCTATCATAGTAGCAGAGTGGTTAAGTTGGGATCCCCTTCAGAAATGCTTCTGAACCAATTAGAAAGGGAAGGACAATTACTTTCAAGTAAAATCTCCAGCGATGGAAGCAATGGAAAACTCTTACTTTGGTACTTCCTTGCCTTGGGTGACACCTGACGAAATTAAATGAACGATTGAATTTTACATTGTCATATAGATAACAAATATACTAGGAGATGCATAAATAACCCCTAGACTATGAGGTGTATCAGGAATCACTAGGGTACAAGGAGTTAGAATCTCACATCGATTATCTCATCCCAGATCTCATCTGTCGTTCTAATCATAGAAGCACCCTGGTCCCATGAAACACCATCACGCTGGAGGATGGATTTGATCAGTTTATAGTCTTTCTTCAGTTGAGTCTCATGTTCCTGAATTTGCACTTTAGTAAATCCTGCATCTGGGTGCCTATCATTGAAGTCCCTGACAATTTTCCTCCATCCCTCAGTTTTCCATCCATGTGGAGTCCTGTAGTGCGAATTATTGTTCTCATGCAGTATCTCAACAAGCCCCTTTTCATACTTCATCACCCACCTTGCTCTGTTTGTCATTTAATCTTGGAACAAGCTGCAATGCATCAACAGTATTGCTCACTTGACCGCAGTCAAAGATACAAAAATCAAGTAGTCGCTACTCACTACTAGTTATCATTGCAGTTGATACTTGAGTTCAGACTATAGGTTAACAAAAAACAACTGAATCAGCAATCAGCACACTTAATTGTTGTCCTATACATTATAAGAAATGTACTGCATACCATGTTAGGTAACATCACACATGGTAAAAAGTAGCATTGGGATTTTAATTAGCAGTTTTACCTCGCTATAGGATGATTTAAATATCAGTTGATACGGGAAGTCAAACAAACATTAGCTCTCAAAGCAGGGGGAGCTTGCTTCTTTGAGACAGGAGTATGAGGTCTCAGCAGCAAATAGAGTGGACTAGCATACGCAACAATGCACGACACAGATTGACACCAACAAAGAGCAACCAAAAACAGGGGGTGCTAAAACCCCAACAAAACATCTGGAAATAAAGTGTCCTTAGTTCAGATTCAGGGTAACCAAGAGTAGAATAGATGCGGATATTGTCTACTGCGACCGGTCTTAAAGAAGAGAGATCTGGTTGTATTCGATATTTTTCAGAAAACAAATTACCGGAGACAAACGAAAACGATCCAGGGAACCTAGGGTTCTCTTACCAACCAGGGGAGTCGCGTCGCTTGGACCTCCACGCCACGCCGATCCAGTAGATCGAAGGAGGACGCCTGCTAGGAAGAGGTGCGCGCGCTTGGCAAGCGTGCTTCGGTGGGAGGTCTCCGGGGGTTCGGCGACGCGGGCGGAGGCCGGCGGGGCTCGGCGGCGTCGGAGCTGGCGAAGAGGAATTTTTTCCCCTCTCTGGATAGACTAGCTGAGTTCGGGGTTCCGTAGGGGTGCAATTGAAAATGTTTGGTTGGATATCTCCGTTCCATTTGTTTGGGTGGCGTACTGGGAAATACAGAGGGTATCGGGTCGGGTTCGGATAAACGGCACCTCGCACTCTGCCCTTCAGCTTTGACCTCCCGTCCTAACTCCTAACCAGGGGATTGGCAAACAGGAGAGTGTTATTTGCGAGCGGCTTGAGTTTTTTTTTTTTGAGGGGTAAAACACTTTTTTTTTAGCAAACGACCTAAGCTTTATTAAGACAAAGTAATGTTTACAGGAATTCCCATCTCAGTGGGAGCAAAAAACCATAAGTGTCTCCCCGTCGGGAGAGAAGTAGAAGCCCTAGCCAGATTATGGACCTCCATCAGTGACTCCCTGTACTCCTGCACAAAGCTCACCCCCGAAAAATTTCTCCTTCTATTCTTGATCTCTTTGATTATCATGCAGTGCTGACCCATCTCCCTCGACTCATTTATTTCGGATACAATGTTTAGGCAATCAGAAGATACAGTGATGCGACTCTCCTGAATATCCTCAGCCAGGGCCAGTGACTCTGAGCACGCCAAAGCCTCCAATACCTCCGGGTTGGTAATTCCTTCGAAAGTCACCGCCGAGGCCCCCAAGAAAACACCATCACAACTTCTACAAACTGCAGCCACATCGCCTTTCTGCAGTTGTTTCGCCACGGCAGCATCCACCTGAATTTCTGCAGTTGTTTCGCCACGGCAGCATCCACCTGAATTTTTGCCATACCCTGGCTCGGAGGTACCCATCTATTTCTCCTCGGTCTTGGGCATGGTAAAGCCCTCTCCCTTTTCTGATTCTCCCCATTGATCTCCTCAAGATATCTAGTGATAAACAAATGAGTGGACAATGGGGATCTCTGCTCATCCTCATGTATTAATTTCCTGCGCGCCCACCATATCGCCCAAAGAGTTACCAAGACCTCGATGAATTGTGACTGGTTTAGACTCTCACTTAGAGAGAAGAGCCATAACCTTGCATCCTCCGTCTCATCGCCAAACAGTGGGCCTCCGAGATCGTCTTCCTTCAACGCCCACACGCTCCTCGACATATTACAATCTAGTAATGCATGTCTCCATGTATCTCTTGCCGCAAGACATATTGGACAAACTGACGTGGCCGCCATCACTCTTTGTGCTCTCAAGTCACCAGTAGGAACTGACGAGCGAGCAAGCCTCCATGCAAAAATTCTGATTTTCGAGGGAACCTTCACCTTCCACATCTTCTTCCACCCTTGTTCTGCATGATTCGTGTTAGAGTTGGACGATGAACCGTCCCAGTATGCCTCTCTGCGCCGTTTTGTCTCCATGATCGCATGATATGCAGACTTCACGGTGAAAATACCCTTTCTATCATAATGCCACGCCCAGAAATCCTCTTGCCGCAAGAAGCTAATCGGTATTTCTTTAACAGCTTCCACATCCATTGGTAGCATACACTCCTTCAAAACATCCTCCTTCCATGTTCTAGTAGCCGAGCAAATTAATTCAGAGACAAACATCGGTGGTTCATTACAGATACTCACCACCGGTTTTAATTGGAAGTCCCTAGGGACCCAATTATCAGAATTCAGACCATATTCTTGTGCTCTCCCCATCTCCAATAAGTCTGATAAGCCCAATCTTCAACGCATCCCTGCCCTCACATAATGATCGCCATATCTGGGACGGGTGTGATCCCAACACAGCAGATAAAATATCATTATTAGGAAAATACTTGACCTTTAATATTCGAGCACTCAGCGAGTTCGGATCCTCCAGAATACGCCATACTTGGCGCGCCAACAGAGCTAGATTAAAGACCTCAATGTCTCTGAATCCAAGACCCCCCCCCCGGTATTTGGGCATAGTCATCGAGTCCCACGAGACCCATGCAGCTTTCCTCTCCCCCTGTTTACAACCCCACCAAAACCTTCGGGTCATCGACGTAATGTGCTCACATAAACCCCTTGGCAATTTAAACAGTGCCATGGAATAAGTTGGTAAGGCCTGAATAACAGATTTAATAAGAATCTCTTTGCCTCCACCTGATAATGCCTTCTCCATCCAGCCTTGTAACCTCTTCCAAAGTCTATCCTTTAAATACGAGAAAGTACCATTCTTTGCTCTCCCCACATCGGACGGAAGCCCCAAATACTCCTCAGTCAATGATTCATTGTGAACATTTAAAATTCCTTTGATTACCTCTCTAGAAGCCACTGAACACCCTTTGCTGAAAAAGATGGATGACTTATCATGATTCATACGTTGCCCCGAAGCCATACAGTAGGTGTGTAGGATATTTGCCACTTCTCTAGTCTCGCCTTCAGATGATTTGCAGAATAAAATACAATCGTCGGCGAACAAAAGGTGGTTCACCCTTGGAGCTGTTTCGGCTATTTTAACACCAGCTAACTCACCATTGCTCATTGCTTCCTTGAGTAAACACGAGAGCCCCTCCGCTGCCAATAAGAATAGATAGGGAGAAATCGGGTCTCCCTGCCTTATACCACGGGAGGGTTTAAATTCCTCGGTCATATCACCATTGAACAATACCGAAAAAGTAACAGACCTCACCCCTCTCATAATTGCTTGAATAAACCGAGGAGCAAAACCAAGTTTCCGCATGATAGCCTCAAGGTAAATCCACTCAATTCTGTCATAAGCTTTCTGCATATCAAGTTTTAGCGCATAACTCGCTCTTCCCTTGCTTTTATCAGATTTCATGAAGTGCAAACATTCAAACGCCGTGATCACATTATCAGTTATGAGACGTCCTGGAACAAAAGCTGATTGCTCCTCCGATATAATCTCAGGAAGAAATATTTTCAAACGATTAGCCAGTACCTTCGATGCAATCTTATACACCACGTTGCACAAGCTTATCGGTCTGAATTGCGAGAGGAAAAGGGGTTTATGTACCTTAGGGATAAGAACGATGAACGTCTTATTAATTTCCTCCGCAGAATCCACTCCGTCAAGAATACGAATCAGAATCCTCGTGAGTTCCTCGCCACATAAATTCCAGTTCTTTTGAAAGAAGTGTGCTGGAAAACCGTCCGGTCCCGGTGCTTTCGCGGGAAACATCTGGAATAGGGCAGTTTTCACCTCCTCCATACTGTACGGTGCTAGAAAGGCAGAATTCATCTCCGGGGTCACCTTGCACGGCACATGTGATAACACCTCGTCAATACCAATCGTCTCCTCAGACTCGTACAAATTTTTATAGAATTCTGTTGCCATCACCCGCAGCTCTCTCTCATCCGTGCACACTGTACCATCCTCCCGCTGTAAATTTTCCACTCTATTTTTCCTCCTCCTATTGCCCGCTTTTAGGTGGAAAAATTTAGTATTCTTATCCCCCTCCTGTAGCCACTGGACACGTGCCCGCTGCCTCCACATTATCTCTTCTCATGCCGACAACTCGATCATCCTTTCCTCAACTTTTTTCTCCTCGTACATAGGACCCAACCGGTGTGGATCACCTCTTAACACTTTCAAACGGGCACGTAGATCCCTCAGCTCACTTCGCACCGCCCCAAAGGTATCTCGGCCCCAAGCTGCACATCGAACCCCCAAAGTCTGAAGTTTCGCATGCAAGTCCTCAACTGTGTCCGCCTTCTCCTCTCTCCAAACCATCTCAACAAAGTCTTTGAAATCAGCATGTCGTTCCCACATGACCTCGTATCGAAACGGTTTCTCCTTAGCTATCCTTTGGTTACTTGCCTCCATCTCGTTGAGCAGAAGGATCGGCGAGTGGTCCGATTTCACCGCTGTGAGATGATTAACAGTAGCAAACGGAAATCTGGAACACCAGTCTGCCGAAGCCAAAATGTCGAGACATCGTAGTAGTTTTCATAGACGGGGGTGCCATGAGACTACGGTAGAGACGTGGGGTAACGGGATAGCGTAGTAACACAGAACACGGGATTTTACCCAGGTTCGGTACGTCGCGACAGTACGGCGTACCTACTCCTGCACTTCTCACTAATTGGGACTAAAGCCCGTATAACAGGGTTACAGTGTGAGGGAATAGATCTAGCTACTCGGCGAGGATGAACTTCTCGGCGAGTTGCGTAGAGCTTGAACTTGTGTCTAACTTGTGCTTATTTAATCTATCTCCCGTCCGGCTTTATATAATAGCCGGATCAGGGCTTACAGAACAGGAAACCTAGAAGACTACGTTTAACTTGTAACTTGGAAAGTAAGGAATCCGTCTTCTCCTCCAAGCCAGATCACGCGGGCCGTGATCCGGGTTCTTCTAGAATCCGGCTTCTACGCGTCGGACTACTGGGCCGCCCAATGGACCTAAGCCCATTACCACGTAGGCCACCCTGGTAGTCCGGCTCTTTGTCTACCATCTTCTATACCCCTATTCAGTATATATCCGACAGTAGCCCCCAGGAAGGATCAAAATTCTGATTCTCCGTCTTTCGCCAAATACATTTTGTCCGGGAAATCTTGATTCAGCAGTCTTGATTCTTTCTACTTTCCTTTTGAAGGAGATGGTAACATAAAACTCGGAACTATGAAAATCCGGCTTTTCTTTTCGTGATCCTTCGCGGGAAAGGAACTTCTAACGTCAGCGCTTTAATCATGCTGACGCAGGCGACGCTTGGTTTCACGCGGGAAACCCTGCAACGTATCTCTGACAGATTCTCACGGGAAACGAGGAGATAGCCATCATTCCCCTGTCGTTATATTTCCCGTAGTTTCCGGCGAGCGACACGCGTCGAACATCCAACGGTCGAAAGAGCCGTTGGCACGTATCTAAACGGATTTTTGGCTATAAATAGCCGTCATCGTCCTCCTCCGAAACTTTCCTCACTCCCTCACTGCCCACGCCATTGCTGCACACGCGAGCTCGAGAGCAAGTCCTTGTCCCAGGCGCACTTAGCATCAAACGCACCGAAACGCAAAACACCACCGAAAGATGGCCTCCTCGCCGTCGTCACCAACCCGCACCGCCATCGACGAGCTTGTCAACGATCTGGATCCGCAGCCGGGATCGCAGACGCACGCCGGCAGCGAGCCGGAGAAGACTGCTGCTTCCGCGGCGGGTGGAGAAAACACTTCCACCGCCGCGGACATTGCGCCATCGAGCGCCGCGACAACCCCGCCGTTTGCACCTGAAACGGCGGAGGAGAAGATCGAGATTCTCGGCGACGAACTCGCCGCCGCGGAGGCCGCCGCCGCCGCCGCCACCGGAGCGGGCGAGGAAGCGGAATCTGCAGGCAACTGGAGTGCCTGCAGTATTCCCCCGGCTCTCCTTCCAAACTTGGAAAAGGAGGGCCTGGTTCTCAAGAAGAAATGGCGGCTGCCAGAAGAAGAAACTGAACCCGCGCCACGAGATGGCGAAAGGGTACTCCTTTCTTCCCACCTTTTGCGAGGTATGGGACTTCCACCATCTTCTTTCTTCCTCCAGGTTCTTTCTCATTACAACATCCAGCCCCACAATCTCCCCCCCAATTCCATTCTGTACATGGCCGGCTTTCAGGCCTTGTTCGAAGGCTACTTAGGGCTAGAACCTAGGTTAGATTTCTGGATGTACTGCTTTGGAGTTAAGCGAAACTCTTCGGAGGGCGCACTCCCAACTTGCGGAACTATATCCTTCACTCTTCGGAGATTCCGAGAGGATTGGTTCCCCAAGATCAAAACTTCAGAATCCGTCAAATTTTGGACGGGTTCTTTTTTCTATCATCCCGACGTGCCCTTTCCTAAAAAGGCCGTCGGGGTTCCACCTTTTGTGAACTCCGTCGCCGTTCCTCAGGATAACTGGGTAACAGAAGCCGTCCAAGTTCTGCCGCCAGATCTGCTAAAGATCAAGCGGCACATCGCCAAGCTCACCTCCATGGATCCGCCTCTAACTGGCATGGACACGGTTCTATGCTGGCTGATTAGGCGGATCCAGCCACTAGCCAACCACAGCGGCCGTTTCCTGTGTGAATACACGGGAATCAACGATCCGATGCGGACATCCGCCAAGGATTGGCCCGCAAAGGAACTTAGGCGGCGCATCAACCAGTTGGTCGCATCGCGCGACCAATACACAGAGAGTCGGCCAATGTACACGGCCGAAAATCCGGTTCCCAAGGTAATTTTTCAGTCATTTGGGTACAGTTCTATTTTATCTCGGATTTCCTAGCTTCTGATTTTGGTTTTTGCTTATTCGACAGTTCGAGGATCTTTCAGACTCGGACTTGGTGTCTGAGGCTGAGCTGGACGCGCTGCGCACCGCCGCTACAGGTGGGCGCAAGCGCAAGAAGATAACCTCCTCGGATGAAATTATCGATCTTGACGGAATCCCCGTCGCCACCTCCAGGTTCTTTCTTCTGAAAATTTCTTTTATGGGAACTTTTTCATCCATCTTCGGTGTTTTGACCTTTTCCGGGTTTTTATGTTTTTAGCCTGCCACCTTCCACCCTGAAGCCGAAGAAGCTGAAGAAACACAAGGTTTCTTCGAGCCGAGGCAGCCAACCTTCTCCCGCCGTCGCCCCGGACACGCCAAGCACGATGGCGGAAGAGCCTACTGCAACCCCCACCACCAAGCCCCCAGAGCCCAGCCAGCCCATTGTGTCCGACCCGGACACGAGGGAAAGGGCGGCCCCAGAGGTGGAAAAATTAACTCGGACTTTCGACGAGGAAATTCCCACCTTTGACAAGGATTTCAAAGCTATCAATGACGGCTTGGACGCAGCCGGAAATCTCTTCGCGGAATACGCGAAAGAGTTCAAAGAAAACTTGGCAGGTTTGCAGCGCATGAGCCAGGTATATAACTCTAGCCCCCAAGCATTAATTAAAATGCGTGCTTTTTGCTTTGATGCTTTTTGTACTCATCCTTCTCCTTGCCATGTTTCAGCAAACCTCCGAAGCCATCAACAGGGAAGTTTTCAGGAAGCTCACCATCAAGAATAAAGAAGTTAGAAGTCTTCTCTCTATTCTTGAAGAAAGGGAAGCAGAGCTGGAATCAGCTAAGCTCGCATTGTCGGAAACACAAGGTAAACATTTTCCTCCTGAAATTTCCGATTCAATTATTTGCCTAAGTTTTTTCCGAGGAGCTGGCTAACTCGGATTTTTCCCTTGCTTTTCAGCTGCTTTAGCTGAGGCTAAACAAGCAGCAGAAGATTCTGGCAATGCCGAAATTCTCCGCAAGGAGAATGTTGAGCTTCACAAGAACCTTGTGAAAGCACAACAAGACTTGGAAGCCAGTAATCTGGCCCTTGGAGTTTCTAATTCCAAGGCTTCCGAGCAGGCGGAGAAGGACAAATCCACCATTCGGGATTTGACCGACGCTCTGAACCTTCGCCTGGAGGAAGTTTCCGAGATCGACAAGCTCATCGGTAAATCTCTTATTCATTTGTCGTCTTTCCAAGTTTTACTTGCTCTGTTTTTCCATCTAACTTTTTTAGGTATTTTACTGGAAAAAACAGGCGATACCCCAGATGGCACTCGGATTGCAGGCATCCGAGCTTTCGGGGAGACATGGAATTTGATCAAGGCTGCTGCAACGCAGCTGGTGGACAAGTTTCTTCCCGAAAAATCTGGGGAGTGCTCGGAGGTTGAAAAACTTCCGGGTGCCATCATGGAGGTGGCGGAGTCTAAGGAATCTCTTCTTCGCTCCGCTGCACGGGGTGGTGCGCGCATGGCTCTTGGCCTCATGCGCATGCACTACCCTAGTGCTAAATCCTGGCGCGTGGCGTCCGGTGTCCCTCAAGGATACACGGATACGCAGCGAAACACCATCTTTGGTGAAGTCAAAGGCCACGCCACCCAGATTTCCTCCATGGTAAATATCTCCGTCAACTATCCAGAAGCGGAGATTCCTCCAATCCCCGAAGACGAAAGCAGCGAGGAGGAGTCAGATGCTTGAAGGGTTACCTGAAACCTGGATAGAAAAAATAGACAATAGGAGCATTACTGTTCTTTTAATGTAATCCAAAATGTAATGCTTCTTTTGTATGAATGAAACTTCCGTCTGTTGCAGTTTAAATTATGAAATTCTTTGCAAGTTTTTTGGGTTTTGATCATTCCTTTATCTTCTAAGTTCTCTGGTGTGTATGTTTTAACTGTCCTTAGTGTTTGAAATGGCTCAAATAGCAATATGAATCTTCATGCCGAGTAACTGGGGACGAACCAAGCAGTTTTGAAACTCGGAAACATGGATCATGCTAAAGGAATTTTTACTAACTAGTTCCAATAACCCAACACACACACAATCAGATAAGACTTAGAGATTTCAAGGAAAGTTTTAAGTGAAACTTGGGCACACAGGCGATTCAAGTTTCCCTTAGCCGTTAATAGGCTGAAAAATCATTCAGTTTTGTAACGCCGAGTACGCAAGCACAATTCGGGTTAACGTTGAGCAATTTGTAAGATCATTGGGAAATAGATGAGGCGGAAACACTTTACACTTATAAAGAATATGGATTCCGACAACTTTATTTCATGATCTCAAAAGATGTTTACATAGAATTGAACTTAGTACGGAAAGGTACATAACTTTCTAGACGTTCCCAGGCTTCCGCAATCCACTTGACTTTGTCGAATTTTTTCAGCAGCTTGTAGAGTGGTAAGGTTTTAGCCCCCAGCCAACTGACAAATCTGCTGACGGCTGCAGCGGAACCCGTCAATCTTTGGACATCTTTTACACATGTAGGTTTTGAGATGTTCAAGATTGCCTTGATCTTTTCCGGGTTAACTTCTATTCCTCTGTGGGAAACAATGAAACCCAGAAGTTTTCCTGAGGGAACCCCGAATACGCACTTAGATGGATTCAACTTCATCTTGTAAGTGCGCAAGTTTTCGAAAGTTTCTCGCAAATCCTCAAGGAGTGTATCTTTTTCCTTGGTTACGACAGCGATATCGTCCACGTAAACATGAACGTTTCTGCCAATTTGACTATGCAAACAGCGTTGCATGCAACGCTGGTAGGTTGCACCTGCGTTCTTCAGGCCAAAAGGCATGGTTATGTAATAGTACGTCCCATAGGGGGTTATAAAAGAAGTCTTGATTTGATCTTCCTTTTTCATGCGTATTTGGTGGTACCCGGAGTATGCATCCAAAAAGCATAAAAGCTCGGAGCCTGCAGTGGCATCTATTATTTGATCGATTCGCGGTAACGCGAACCTATCTTTCGGACACAACTTGTTCAATCCTGTGTAATCTATACACATTCTAAGAGCAGTGGTGTCTTTCTTCGGCACTAATACCGGATTTGCAGACCAATCAGTATGGATTACTTCCTTGATGAAATCCGCTGCTAAAAGCCGGATAATTTCCTTGCCAATAGCCTTCCGTCTCCTTCCGTCAAATCGACGGAGACCTTGTTTGACGGGTTTTGATCCGGGAATAACCTTGAGTTGGTGCTCAGCAAGTTCCCTGGGTACGCCTGGCATGTCAGCTGGACACCAGGCAAAAATATCCCAGTTCTCACGGAGGAACTTGATGAGCTCGCCTTCCTATTTGTCAGTCATCCCAGTCCCTACGACGACGAATTTTGTCGGATCTTTGGGATCTAGGATTACCTGTCTTGTATTCTCGGACGCCTTGAAGCTATCTGTCGGCTTCCGAGTTTCTTTTCCTGCCGGCATTTCTTTCGGCGATACCTCCTTGGCTAATTCCTTCAGTTCCTCCTTCGCTATAACTCTCTGAGCGCAAAGGGCGTTTTCTTTCTCCAACTCGTTTGCCAGCTTGAAATCACCGGCAACGGTGATTACTCCTCCTTTGGGTCCTGGCATCTTCAGCTTGTTGTAGATATAGCAAGATCTTGCCATAAATTTGGCGAAAGCCGGACGTCCGAGTATTGCGTGATACACGCTTTCGAACGGCACTACTTCGAAGGATACTTTTTCCTGCCGGAAGTGATCTTTATCTCCGAAGGTGACATCTAGGGAAATTTCTCCTAGGGATCGTGCTTGCCTGCCAGGAACAATGCCATGGAAGCGTATACTGCTGTAGTTGAGCTGGGACTCGGAGATCTTCAAGTGCTTCAGCGTATCCAGATACATTATATTGATGCTGGATCCTCCATCCATCAGCACTCTCCTTAGCCTAGTGTTTTGAACAATAGGGCTTACAACAAGAGCTTGTGTGCCGGGTTCAGGGATATTTCCGGGATGATCAGACTGATCCCAGATTATCGGTGTGTTGGAGTACTTCAAGAATTTCGGGGTCGCAGGAACAACTGCGTTTATCTCCCGAAGTGTTCTTTTGGCCACCTTTGCTGACGGGGTTGCTAAGAAAGTTAACATTGCTTCTCCGTCAATTCTCGGAAATTTGGGTTCGCCTTTTCGCTGTTGTTCCTGGATTTTGTCATCAGTGTCCGATTCACTGTCTTCTTTTTCAGCTTCTGGCTTTTGTTTGGCAGGTTTCCTTTTGGAACCCTTCCCTTTATTTCCGGATCCTGCATTGCCTTTCATATGCTTGTTTAGCCGGCATTGCGCATTTGTGTGGGTTGGTTTCCCAAATTGCGAGTGGTGGACGCAGGGTTCCGACTTAATTCTCTCCCATTCTTCGGGAGTGTAATTGATTGGATCTGGACTGCGGCCTTTCCACTTATTCACCTTTTCTCCTCCAAAGGCTATGTTGACCTCCTTGGGCTTTGTCGTTGACTCTGGAGTTCCTTTTTTGTCAGAACGAGGGGTTTTCTTGGCGAGTATTAGTGACTCAATATTGCCTCCTCTTGCTCTGATATCATCTTCGGCTGCAGCATGCTCATTAGCGGTTGTAAGCATAGATCCGAGATCTTTGTGCTGTTTGGAACCAACCATGAACGGTACAAGTCCGGGTTTTAAGCCATTGACGAAAGCATGCATTGCTTGTACGTCAGTTACTCCAGAGCAACTATTCTTCATTGCAGTCCATCTGGAGATGAAATCCACGTATGGTTCGTCCTCAAATTGGGTGCAACGGTTCAGCTGGTTGATGCTATTTGGGCGTTTGTATGTTCCCCGAAAATGCTGAGTGAATACTCTCGCCATATCATCCCAACTGTCGACAGTTCTTGATGGTAATCCATTGATCCAATCTCTGGCTCCGTCTAGCAACATTAGGGGAAGAAACTTGACAGCTTCCAGGTCTGTCCCATTGTTGATTTGGACGGCTGTATAATAATCTGAGAGCCAGGTATCCGGGTTTGTACTGCCGGTATACTTTTGGTAGGTTGGACCAACTTTGGCGAAGCCAGAATGCAGGGTTATCCTTCGGATCCTGTCAGTAAAACATTTAGGACCAAAGTATAGATCATCCTTTTCTGCTCTATCAATGTGTGCAGAATATCTCCCGGCTGAATGGACAGAAGGGGATCTGCTCCTTTCTTTTCCATTGTTGCGCGGACGCGCTTTTCCGAGGTTGTCTCTATCTCTTCCGTGTTCACGTCCTTTAGGCGGAGTTCTGCTTCTATGCCTTTCCTTATCCTTAGGAGGTGTCCGGGATCTTTCACGTCTGTGAGGTATATCATATCTTCCAGCTTTTTCAGCTGGGTTTCTCGGAGGTGGCATTATTTTGCCGTCATTCCGGTGTTTGTCTTCCCGATCGTGTGGTTTATATCCATCTTTCGGGAGATGAGGTCCGGTTCTAGACGCTGCGTCCCGGTTGTCGGGGTTTTCTTGTCTTTTCTCGGATCCTATTTTTTATCCGAATCTCCGGGTTCTTCTGGTCCAGGTGCTCCAGCAGCGCAAGTAACTGTTTTGCAGAGGGCGGAATTATCATGCAGCCTCCCTGATCGCTCTTGGCCTCGCTGCTGCTGTAATGCTTTTCCTAGGAAAGCATACACCCCTTGGAGTTTTTCCCCGTTGGAGTACAGATCGTTGTTTAGGATGGCGAACGCTGCTTCCGCGTTTTCTGCTGCGGTTTTGTATATTGGTTCGCCCTTGGCATCTTTGCCGTTTAACTGCTTTTGCCAAGATGGGTTATAAAACCTTTCTTTTGGCGGCAGTTCTTCCGGTTTTGCGATTCCGGGTAACCTAGTAGGTTTTAAGGCAGATCTATGCTTTCTCTCGTACTCCTCTATTTCTTCCTTCATGACTTTGATGTCATTATGGGTTTGTTGGAGATGTTGCCGAGATCTAAGCAGATGTTGCTGTTGCCGTTGGAAAGCTTGTCTCCTGGCTTCCAGCATCTCAGGGGGTTCATCTGGTCCCACTGGTGTTTGTAATAGCTCTTGCTCTTCCAGTTCTGTCATTGGCGGAGCAGTGATTTCCTTAGATTTCTTTTCCGCGGGCTTTGTGCCGCTAATATCTCCAGCTTCCAGGTTTTCATCAACGAGATCGGCTGATTTTTTCTTCCGGAGTTTGTATTGGAGTTTTTTAGAAGCACGGTGCTTTTTCTTGGAAGAGGGAGGTTTCTTGACAGGCTCATCTTCTGTCATCTCCTTAACATTGGGGAATATCGGAGAAGTTTCTCTGTCTTCTCTCTCTTCCACTGGCGGAGGGGTTTTAGGGCTTTCCTGGCTGTCGGCACCCGTTGTATCAGCTGGTTTTGCCATTAGTACTTCATGGAATCCCTCTTGAAAGGACTTAACCTTTCTTACGAAGGCATCCTCGTCTTCGTCTTCGGAGTCGAAGTTATCCGATCCGGTTTCCGACTCCAACCTCGCCTCAATGGCGGCAAGCACGGACTCTGCTTCCGAGTTCATCGTCTTGTTGACGGATGTCGGATCTTCCGCCTCTGTGACGGGTGTTTCTTCTTCCGTCTCTATGACGGGTAGGTTGTTATCTGCCTCTTGCACGGGATTTCCGTCATCCGTGTTTTCAGCGATTTCGGATTGCACCATGCCGATAAAGTGTGTATCACTTTTTTGTCGGCGATCTGAGCAGAATCCGAGATCATAGTCGTCTTCGACTGGGTATAGGGCGGGTGGGATAAATTTACTTCCACCGCAAAACCCCATTGCTTCTGCAGTTAGTCCGATAAAGATGTTAGCAGATCCAATCGGTAACACGCAGGCACTTACCAGGTGGTTTTGCGCCGGTATGTAGGATCCGTTGTCGAGGAAGCGCCCGATGTCGTCGTCGAATTCCAAGCTTCCGACAGTGATCGATCTTCCAATTCCGCCGAGTATCCCAGATCGGAATTTCACGCCTGACGTCGTTTGCCCCACGGTGGGCGCCAACTGTCGAGACATCGTAGTAGTTTTCATAGACGGGGGTGCCATGAGACTACGGTAGAGACGTGGGGTAACGGGATAGCGTAGTAACACAGAACACGGGATTTTACCCAGGTTCGGTACGTCGCGACAGTACGGCGTACCTACTCCTGCACTTCTCACTAATTGGGACTAAAGCCCGTATAACAGGGTTACAGTGTGAGGGAATAGATCTAGCTACTCGGCGAGGATGAACTTCTCGGCGAGTTGCGTAGAGCTTGAACTTGTGTCTAACTTGTGCTTATTTAATCTATCTCCCGTCCGGCTTTATATAATAGCCGGATCAGGGCTTACAGAACAGGAAACCTAGAAGACTACGTTTAACTTGTAACTTGGAAAGTAAGGAATCCGTCTTCTCCTCCAAGCCAGATCACGCGGGCCGTGATCCGGGTTCTTCTAGAATCCGTCTTCTACGCGTCGGACTACTGGGCCGCCCAATGGACCTAAGCCCATTACCACGTAGGCCACCCTGGTAGTCCGGCTCTTTGTCTACCATCTTCTATACCCCTATTCAGTATATATCCGACACAAAACACGATCCAAACGCACCCTACAAAAGTCATCGTTTGGGAGCTTTCTCTCAAAGGTCCAATCCAACCCTCTGTATCCGATATCACACAGCTCACACGCATCCACCGCATCACGGAAATTATTTATCTGCCACATCTCTCTGTCATTCGGCCCCATCTGTTCTTCCCTCCTCAATACTTCATTGAAATCACCTATACACACCCAAGGAAAATCACAATCCGCCTTTAAGTGTCGCATCATCTCCCAAGTTCTGTATCGGAGGCTTCTATTTGCCTCACCGTACCAAGCAGTTAACCGCCACGGGTCCTTCCCTGCTTCTTGCACCTCCATATCTATATGGTATTTAGAGTAATTTCTTAACACGAGCTTCATTGGTTGCTTCCAGAAAATACAGAGTCCTCCACTCCTTCCCGAGCTTCCAACAGCAAACGAAAAATCAAAACCGAGTGTTGCAGTCAACCCTTCTACCCTGGCTTTCGCAATTTGTGTCTCCATCACACACAAAATTGCAGGCGAATAAATACGCGCGATGTCGCGCATCTCATGAACTGTCGCGGGGTCGCCCAAACCGCGGCAGTTCCACCCCATGGTACTCATTGGGTCCGGCGGTCCCCCTCATCGGGGGCCGCCGAGGTTCCCTTAACCTTCTCGTTGACATCCAATTTACGTAACTTTGAGCGTTCACGCGGTGAAACATAATTCGGTGGCAAGGGTGGAGTGACTTCATCACCCTTCTCCTCAGATTCTCCCACGTGCTCATCAGTCTCCTTCTCCTCCAGTGGTATTTCGTCCATGTTCAGTCTCCTAGATGTATTGCTTTTCACCGTATTGGTACCTTGATCACTCACAAATTTTAAAGGGCTTTGTGCAGTATCCTCCATATCAGCGTCCAGGTATGCATCTCCTGAAGATCGCTTCCGTGACACCGAAAAGGCACTCCGCCCTCGGCCACGTCCACCTCTCCCTCTTCCTACTGAAGCAAACCTTCGAGGTTCTTCCACCGGGGCCATTGACCTTCTCTTTGCAAGCATCCATGTTCCGTATTGGAATTTACTCGTGTCCCACTCTCCATCACCACACTCCTCGTGATCATGTCCTATATGTCCACACTGCTTGCAAAAGAAAGGTATCTTCTCATACTTGACCATCAGTAACTTCCTTCCTTCTGGTAGTGATAATGATACCACCCTCGTAAGGGGTTTAGTCACATCAATGCTCACTCGAAGCCTGACATAGTTTCCTTCAAAAAACAGTTGTGGACTGAATTGAACCTCCTTCACCTTCCCAATTCTCCTCGCCAAGCAATCAACCACCTCCGGTTTACGAAATAGCTCTGGGATTCCATGGATTTGTGCCCACACTGCCATCCCCCCAAAGACGACCTTCTCCGGGTCAATAAGCCCATCGTAATCTTCCAACATAAGTCCCCATCCTCGAAAAGTCTAAGGTCCCTGGTGAACAACTTTCTTCCAGTCACCAAGGCAGTGCATCTGAAAAATAAAAAGATTCTCCCCTGCTTCACGAAATCCTGGTTCTCGGGCCAAATTCCATACACTTTTTAATTTCTCAAACAGAGCCACACCACGGAATGATCGCGTGGTGAGTACCCTCCCGATCGCAAGCCACCTAGCATCCTTCTTGTACTCCTTTATTTCATCCTCCCCCACGATCACTTCATCGAGTTCATCTTCGTTCAGATGTAGATGCCCGAAGATGTCTTCAATCTCCTCGCCCTCATCCGCTCTTGACTTCCCCCCTTCGCTTGAGTTCGTCTCTGCCATCTTCCGCCGAAAAATCGATCTAGGGTTCCTTCACCGAAAACCAGACACGGAAACCTCTCGTAACCAAGGCCGGGTAGACGCACTCGGCGTCCCCTTTATCAGCCCGAGATTGACAGGAACCGAGCCGGATCCGGTGCCGGCAATAGATAAATCTCACACCGGCGATCGGATCGCCAGCGGAGCACAAAACCCTAACAGCGAGGGTGGTCTTGACTTCCTTCTTTATTGATCAAAACACATCAATACACAGAGTTTCACGGATACACTCCGGAATAGAACAATAAATGAAACTACCAAGTTCATAATTATGAGCTAGAATGTGTGCTGATTTATTGATCAAGCGACTAACATGGTAGAAAGACACAGAGGCTAAAGACGCAGCCAAGTCTCTGATGTCTTGTACCACCGTATCCACCATGGATCGATCCCACGAAGATGATCAGATCCGCTGGATGACTGGTAAACAGTCAGATGCCACAATGATCTTGTCCAAGCCTTCTTGTCGAGCAAGGGTGACTGCACTTCTGATAGCGAGTGCTTCTGCAATTTCCGGTATTGTAACCTCATCAAGAACCTGGCTAAAAGCAACCAGGAAATCTCCATTGTGGCTTCTGATTACAACACCTACCCCCATTCTAGAAGAAGTTTTGAACAACGCCGCATCTACATGAATAACAGACGTACCTTCAGTTGGCGGAGACCAGGCGGGCTTCGAGACGGTCTCTCGTCTAATGATGGATGGCTGTTTAAATAAATGCTGCTGGATCATGTCAACATAAGACAAAATTTGAAGAGCAAGACTAATTGGAACTTGTAACTTCTCTCCATTGCGAACTGAATTCCTGGCATTCCAGAGATGCCAGCAGGTCACCGCAGCCGTGGCTGCTTGACGTTCATCCGCTCGTGCTAGGAAGTCTAGAACCCAAACTTTCGGACTCGAGAAATTCTTCCGTAGTAGCCTGAGAGGAACCATATTCTTCACTTCCCGCCAAACCATAGCGGAATAGTGACAGAATAGCATTGTGTGTTCGATGCGCTCCTCCCGCGCACAGAAAATGCACCCCCTGGCGCCGGGATCTGATGGTGCAATAACTGATGTCTAGAGGGTAGACAATCATGTGCAAACTGCCATAGAGTAATTTTCATCTTCCCCGGCGCCTTAATCTTCCAAAGCTTCTTCCACAGGTTGGTCTCTGCCGTAAGATCGGAGGATAAACCTCTCCCTGATCGATTCCTGTTGATCAAAACTTCAGATGTTCGCGCCATATTGTATGCAGACCGGACAGTGTAGTTTCCGAACCGTGTATGTGGCCAGCTCGGGAAATCATCTCCTCCCATGTTTCCACGGGGAATCTGCAGAATCTTCGAGGCAGTACTGTCATCAAATAACGTACGAACCAACTCTGTATCCCACCGGTTCGTGGCTGGGTCCAAGAGCATATCGACAGTGGCCTCTGCCGGGATCACCAAGCGAGGCCTGAGACTGTCCGGGGGTATCCCCGGTACCCAATTATCCATCAACAGTTTGGTACTTCTTCCATCGCCAATACCCCAACGCATACCTTCTCTGACTAGATCCTTGCCAAATAGGATGCTACGCCATGTGAAGGATGCAGAACGTGGCCGTCTTGCATGCCAAAAATAAGAATCTGGATAGTATCTTCCTTTTAGGACCCGACTGCACAGAGAATCAGGTTCTGTAATTAGCTTCCATGCTTGTCTACCCAGCATTGCTTTGTTAAAAAGCACGAGATCGCGGAAGCCCATGCCACCCAAGGGTCTAGGAGTGGACATCCAATCCCACGACCTCCAGTGCATCCTTTCCTTTCCCTCTTCCACGCCCCACCAAAAGTTCGCGATCGTCTTGCGCATAGCCACGCAAGTCACAACTGGAATATGAAAACAACTCATAACATACGTTGGAACTGCTTGAATAACTGCTTTCAGATAAATTTCTTTACCATCTCGAGATAGTGGGCGTTCAGAAATTGTACTCAGTCTCTTCCATGTGCGATCTGCTAGGAAGCTGAAAGAAATCGAAGTGGATCTGCCAATCTCCGTTGGCATGCCGAGATAGGAGTCTTGGAATATTTCACTGTGAACTCCCAATTGTTTTTTCACTCTATCCTTGACCTCCACTTCACAATGTTTCCCAAAGAAAACGGATGATTTTTCGTGGTTAATCTTCTGTCCGAAGCCCTGACAATATAATTGTAGAGTGGAGCAAAGAGAATTAACACTTGATAGATCACTCTTGGCGAAGAAAATGCTATCATCCGCGAAAAGTAAATGGGACACCGGGGGGCCCCTCCTGCCATTACGAACACCAATAAGATCACCATTAGTTTCCTTCAAAGTGAGCTGACACGAGAGCCCTTTCCGTGCACATGACGAAGAGGTAGGGGATGATGGGGTCCCCCTGTCGGATCCCTCGAGAAGGAATGACAGGTTCAGTGAGACCCCCATTGACTTTCACCACATACCTCACCATTGTGACACACCGCATCACCGAGTTGATCCAGCTAGTATCAAAGCCCATTTTAACCAGGCAACCATGGATATAAGACCATTCCACCCTATCGTACGCCTTCATCATGTCGATCTTTAGCGCAAAATAGGGTTTCTTGGACTTTTGCTTACGAATGGTATGGAGACATTCATATGCAATAAGTGCATTGTCAGTAATTAGCCTCCCAGGGACAAAGGCACTCTTGTCCCTCTGATGCTCAGAAATAATCATGGGAAGAATGATCTTCAGGCGGTTAGCTAATACTTTGGATGCAATTTTGTAAAGCACGTTACAAAGACTTATAGGACGGAAATTCTTGAGATTGCTTGGGTTTGTTACCTTTGGAATCAATACGACCACCGAATCACATAGGCCTTCGGGTACCAAATCCCCATTCAGAAAACCGCGAACAGAACCACAAATCTCCTCCTTAAGAAACTCCCAATGAGTTTGATAAAAAAGGCCGGAAAACCATCTGGACCGGGTGCTTTAGTAGAGCCCATCTGAAAGAGGGCAGTGTGGATTTCCTCTTCCGAGTAGGGTTTAAGCAAATCATCAATCATCTCGTTAGTCACCCTGCTCGGAATTGCAGCCAACACTTCATCTACACGGTCACAATCCTCCGAGGTAAAGAGATCCGAGTAGAAGTCTGCCACCATTGTTTTAATTCCCCCCATATCCGAGCACCGTGTCCCATCATCCCGCATCAGAGAATTGATCTTATTCGTGCGACGACGAGCAGACGCGCGTGCATGGAAAAAGGCCGTATTTCGTCCCCCCTCTTTGAGCCAATCGATACGAGATCGCTGGCGAGCCATGATCTCTTCTTGTTCAAATAGTTCGCAGAGATCACGCTCAACTTTTCTGGCCTCAGCGTCCGTACCAGTCCAAGGCGCCAAGCGCAAAAGTTTCAAATGTCTTTCGAGTGTCTGAATCTTTCTACGGACCAAGCCAAAACTCTCCTTGCTCCACTGGCCCAATACTGTTGCCACGCGGTGCAACTTGGCCCACGTATTCTGCAGCGACGCCGGCCCTGGAGTGCTCTCTCGCCAGGTTTCTTCGATCACCTGTTTGTATTCGGGTGAACGAATCCATGCCGCCTCGAACTTAAAGCCCCTCTGTACCGATCTGCTGCATTTAGGTGTGCTGAATTTGCGCAGACTGATAGCTAAGGCATAGTGGTCAGATGTGGTCGTTATCACATGCTCCACTTTGAAATCATCAAACAATTGCAACAGAGAACCGTTTGCCACCGCTCTATCCAAGCTTACTCGTACATTGTTGTCACTTTCCTGCTTGTTCGACCATGTGAATTTGGGTCCCGAGAAACCCATGTCGATTAACTCACAGTCCTCTAGGCAATCTTTGAACAATTGGATTTGTGCATCGGATCGTACCGTTGAGCCAAAGTGTTCCTCCTGGCTGAGTGCTTCATTGAAATCACCACAGACCAACCACGGTCCACTCCACCCAACGCGCATTCTCCGCAGCAAACTCCAGAACTCATGGCGTCTCTCACGTCTAGGTTCGCCATATATGAAGGAAGCCCGCCACACACCATCTGAGATAGATGTGACAGTGACATCAATACAATTCTGATTAGAACCTCTCAAAGTCACATTATATGGCTGCTTCCAGTAAAGAACTAGGCCCCCACTTTGGCCAATACTGCTAACGCCCAGACTATTTGTAAATCCCAAGGACCACATTAAGTTCTGAGCTCTTTTTTTCCTTCATCTTTGTTTCCGAAAGAAAAAGGATATCGGGTCGGTATTCTTTCACGAGCCAACGTAGCTCTCCGACTGTCGAGTCCGAACCCAAACCTCGACAGTTCCAAATTAATAAACTCATTGCGTTTGGCGGGGCTGGGAGCCAGCCACCGCCTGATCCGCCGATCGCACAGAAACTTCACTAGTTGAATTCTTCCTCTTCTTATTCGAGTCCTCGCTCGATGCTTCCCTGGTCTCTGTATCCACTACACCATTAGGTATACCATCATTAGCTTCTGGATTTGCAGGAAAGTTAGCTATTGCCAGGATCGATGATGACTTGGCCTTGTAGGTTTGCTTTCTTTTCAAGCCCGTGGACTTCCCTGCATTACCAGACGCATCAGTACGCTTCTCTGCCTGCATATTCTTCTTGGTCCGTTGCTTACGAGGCTTCACGGGGGACGTGACCTCATGCTATTTTTGCTCAGACGGTTTGGGTTGAGAACTTGAACCTTGCCCCGACCTGGACCCCTGGCCAGAAGGAGATTTTGAGTCCCTCCTCCTATTATCGGGTACGCAGACCCTATCACTGCTCCATGGCAGTAGCCCATCATCATCTCTGCTAGCTGGTGTCAGGCACCTCACGGAAGAATGACCCAACATGCCATAGGAGAAACAGAAGAGGGGCAAATTTTCATACTTCACCTCGAAGCACATTGTCTTCTTCAGGCTAGGTGACTCCACTGCCACACACCTCATCAGAGGTTCCGTGATGTCCACATCGATGCGAACCCGGAGGAAATCCCCCCACGCACGGCCATTCTCATCGACATCCATCTTCTCAACATTGCCCAACAAACTAGCAAGTGGTGTTCCCCTTTCTGAACACATCAAGGGGAAGGGTAGGCCCTAAATTCTGACCCACAGCAACAGTTTGTCAAAGACAATATCAGCCGGTCTAACCTTGGGGTTGAATTCCTTGAGTAAAATCGTGTTCTTGCTCAAGACCCAGGGCGATCCGTTGATCACACGTTGCAAATCTGTCTTTGATTCAAACTCTGCAAGAAAGAGGTTCACACCCATTGTTCTCACCTTCATCCCTCTCAGATTTCCCCATGCAGGTCGGAGAACCGCCGAGATCGTGTTAATATGGAGGGTATTAGGTGCCCAAACCTTTCCTACCAGTGCCCACTCCAGGCCACCGAGGATGTCCTCGTCCGTAGCATCAAGAACAAAAGCCTTAGATTCCTTAATTTGAGTCGACCCATCATCGCCGTCACGCCGTCACCGGCACAGTTCATCGGTTTGAGTTGAAGTTAGGGATAGGGGGTTCATCTGGCTATTTCTTTTTTAAAATAATACACTTTTTAACAGAAAGTAAAATAATAATGCGCGTTTTTCAAAAATTTCAGAAATATTGGCCAGTCGTGGTCTGGCAATGCGATTAGGCACCTGTCGTGTTCTGGCAATGCGATTGGTCGGCCGAGGCCACACGGCGCGCGCTGATTGGCCGTTACATGTCGACAGGGCAGTCGCGATGCGCACGCGCCAGTCGTAGTCGGCGACTTCGACTGGCAGGCCAGTCGTTCTCTGGCACCACGACAGGGCCGCAGTCGCATTGGCGGATTGCGATAGGGCCCTGGTTAATTACCACGCCCCAGCCGAGCCTTCTTATTCCTTCTCTTCCTTTCCTTCTTTCTTCTTCCTGTACGCCCCACCGTAGTTGGATTGTAGAGGGCTAGAGTGTTGGGAATATGCCCTAGAGGCAATCATGCATGATGTAATTCCCAATGTATTCATAAAGTTATTAAATCGTCCTTGTTTTAAACATCTGATATATGTCATTGAATATGTGATTCAATTGTGGAACTATGTATTCATGTTGTTCATGCTAAATTGTCCTTGGTCATTAAGGTTGTGCTGGACACAAACCCTAGACTAATGTGAGTGTTGGCTGATGACTCGGTTCCACTTGTCATGGGCATGGCGATGCCATTCCAACGTTCACAGACTTGACTAAAGAGTTTAGCAAGTCGGACTGACCCATATTGAGATGCAACGAGTAAGTCGTCATTTGCATGTCTCAATCAATGTAATCCTTAGACCTGAGGTTGTCGCACAATTCGAGTTGTGGATCACCGACTTAGGTTCTGTCAAACACTATTCCGTGACAAGGCAGTTATAAAGGCATAGTTCGGGTCGAATGAGAAGCAATCTGCGTGATGTGGATAATCAAGATGGGATTTTGCCCCTCCGAATGGAGAGATATTATTTGGGTCCTCTCGAGTGATATGATTCCGGAAGCATGGCCATGCGCGACTCGGTTAAGTGTTAACTGAGTCTGTTGACTAAGAGTTAGTCAGATGAATCATATATCACGGACCGAGCAGAGAGTTGAGCTATTAAGGGATGCCGATAAATCGTCTATAGTTCGACAAGGTATATCATGAGGCAAAAAGGGACTAAGATGAAAGTCACATTGGAAGGTATGTCGTCATGACTCAATGGGACTTGGGAGTCGGCACGTTCTGCTAGGAGCCGCTACCGATTGATCGATTGAGAGTCAGAATCCAATCGTGTCTAAGTCACCATGAGCCTGCGGGGTCGCACACTTAAGAGCGGGAGCAAATGTATTGGTCGGGTTGGACCCGAACCGGAAATGGACTGAGTTTGTGAGTCGGACTCACAGAGGGAATGGGCCACAAGTGTTGTGAAGCCCACTACCATTCGCTATATAAAGAGGGGCGCAGGTTGCCAAGCGGAGGCGTTACTCCACTCCCATGTGTTGGGAACCCTAGCCACACTCAGTCCAGCCGTCGCACCGGACCTAGCAGTCCGCCGTCGGAGCTCCTCGTGGCCTTCTACCTCGGATGTACGTTCAGCACTTCGATGTTCGCGAGATTGGATGTGCGCTGCATCGATAATCCGCACCTGCGCGTCTAGTGGTAATCCTCGTGGCCTTCTACCTCGGCTAGATCTTGGAAGTACCGCGTAGAAAAGTTTTCGTTTATATCTACGCGTTCCAACAGTGGTATCAGAGCGGTAGCTTCTGGTTTTAGGCCCGAGATCTGCACATATGTGATATGTAGTTAACATTAGATTGGATCTAACTGCTGTTTTGGTGGTCGTTCTATGAGATAGATCGGTTTTGTACAAGGTTGCTTGGATCAATCGTACTCGGGGTTAATGGATGATCTGGTGTCCGTGATCATACTGCTAAGGTCGTGGAACAAATTACCCCTACCGGTCGGTTTCCGCCATCGGGATATACCGTGACACATAAATCTAGTTGCGGTGATCGAAGATCAAAGAGTTTGATCGAATCGGAATACGGATCAGATTGGGGTAAAATCGTTTTATCCGATGAAGAAATCTATGTTTGGAATCCAGATGAGATCTGCGTTTTCCAAAATCGTCGGGCGCTGCCCGCACCCGTGAGGGGCGCTGCCCCTTCGATCCCTGCGTGTCGGATTCTCTATGTAATTTTTCATTTACTAGCTAGTGTAGCTTGTTGGAGAATCGGGAAGACATGCAAGTCAGATGTACAAGTTGGCTAAATGGAGTAAGATGGCACGTGACAAGAGTTGGCACGAGTCGACTTACAAGCTTTGTGGAGGTCACCATGAAGAGAGCCATACCATTTCACATTATAATTTCTTTATTTGTGTTATTGTTATGTCTCTTTTTACCTCTATTTAGATAGTTGGTAGATTTTCAATAACTCAAAAAATGTCTAGTCGGTCTCCCCGCCAGTGCTGCACCATCACAAGTCGGACATTCTTGGTAGTGGGCTCATAAAATTGAGGTGCTACCAATTCTTTCCGATTAGGTGGGTTTGAGTCGGACTCTTACAGCGAAAGCACTTGGTAAGCTAGACGAGTCCATCACAACGGTTGTGGGGCTCGGGGCGACGTAGGTTGGGAGCCGGGGCATGTGATGTCACCCAACTAACAGGAGTCGTATTGGATACGATTGGCAAGGTGTTACCTACCTAGATCACTTGAAGGCTAGCAGTGATGCTAAATCTCACTAGTCGACTTGCTTATTTAGAATCTTGAATCACTAAGCAACCATCGGACGGCTGTTGGTTCTAGTGGGAGCATAAGTATTAAAGTGTTTAATATGCCTGCTCTTTTATGAATACATGTCTTAAGTGTTTTGCATATTTTCTGTTGTAGATCAATGACACCTAGCAACCTTTCTCAGTTGTCCGCTTTTGCGTTGAGGTCAATCCTAGAGAAATATAAGCTTAATGGAACTAATTTCACCAAATGGTATCGTAATCTGAGGATAGTTCTCAAGCATGACAAGAAAGAACATGTTCTAGAAACTCCACTTCCAGAAGAGCATGATGATGATGCGACTGTCACTGTCATGAATGCCTACCGTAAGACTAGAGACGAGTCTACGGAAATTAGTTGTCTTATGCTTGCACACATGGAACCAGACTTGCAGCAGCAGTTCGAGAATGTTGAGGCCTACAATATGATCGAAAGCCTCAAAAGTATGTTCCAGGCTGAGGCAAAGACCGAGAGGTATCAAGTCTCTCAAGCTTTGCTGGGCTGTAAGCTCAAAGACGGTGATCCACTGAGTCTGCATGTAATCAAGATGACTGATTACATACAGTCTCTGGATTGGCTGGGCTTCCCAATTAACGAAGAGTTCGCTACTGATATAATTCTGAACTCTCTTCCCAGTGCGTATGGTCCGTTCATTTCGAACTACCACATGCATGGTATAGATAAGAAGACCACTGAATTACATGGGATGCTCAAAACAGCAGAGGCTGGTCTCAAGAAAGGCGCCAGTCAAGTGTTGATTGTGCAGAATAAGGCTAAGTTCAAGAAGAGTTCTTGGACTAAGAAGAAGAAGGATAAGTCAGGAGGCAATGCCCATGGCCTGTACAGAGCGCTTCCTCAAAGACTAAGCCATCTCCTACAGCCGGAGCCAATTGCTTCTATTGCAAGCAGGATGGCCACTGGAAGAGGAACTGCACCAAGTATTTGGCTGACAGAGCCAAGAGTGGAGGTGTGACTTCCAACTCAGGTACGCTTGTGTGCAGTGTTATAGACATTTATCTTGCTGATGCACCTAACAGTTCTTGGGTATATGATATCGGACCAGTCATTCACATATGCAACTCGTTGCAGGGACTGGTAAGAACTAGGAGCGTGGCAAGAGGAGAAGTTGATATTCGGGTCGGCAACAAGGCGAGAGTCGCTACGTTGGAAGTCGGCACGATGCAACTTCATTTACCTTCAGGATTTTTAATGGAGCTGAATAATTGTTATTACGTTCCAGTGCTTAGTCGAAACATTATTTTCGCCTCATGTTTGATGAGACAAGGTTATGATTCGAATATTAAGAATAATGGTTGTTCTTTATATTTGAAAGATATGTTTCATGGCTTTGCACCCGTTCAGAACGGGTTATTTATTTTGAATCTTGATAGTGAATCGGTCTATAACATAAATGTGAAAAGGTTGAAACCAAATGATCTGAATATGACTTATTTTTGGCACTGTCGGCTTGGTCATATAAGTTGGAAGCGCATGAAGAAGCTCCATGATGATGGACTTCTAACTTCGTTCGACTTAGAGTCATTCGAGACATGCGAATCATGCCTACTAGGCAAAATGACCAAGGCACCTTTTGCAAGGAGTTGTGAAAGGGCATCCGACTTGTTGGAACTAATACATAGTGATGTATGTGGTCTAATGAGCATGACAGCCATAGGTGGTTATGAGTACTTCATTACCTTCTCTGATGATTTGAGTAGGTATGGATATATCTATTTAATGAAGCACAAGTCGAAAGCCTTGGAGAAATTCAAGGAATTCATACTGAGGTACAAAATCAACTCGGCAAGAAAATAAAGTTTCTACGGTCGGACCGTGGAGGCGAGTACATGAGCCATGAGTTTGATGACCATCTAAAGAGCTGTGGAATAGTTCCTCAACTCACTCCGCCGGGTACACCGCAGAGAAACGGTGTATCAGAGTGGAGAAATCGGACCTTGTTGGACATGGTACGATCAATGATGAGTCGGACAGATCTACCTTTATCATTTTGGGGTTATTGTCTAGAAACTGCAGCATTCACACTAAACAGAGTACCATCAAAGTCAGTAGAGAAGACACCACATGAGATGTGGACTGGCAAAAGGCCAAGTTTGTCTTTTCTTAAGATTTGGGGTTGTGAAGCATTTGTCAAGCGACTTCAGTCGGACAAGCTCACGCCCAAGTCGGATAAGTGTATTTTCGTGAGGGTATCCGAGGGAAACCTTGGGGTACTACTTCTACAACCGGGAAGAGGGCAAAGTGTTTGTCGCTCGGAATGATGTATTCCTTGAGAAAGAGTTTCTCAATCGGGGAGTCAGTGGTAGCATAGTGCAACTTGAAGAAATTCGAGAGGAACCGTCTAGGGGCAAGTCGGCAAGGGCCTTGGAGGCTGAGACGGTCGTGGTACCTACACCGGTAACAACACCTGAACCACGGAGATCTGCCAGATTACAAAATGCTCATGATGTTTTACAGTTAGACAGTAATGAGCCGGCAACTTATTCGGAAGAGATGGTGGGATCTGATTCCGAGTCATGGCTTGGAGCCATGAGATCCGAGTTAAAGTCCATGGATGAAAACCAAGTTTGGAATTTGGTTGATCTGCCTGACAGTGCAAGACCCGTTGAGTGCAAATGGGTATTTAAGAAGAAAACTGATATGGATGGAAATATTTCCGTCTATAAAGCACGACTTGTCGCGAAGGGGTTCCGATAGGTTCAAGGAATTGACTACGACGAGACCTTCTTGCCTGTAGTGATGCTTAAGTCAGTTAGGATCATGCTAGCCATAGCATCCTATTTCGACTATGAGATATGGAAGATGGATGTCAAGACGACTTTCCTTAATGGAAAATTAACTGAGGACGTGTATATGATACAACCCGAAGGTTTTGTCGATCCAGCTAACGCTGACAAGGTATGAAAACTTCAGAAATCCATTTATGGGTTGAAGCAAGCATCTCGGAGTTGGAACATTCGCTTTGATGAGGTAGTAAAATCGTTTGGCTTCATCAAGAGCGATCATGATTCTTGTTTATACAAGAAGTTTAGTGGGAGAAAAGTAAATTTTCTAATCTTATATGTGGATGACATATTACTGATGGGAAATGATGTCATGATGTTGCAAGAAACCAAAGAATCATTGGAAAGGAGTTTCTCAATGAAAGATTTGGGTGAGGCGACTTACATATTAGGAATCAGGATCTATAGAGATAGATCAAGGCGGTTCATTGGATTGAGTCAGAGTACATATCTGGAAAAGTTTTGAAGAAATTCAAAATGGAAGAATCTAAGAAGGGGTTCTTACCGATGTCCCATGGTATAAAACTTAGCAAGACTCAATGTCCTTCGACAACTGATGAGCGAAGTCGGATGAGTGTGATCCCGTATGCTTCGGCAATCGGATCCATCATGTATGCCATGATTTGTACTAGGCCAGATGTTTCCTATGCTCTAAGTGTAACGAGCAAATACCAGGCCGACCCTGGCGAAGCCCACTGGGCAGCGGTTAAAAACATCCTTAAGTACTTGAGAAGGACTAAGGAAATGTTCCTAGTTTATGGAGGTGATGAGGAATTCAGTGTAAAGGGTTACACATATGCGAGTTATCTCACCGACTCAGATGATTCTCGTTCGCAATCTGGATACGTGTTCGTAATGAACAGAGGAGCTGTGAGCTGGAAGAGTTCCAAGCAAGATATAGTGTCTTCATCTACAATAGAGGTTGAGTATATTGCTGCCTCGGAAGCTGCAAAGAAGATGTTTGGATCAGGAACCTCCTGATAGATCTTCGTATGGTTCAGGGCGCGTCCAATCCTTTGGACGTATATTGTGACAACAATGGTGCTATCGCACAAGCCAAGGAACCTAGACAACACCAGAAGAACAAACATATACTCATTAGTTACCACCTCATTCGTCAGTTTTTCGAATAAGGTGATATCAGTTATGCAAAGTACACACAGATGCAAACATTGCAGATCCGTTGACAAAGGCGCTACCACAACCAAAGCATGAGGCGCACATGAGAGGTATGATCATTCGATGCCTAGGCATATGATGTCGAGATGATTGACTCTAGTGCAAGTGGGAGACTGTTGGGAATATGCCCTCGAGGCAATCATGTATGATGTAATTCCCAATGTATTCATAAAGTTACTAAGTCGTCCTTGTTTTGAACATCTGATATATGTCATTGAATATGTGATTCAATTGTGGAACTATGTATTCATGTTGTTCATGCTAAATTGTCCTTGGTCATTAAGGTTGTAACATCCCAAGTATGAAATCACCCCTAGAATGTTTGATTCTTGTTTAATTTTTGTTTTGCATCATGTCATCATACTCATTGCATTTGTTTTCCTTTTGTTTGCATCTGTTTTTCTTTGTTTTCACAATTCAATTTCAAACAATATTCAAACCTTTGTTTCATACTTGTTATGTTACAATCTTTCAAATAAAAAGTTCAACTCAAAACCTCAATTGTTTCCATTTTAATCCATAGGGTTCAACTATTTAAACTTGTGGCTTTTAATCATTCATTAACTCCAATTCCATTCAACTTCAAATACATTTTCCAAACAGCAACTATGTTGAACTTCTGAAAATTACACAACAATTCTAATCACTTGTTTCCATTTAAACTATATGTTAACCCTATTTGAATCTTGTTTTCAATAAATCACTTAATAATCAAATTCATTCAAATTTGAATCAAATTACAAACAACATTTTTATTTTGATCATTTTGAAAAAACAGAACTTGCTAGTTGTTGCTATTACATAAATAAGCAATATAAAAATTTTACCTAAATTTTCTAACCTCAAAAATCTAGCCTTTTTCTCCCTAATCCCTTGCAGCAAAAAAAAACAGAGGAAAAAAAAAAGCAAAAAAAACGCACAGGAGAGGGGGAGAGGCAGGCCCAGTCCACCCAGTCGCTGCAGCCCGATACCTTCTCCCCCAACCTCCGTACGCTGACGTCGACAATGGGGACAGCGACGTGCTGCCCCCACTGCTCCACTCCCCCTCCTATATCTACTCCTCACCCCCTCGAAAACCCTAACCCTAACCCTAGCCGCGCCCGCCTCCCTCCTCTCTCCCATCTCCGCCGCCATCGAGGAGAGGCGCCGCCGTTTCTCTCTGCCACGGCCGCCGCTCGCCGGACCTCGCCGCCGACGTCTCCGCCTCCCCTCGGTCGTGCTGCGACCACCCCTACGAAGAGGGTGAGCCGCCCTTTCCATTCCCCTACTTCCCCTCATGTTTCCTTGCAGTAGATGCGTCGATTTTCTTCCGGCCATGGATGCGTTTGCTGCCCTGTTCGTCGACAGAGAAAACAACTGTATGCGTGCGCTTGCAGCAGTTCAGTTAACACCGTTTAATGAGGTTCAAAACCAAACCGACCCACTATACACCCAACCAGCCGCAGCAGACCAACTGGTAAGCGCTCGCTGCGCGCAACAGCAGCGCGCGAGATCGAATCCCAGCCCCCCCACCTTTTCTGCTCTTTTTTCGAATTGTTTCCATAGACAGTTCTGAACCTTAAGCCCCCTGCGGTTGTTTCCCTGTAACAAAACCAGCAGCAGCGCATCTGGTTGCCCCCTTGTGCTGCCAGCAGGAGGGCAGGGGTTCGAATCCCCCCTGCATCTAAAACCCATCTTTTTTATTTCTTATTTTTCTAGATCCAGATCCACTCCATTTTACTCACAGGTCCCTGCTAGCATTTATCTAGGTCCCTGTTATTTTTCTTTCCAAGTCCCTGTATCTTTTCTAGGTCCATAGTTATTTCTATCAACCATAATAATGCTTAAACTTGGTAATTCAATAACTTTTGTTTGGAAACTCCAATTGCAAAACTTTAAACATGTAAATCACTCCATTTTAAATTCTCTACCCAAATATAAAATTTGTTTACTGTTTTGAATATTTCAAATTGGTGAAATATTTGAATTCTTGTTTAATTCACTTAATTTTGCAAAATTCATAACTTGAACATAAAAATTCCAAATTCAATAAATAAAATATGTTTTCCATCCCATTTTTCATGTACTTTGCAAATATAAATTTTGTTTCATGTTTTGAATAATTATAATTGGTTAAATAATTTAAACCTTGTTTAAATCATTTAAAATTGCTAAATTCATAACTTGCTCAACTTAAATTATTTTTGAACTTATAAAATATGTTTTCAAACTAGAAAAGTATAAACCCTTCAAATATGAATTTGGTTTAATGTTTTGAACAAATAAAATTCAAATAATATTCCTACTTGAATTTAATTCATTAAAATCTTGTTTGACTTGTTTAATTCATAAATAATTCATCCTAATTCCTTTTTTCAATAATTGAAACATGTATTCCACCTAAAATTTTGTGTACTTTCCAAATATGAATTTTGTTATTTGTTTTGAACAATTAAAATTGGTGAAAACAACTAATGCTTGTGTAACACCTTTAAGGAACCAAAATTCCTTAACTTAATAAATAAAATTCCAAACTTGGTAAACCTTATTTCAAAATTGTTCTATTGTTGTTATTTTTCTGTTTTCCTCATCCATGCATCATGCTAATCCACTGTCACCTGTTGATTAGTTGTAAAACAATTATTCCAACCTTAATTCATGGGCTTTCCATATGCAATCCCAAATTGCATGTGTGTCCATTTAGTTATGTTATGTTACCATGTCAACTAGTTTATTTTGATGCATCAATTAATTTGCCATGCATCATCCCATGATTGTGCATGATGCCATGTTATTGATTGTTTGTCTCTCTGCGTTGTTTGTTTGCTTCTTCTCGAATAGATGACGACGTTGAGACAGACGAGCCTTACGACACCCCTTCTGAGGATCTAGCTCAGTACCAGGCTGCTGAGTTTGCAGGCAAGTATTCACTCACATGAACCATTGTGTTCCTTTCAACATTGGATACTGATACTTTCCGTTGTCTATTCTGCTAGCCCTATGAATCGTTGCTTCTGTTCGAACCTATCACATGTTATCCTTTAACCCTGATATAGCCTCACCTCCACACCTATAACCCTGTTGCTTGTTGCCCGTGTCCTACTAGCATGCTTAGGGTCGTTTTGCTCGAGTTTGTTACCCGTTACTTTCTGTTACTATATTTCTATTATGTTCTGGGGCTCGATGTTAAACAACAACCTGTTAATTTTGAGGTAATAATAATTTGATGATAAGGCACCGGCAGGAGGCCCGGCGTGGTTTTGAGGCCTGCTAGTGTCGACCCTAATTAGGAAAAGGGTCTTGTCTACTGATCCATGATGAGCGCACTAACCGCATGTGGGAAGCGTGTATGGGCGCCCCCCTCAATTTGATTCGATTCGCGTCTCGTCCAAATCGCCTCATTTAGTTCGGGTTTTCCATTTGCCGCATGCATATGCAGGTGCGAACCCTTGGTACAAGGGTGGAACTTTTGTAGTCGGCATTTAGGGAGACACGTTCTTAGAGTGCTATGAGGGTCCCCTTTTCTTCGTGGGGCTTGATTAGCCGTGCGCTCACTGCACGGGGTTCTTTGGGCTTGATGCGAAGAAGAGTTGAGTTGTGTTGAGTACCCCGCTTGGTGGGAGGCATTCCATCTGGCGGGTTATTCTTACGTGTACGGCCAAATTGGTGCACCCCTGCAGGGATAAATCTTCTCGAGAAGCCGTGTTTTCCGCGGTTATGGTTGACTTGGTGAAAGTACTGGCTAACAAGTACTCAGAACAACTTACACCTAACTAATGATAACTTGACTAGTAATAGTCTTATTGACACAATAACTTGACCCATCATTAATCCAACTGTGTGAGTTAACCTCGGATTGCTTCTTTGGATAAGGGGCGAGATCCAGGATGGGTTTGTTTTGGTGGTTAGTTATAGTTGGTTCCGATACGCTATCTTACCTCCTTTCTGTTAGCCGGAAGTTGTAGTATGTTCTGTAGTTGGTTAGTGCAGCCAGCTGCCGCATCTTTTGTATCACCCCTTCTTCCGTTGAACCCAAAGCATCTGTGCTTGATGTTGTGGGGTACATTTTGGTGAATTGTGAGTCTTGCTTGCCAGTACGTTTATGTACTGACCCCTTTGGGGCCGTGGTTTCCGCAGACTACGCTTACGAGGATCCCCGTGATGGCTACTACGTGGAGTTTGACGAGGCTGCTGACGAGTAGATAGCGGACCCGGGCAGGATCCGAGACATCGTGGATGGGTTCCGTCTTTTCGTTTCCGGCTTCTTAAGCCTATTTGGATCTTGTCTGTACTCAGACATTTTGGATGCTTCCGCTGAGATGTAATGATGATATGTTGGGACATGTGTCCTCTGGATGATTGTATTTGCTATCTCTGCTCTAGTGAGAGCTATTTGCAACTTATTTCTATTTATTTGTGTCTTAGAGATATGTTGTGCTATCATTCTGTTAAACGCCGTTGACGTACCATGTGTGTATGGTATGAAGTACGTCAATGGTAGTATCCTGATTTCTATGGGATGGTTTACGTAGACGATGAACATTAGGGGTTGGTTGTCACACATACGTGTGTTGGCCTACTCGTAAGAGATGCGGGTGCCGGTAAGCCCCGTAATCCAATCAACTACTGTTCAACGGAACTGCGAGTATCCTCTAGAAGTCCGGGTGCGACAAATGGTATCAGAGCTTGTCTGCCTGTAGGATCCCTTTTACTGGTCGCAGTTGAGTCTAGAAACTATTTTGTAGCTATATAGGAAAAATGAAACGTGAGAGTAGGAATTCTGCCATTTTATTTCTTTCCCCACCCACCCTCCCTTTTCTGGTAAGGAAGTGCAACGTTGTTTTCCCTTCTCACCTAAACTTTCAAGTTAGGATTTCACGAATCCTGGTTTCTCTGGGATAGTTATATCTACTAGACCATAGGAATGGAGGTGGTTGTGACATGATTTATCATGTTGCCTACTCATGATTGAGAACGGAGGCGTGTAAGCCCCGGAAGCAGATCCTCTATTCCTTAAGCAGTAGATATTGATCCTTTAGAAGCCCAGATGGGTTTTCCGTAGCACCTCAGGAGTTTTGGTCTCGTGTTTCCCGATGTTGCTTCGATATCCTGTTCTTCTCAAAATCCTTTTCGTCCGTTGAAACCTTGTTGTTGCTTTCCACTTCAGTTCTTCTACCGGCGTCTAATCAAAACTTCCCCGATCATCTGCAGATGGATCTCAGGTTCTACCCGCAGGTGGTTCGGATGACTCGTTGTGAGAGCACCGCCGGTTATCCGGAGATGCTGAGAGACATGGTAACTTATCTGGGGTTTCGTTGGGCACCAGAGTACCAGGTCTACGAGCAGCAGCGAGAGTTTGACCAGACCTACTACCAGGCTATCGTCTACATTCTGTCAGATGATGGCATGAGCGTAGTCCACCGCTACGAGGCAGTAGGTTCCACAGTGGATATGGCTGTGCAGCAGGCAGCTTATGTGGGTCTCACCGTCCTTCGTGCTGACTACTGGGGATTTGACGATTCTATCTATCGCCACATCCCCCGTGGTTACATCACCTCGGAGGGAGCTCACTTCACTCTCTACGACAACCTGGATGTCTACGAGCATGGTAACTCCAGGCTGCACACCACCACTCAGTTTGTGAGGCACAGTGACGCAGTTGCCAGCACACTATCTCAGGAGTTGGCTTCAGTCAGAGAGCAGCTCTACCTTGCCTTGACTCGTCTGGCGACGTACACCACAGACTTTGTTGGAGATGAGCGCTTTGCACGTTTCGATCAGCCAGTTGGTCGTCGTCTGCCAGATGCTGGAGGTTACGAGCCGATCAGAGGTCCACTCCTCAACCTAGGTGCTGGTTACACTGGGATTCCACGCTTTGGAGCACAGGGAGTCGACGCTATGTACTTCACCACACCTAGAGTCGCTCTCAGACCACGTCAGGTCTATGTGGATCGTCGTTCTACCTACTTTCATGGACGTGCTCCTCACCGTACCTCTCGCCGTACTCCTCACCGCCGTCCTGCGTGATGAGCATGGGAGTACCGATGTATCCATTCTTAGCTATGTTTAGTTATCCTGTGGCATTTGAACCATTTATGGTGTGTTGGATATTCTGATGTATTTGAACATGTGATGATGTACCTGTTGGTTATCTATTCATGCGTCGGAATAATCTCTCTTTCGGTTTCCAAGTCTATCCTTTTCTGTTGTTGTGCTAAAATGAATTTCCATTCAGGATGCCGCCAACAAGGAACACCCCGCCTGAGCCACCGCCAATCACGGAGCTGTTGACTCAGATGACCCAAGTCATGGCACAGATGGCCCAGTTTCAGACTAACCAACACAACAACCAGAATGCTCCAAGAGTCAGTATCAAGGAGTTTCTCAGTCTGGGCCCGAGAGCTTTCGTGGCAACACGCGAGCCTCTGGATGCTGATGACTGGATCCGTGAGATAGCTAGGGCTCTGGAGATTGCTCACGTTGCTGAGGAAGACAAGGTCAAGTATGCCTCCTACCTCCTGAAGGGTCAGGCAGCTACTTGGTGGGAAAACTACCAGACCATGAGAGCTGGCTATCCAATCACCTGGGGTTGTTTCAAGGAAGCTTTCCTGAAGCACCACATCCCAGATGGTCTCATGGAAAGGATGCGTGAAGAGTTTTGCTCACTCAAGCAGGGCAAGCTGGACGTCATTGGCTATCAGAGTGAGTTCAATCGCCTCGCTCGTTACGCTGGTGATGAGGTGTCCACTGAGGCTAAGAAGATGGCAAGGTTCCGCAGAGGTTTTAACCCGGAACTCAAGTACGCCCTCACCAACATCAAGACCAAAGACTTCGAGGAGCTCGTGAACACCGCGCTCAATGAGGAAAATGGGCGCAAGGCGTTCGAGGAGTCTCGGAAGCACTCGCGTGAGGGTGGTTCCTCCTCCAACATGACCACCCCTCCGCAGAAGCGCCGCATCTGGGTGCCAAATGGTGCTGTCACTCGGGCTCCATATGCCCAAGCTTCTCCAGGCTTCGCTCCCCGCCCACCTGTAACACCTGGGGTGTTACCCTATTAGAGAGTGTTTGTTTTCTTTTTGCTTGCATCATAAGCATCACATGAGCATTGCATTCTGTTTTTCAAAGCAACTCAAAAATTCAAACACAATTGAAACTTTCCCACATGTTCACATTTCCAATTTCAAACTTGCAAACTAAATCACTCAATTGTTTTTTCAATAATTTGAAGTTGTTTTAATCCAATTGCTTATTAATGAAATTTTCCCTGTTATCAAAACCCTAATGGCAAATTACATTTCAAATCATTTTCAATCATAATGGGCATGATCCAAGTATGGTTCAAACCACTACAATTTTGCAAACAATTAAAATTCCATAATTGTTTTAATAAGTGTTGAGTTCATTGGATAAAAATTGATTGAAAAAAATCAACTCCTTATGATTATTAATGGAATTTCAAATACCAACGTAAAACTCCAAGTAATAATTCAATTTTGGAATTAATGTGCACAATTGCTTTTACTCATTATTTTGCAAATTAATAAAATTTGTTTATAAAGTTTACAACCCCAAACCATAGTTGAAATCCAACTAACCCTTTAAATTCAAACTAATAAATCCAATTTTGAAAATCAAACTAATGGTTCAAAAGAATTTGGAATCTATGTTAGCATTGCTTTTATCTTCCTGCTTTGAAAATTAATAAAAATATTGCCTAACATAAACCACCCCAAAAACCCCAAACCTTTTCTTTTCCTCTCTCTCTCTTTTCATTACAAAAAAAAAGGAGATAAAAGAAAAAGCAAAACCCCAAAGGAGGCAGGCCTTCCCTTTCTTTTCTTTCCAGCCCAAGTTCTTTCCCTCAAGCCCAACTTGCTCTGACCCAGTACCCCCTCCGTTTTGTCTTCTTCCTCGCGATGTCGACATCTTCAGTACGAACATCACCGGAACCGATCGATCAACTCCATCCCCCTCTAGGATCGCTGCCGTACTGGCCTCCCTTTTCCATAAGTACCTACCTATCCACCTACCTCTACCCTAACCCTAGCTCTGCGCCGCCATCTCCCATCGCCACCAAGCTCTCTCCCTCTGCTCTGTCAAAGAAATCGACAACTGAACCCCAACCGAGCCTTGCCACCTCTGTTCCTCCCCTCACCGCCGGTGCCCTGACCACCTCGAGGCGCCACTGTCGATGGGAATGGAACCGCGGCGGTGCGGTGCGCCTCCCCAGGCCCTCGCCGCTTGCTGGGAGACTCGGTGGAGTCCGCGGCGCCGCCGTCAAGTTCCCTCCGTTTCAGCCTCGACTAACTGAACGACGACAACGAGCCCGAGGTGAGCTCATCGCCCTCTTCCTCTCTGCTTTCGCGCGGATACTACACGGTCGCACCATCAAGAGCACGCCCCAATCGCGAGTCCCCCCCCCCCCCCGAAACCCCATCGCCATCGCAGGCGCAGGTCACCGTCGGAACCACCGCACCGTGCGTGCTGTCGAGGAAGTGTCCGATCCCGTCAGTTTCAGAGATGGCCGCGATCAAGTTTCAGTTAACACCTAGAATGACACCTTTTCTTTCGTCAGTTACCAGAACCAACACAAACGTTGCAGTAGCGCAGTGGTTCCCTCCGTGCGCTCGCGCCGCGAGGGCAGCGGGTCGAATCCCCGCGGGCACGCTGCCCCGCCCCCCTTTTTTGCGAATTTCCGCGCGTGGCGCCAGGTCCCACGCGTCAGTGACCTGCTGGCCACGTCAAACTCCAGCCGCGCCACCTCAGCGCCACGTTGGCTAGGCCCACGGGCAGAGGCAGTGGCTAGCTGCCACCTGAGTAACAAAAGATTTCTGCGCAATTCTAAAAATTACAAATTCTTTTTTAAATAACAGATTTGAGTAGAAACTTTGAAATTCCATATCTTTTACTTTATAAATCCAATAAACACAAACTTTATATCTATTCTGATCCAAATTTCCTAATCTTTCCAAATATCCAACTTGTGTTCTGTTTTGAACTTTCAAATTACAATTCAAATTCAAATTTAAATCATCTCAATTGTGTTTTGCTAAATTCAATAACTAATTATTTATAAATCCAAATAATGCAAATAAAATATGTTTTCCATACCATTTTAAATCACCTTTTCAAATATAATTTTTGTTTTCTGTTTTGAATAATTAAAATTGCCTAAACCATTTAAGTCTTGTTTAATGCAATTAAAAATTGTTTAATATTGTTTAATTCATAATTAAATAATCCTAAGTCCAATTTCAAAATGTGAAACATGTAATCCAACTAAAATTTGATGTTCTTTTCAAATATCAACCTTGTTATTTGTTTTGAACATTTTAAATGGTTGAAAACAACAAATACTTGTGTGTTCCCTTTAAGGCACCCAAATTTCCCTAAGTTAATAATAAAATTCTAAATTGCTACACCCTATTTTAATTTGATTCTAATGTTGTTATTTCGCTGTTTCCCTTTTGCATGCATCATACTAAACCACCAGCACCTGTTGATTAGTTGGAAAACAAATAACCTAACCAAAATCCCTGGGCTTTTCATATGCAACTCAACTTGCATATGGGTCCCTTTAAATCTGTTTATCTTGTCAACTAGTTTATTTCTATGCATCCATTAAATTGTCATGCATCCATGTCTTGATCATGCTGGATCTTTTGCCGTAGTAGTAATTGTTGCATCCGGTGTTTGTTCGAGGTTCATTGCTTCTTCCCGGATAGGACGTTGAGATGATGTGAGCAACGACAAGTTCTGCTACCTTGCGGGATCTCAGGCAAGTATACTCACTTGCTGCCATATGGCTGCCTTTCATCACTTGTTACCGATTCTTTCCGTTGATTCTTTTCTGCTAGCCTTAGTGGTAGTTGTTTCTGTTACGATCCCATCACATGAATCCCTTAACCTTGATATTGCCTCACCTCCATACCTACAGCCTTTGTTTGTGCCTGTTCTTATCTAGCATGCTTAGGTTGTTTTGCTCGAGTCTGTTACCCGTTACTTTCTGTTACTACTCTATTATGTTCCGGGGGCTCGAGGTTAATCAATCAATCAATCCTGTTAATGCTAATGGTAATAATAATTTGATGATAAGGCACCGGCAGGAGGCCCTTTGTGGTTTTGAGGCCTGCTAGTGTCGACCCTAATAGGAAAAGGGTCTTGTCTACTGATCCATGATGAGCGCACTACCCGCATTTGGGGAGTATGGGCTCCCCCTCAGTTTGACCCGATTCGCATCTCGTCCAAATCGCCTCATTTAGTTCGGGTTTTCCATTTGCTGCATGCATGATCTTGCGAGCCCTTGGTACCCGGGTGGAACTTTCGTAGTCGGCATATAGGGGGACACGTTCTTAGAGTGCTATGAGGGTCCATTTTCTTCTGGGCTCGATTAGCCGTGCGCCCAAGGTGCTTTGGGCTTGATGCGAAGAAGGGTTGGATTGTGTTGAGTGCCCCGCTTGGTGGAGTGGCCACTCCATCTGGCGGGATATTCATGAGTGTACGGCTAAATTGGTGCAACCCTGCAGGGATAATCTTCTCGAGAAGCCGTGTTTTCCGCGGTTATGGATTACTTGGTGAAAGTACTGGCTAACAAGTACTCAGGACAACTTAAACTTAATCATTAACAATCTTTCACCCCAGGATTAACAACTTGACTAGTAATAGGCTTATTGACACAATAATCTGAACCATTATTAATCCAACTGTGTGAGTTATCCTCGGATTGCTTCTTTGGATAAGGGGCGAGATCCAGGATGGGTTTGTTTGCAGTTATCTTTCAGTTGGTTACAAACCTCGATCTTATCCCCTTTCTGATAGTTGGAAGTAATAGAATCTCTGTAGTTGGTTAGTGCAGCCTGCTGTCAATTATTTGCAATAACCCCTTCCTTTCCGTTGATCCTAAAGTATTTGTATCTTGTGATGACTGGCTACGCCGGTAACTTGTGAGTATGGGCTTTATTCCCCTTGCCAGTACTTAACCGTACTGACCCACGAATCTCTTTCGTGGCTGCAAATTCCAAATTGCAGTCAACAGGTTTGAAGTCTGACGACGTTAGCTTGGGAATCCCTCCGGCTTGGCCTGGGCAGGGATTGGACGCCTTCGGTTATCTTCAGGACTCTTAGTCCAATTTGGATCTTGTCCGTAGACGGACGTTTGTTTCTTCCGCTGTTATTTGGATTTTTGTATTGTTTCAGTTGTAAGCCCTGGCTCGTTTGAGTCATCTTGTATCTATCTGTTTCTGTTGTAATTGTGGATTATTCGCGAACTATTGTAATGTTATCATAAATGGCAACCTGGAATCGGTTATTATGCGGATTTGGCGAGAATGCTGAAATCTGCATAGTGCCCGATCTCGGGGCGTCACAAATGGTATCAGAGCCTTGGTTCCGATTCCCGATATTGTTTCGATACGAATGGTTATCGAAGCAACGGGTCCGCAAAGCCTGTAGGTTAACCTCGCTAACGGTCGTTGTTTCTAGAGTGTCGAAAACTATTTCTGCTAAACTATTTTGGAAAAACATCTCAATAGGATTCTTGTTTTCTCCTTACCCCTATTCTATTTCCCATCCCATCTTATTTGTTTTGGAGTCTCCCCCTCTTGTCCATCTTTCAAAGTGTTAGGATCCTACGTGGGTGGACGTTTCCTGAGCCCTTAGCCTAATAGGTTCGATCATCGGAAGATTCCTGGTGGAAGAACATCGTCATCAGCCCGAGCAAGAATCTCTTGTTAGTGGTGTCGAGGAGATCAACTGGAAGCACGAAGAATCGATAGTCGAACTTCTTTCCCCTCCCGGGTTAGCAGGTGGATTGCGAGGGCGCAATCCCTTGTTAGTGGTGTCGTCTGTAACACCTGGGGTGTTACCCTATTAGAGAGTGTTTGTTTTCTTTTTGCTTGCATCATAAGCATCACATGAGCATTGCATTCTGTTTTTCAAAGCAACTCAAAAATTCAAACACAATTGAAACTTTCCCACATGTTCACATTTCCAATTTCAAACTTGCAAACTAAATCACTCAATTGTTTTTTCAATAATTTGAAGTTGTTTTAATCCAATTGCTTGTTAATGAAATTTTCCCTGTTATCAAAACCCTAATGGCAAATTACATTTCAAATCATTTTCAATCATAATGGGCATGATCCAATTATGGTTCAAACCACTACAATTTTGCAAACAATTAAAATTCCATAATTGTTTTAATAAGTGTTGAGTTCATTGGATAAAAATTGATTGAAAAAAATCAACTCCTTATGATTATTAATGGAATTTCAAATACCAACGTAAAACTCCAAGTAATAATTCAATTTTGGAATTAATGTGCACAATTGCTTTTACTCATTATTTTGCAAATTAATAAAATTTGTTTATAAAGTTTACAACCCCAAACCATAGTTGAAATCCAACTAACCCTTTAAATTCAAACTAATAAATCCAATTTTGAAAATCAAACTAATGGTTCAAAAGAATTTGGAATCTATGTTAGCATTGCTTTTATCTTCCTGCTTTGAAAATTAATAAAAATATTGCCTAACATAAACCACCCCAAAAACCCCAAACCTTTTCTTTTCCTCTCTCTCTCTTTTCATTACAAAAAAAGGAGATAAAAGAAAAAGCAAAACCCCAAAGGAGGCAGGCATTCCCTTTCTTTTCTTTCCAGCCCAAGTTCTTTCCCTCAAGCCCAACTTGCTCTGGCCCAGTACCCCCTCCGTTTTGTCTTCTTCCTCGCGATGTCGACATCTTCTGTACGAACAGCACCGGAACCGATCGATCAACTCCATCCCCCTCTAGGATCGCTGCCGTACTGGCCTCCCTTTTCCATAAGTACCTACCTATCCACCTACCTCTACCCTAACCCTAGCTCTGCGCCGCCATCTCCCATCGCCACCAAGCTCTCTCACTCTGCTCTGTCAAAGAAATCGACAACTGAACCCCAACCGAGCCTTGCCACCTCTGTTCCTCCCCTCACCGCCGGTGCCCTGACCACCTCGAGGCGCCACTGTCGATGGGAATGGAACCGCGGCGGTGCGGTGCGCCTCCCCAGGCCCTCGCCGCTTGCTGGGAGACTCGGTGGAGTCCGCGGCGCCGCCGTCAAGTTCCCTCCGTTTCAGCCTCGACTAACTGAACGACGACAACGAGCCCGAGGTGAGCTCATCGCCCTCTTCCTCTCTGCTTTCGTGCGGATACTACACGGTCGCACCATCAAGAGCACACCCCAATCGCGAGTCCCCCCCGAAACCCCATCGCCATCGCAGGCGCAGGTCACCGTCGGAACCACCGCACCGTGCGTGCTGTCGAGGAAGTGTCCGATCCCGTCAGTTTCAGAGATGGCCGCGATCAAGTTTCAGTTAACACCTAGAATGACACCTTTTCTTTCGTCAGTTACCAGAACCAACACAAACGTTGCAGTAGCGCAGTGGTTCCCTCCGTGCGCTCGCGCCGCGAGGGCAGCGGGTCGAATCCCCGCGGGCACGCTGCCCCGCCCCCCTTTTTTGCGAATTTCCGCGCGTGGCGCCAGGTCCCACGCGTCAGTGACCTGCTGGCCACGTCAAACTCCAGCCGCGCCACCTCAGCGCCACGTTGGCTAGGCCCACGGGCAGAGGCAGTGGCTAGCTGCCACCTGAGTAACAAAAGATTTCTGCGCAATTCTAAAAATTACAAATTCTTTTTTAAATAACAGATTTGAGTAGAAACTTTGAAATTCCATATCTTTTACTTTATAAATCCAATAAACACAAACTTTATATCTATTCTGATCCAAATTTCCTAATCTTTCCAAATATCCAACTTGTGTTCTGTTTTGAACTTTCAAATTACAATTCAAATTCAAATTTAAATCATCTCAATTGTGTTTTGCTAAATTCAATAACTAATTATTTATAAATCCAAATAATGCAAATAAAATATGTTTTCCATACCATTTTAAATCACCTTTTCAAATATAATTTTTGTTTTCTGTTTTGAATAATTAAAATTGCCTAAACCATTTAAGTCTTGTTTAATGCAATTAAAAATTGTTTAATATTGTTTAATTCATAATTAAATAATCCTAAGTCCAATTTCAAAATGTGAAACATGTAATCCAACTAAAATTTGATGTTCTTTTCAAATATCAACCTTGTTATTTGTTTTGAACATTTTAAATGGTTGAAAACAACAAATACTTGTGTGTTCCCTTTAAGGCACCCAAATTTCCCTAAGTTAATAATAAAATTCTAAATTGCTACACCCTATTTTAATTTGATTCTAATGTTGTTATTTCGCTGTTTCCCTTTTGCATGCATCATACTAAACCACCAGCACCTGTTGATTAGTTGGAAAACAAATAACCTAACCAAAATCCCTGGGCTTTTCATATGCAACTCAACTTGCATATGGGTCCCTTTAAATCTGTTTATCTTGTCAACTAGTTTATTTCTATGCATCCATTAAATTGTCATGCATCCATGTCTTGATCATGCTGGATCTTTTGCCGTAGTAGTAATTGTTGCATCCGGTGTTTGTTCGAGGTTCATTGCTTCTTCCCGGATAGGACGTTGAGATGATGTGAGCAACGACAAGTTCTGCTACCTTGCGGGATCTCAGGCAAGTATACTCACTTGCTGCCATATGGCTGCCTTTCATCACTTGTTCCCGATTCTTTCCGTTGATTCTTTTCTGCTAGCCTTAGTGGTAGTTGTTTCTGTTACGATCCCATCACATGAATCCCTTAACCTTGATATTGCCTCACCTCCATACCTACAGCCTTTGTTTGTGCCTGTTCTTATCTAGCATGCTTAGGTTGTTTTGCTCGAGTCTGTTACCCGTTACTTTCTGTTACTACTCTATTATGTTCCGGGGGCTCGAGGTTAATCAATCAATCAATCCTGTTAATGCTAATGGTAATAATAATTTGATGATAAGGCACCGGCAGGAGGCCCTTTGTGGTTTTGAGGCCTGCTAGTGTCGACCCTAATAGGAAAAGGGTCTTGTCTACTGATCCATGATGAGCGCACTACCCGCATTTGGGGAGTATGGGCTCCCCCTCAGTTTGACCCGATTCGCATCTCGTCCAAATCGCCTCATTTAGTTCGGGTTTTCCATTTGCTGCATGCATGATCTTGCGAGCCCTTGGTACCCGGGTGGAACTTTCGTAGTCGGCATATAGGGGGACACGTTCTTAGAGTGCTATGAGGGTCCATTTTCTTCTGGGCTCGATTAGCCGTGCGCCCAAGGTGCTTTGGGCTTGATGCGAAGAAGGGTTGGATTGTGTTGAGTGCCCCGCTTGGTGGAGTGGCCACTCCATCTGGCGGGATATTCATGAGTGTACGGCTAAATTGGTGCAACCCTGCAGGGATAATCTTCTCGAGAAGCCGTGTTTTCCGCGGTTATGGATTACTTGGTGAAAGTACTGGCTAACAAGTACTCAGGACAACTTAAACTTAATCATTAACAATCTTTCACCCCAGGATTAACAACTTGACTAGTAATAGGCTTATTGACACAATAATCTGAACCATTATTAATCCAACTGTGTGAGTTATCCTCGGATTGCTTCTTTGGATAAGGGGCGAGATCCAGGATGGGTTTGTTTGCAGTTATCTTTCAGTTGGTTACAAACCTCGATCTTATCCCCTTTCTGATAGTTGGAAGTAATAGAATCTCTGTAGTTGGTTAGTGCAGCATGCTGTCAATTATTTGCAATAACCCCTTCCTTTCCGTTGATCCTAAAGTATTTGTATCTTGTGATGACTGGCTACGCCGGTAACTTGTGAGTATGGGCTTTATTCCCCTTGCCAGTACTTAACCGTACTGACCCACGAATCTCTTTCGTGGCTGCAAATTCCAAATTGCAGTCAACAGGTTTGAAGTCTGACGACGTTAGCTTGGGAATCCCTCCGGCTTGGCCTGGGCAGGGATTGGACGCCTTCGGTTATCTTCAGGACTCTTAGTCCAATTTGGATCTTGTCCGTAGACGGACGTTTGTTTCTTCCGCTGTTATTTGGATTTTTGTATTGTTTCAGTTGTAAGCCCTGGCTCGTTTGAGTCATCTTGTATCTATCTGTTTCTGTTGTAATTGTGGATTATTCGCGAACTATTGTAATGTTATCATAAATGGCAACCTGGAATCGGTTATTATGCGGATTTGGCGAGAATGCTGAAATCTGCATAGTGCCCGATCTCGGGGCGTCACACCACCCAACCCTGCTAAGATGCATGATCAGAGGGCTTCGATGGGGCAGCCAAGGCCAGGGCCTCCTCGTGTCGTCACTTGCTACAAGTGCAAGCAGACGGGGCACTACGCTGACAAGTGCACGCAGAGGCAGCTACCTCCACCACCACCTCGTCCCAACACAAACCAGGCAATGGTGCGTGCTCCCCCGGCTAAAGCCTTCAACTCCAACAACAGGCCTGTCGGGAGGACCGCAAGGGTGAATCATGTCAAGATCGACAAAACTGAGGAAGCTGCTGACGTCGTTCTCGGTATATTACCCGTAAACTCTTTTCCAGCTAAAGTGTTGTTTGATACCGGAGCATCGCATTCTTTTGTGTCAAAGATTTTTGCCACAACAAACAACCTAAGTGTGGTTCCACTAAGCAATCAAATCACCGTTCACTCCCCGGGATCTCAAATGTTGACTTCCAAGATAAGTAAGGATAATCAAATCCTAATTGGAGGCCACATTTTCCTTGCTTCACTCATGTTGCTGGGAAATTCTGACATTGATGTCATTCTTGGTATGGATTGGTTGAAAGCTAATAAAGCTAAAATTGACTGTGCTCAGAAGTTAATAACTCTGTTCCACCCCTCTGGCCAGATAGTCTATTCTCCAAATGAATCAGCTATGCACCCTCGATGCAAAACCTCTACCTCTACTTGAAAATGTTCCGGTGGTTTGTGAATTCCCTGACGTCTTTCCAGAAGAGTTGCCAGGGATGCCTCCGGACAGAGCAGTTGAGTTCGTGATCGAGCTTGAACCAGGTACTTCTCCAATCTCTAAGAATCCATACAAGATAGCTCCTCCTGAACTGAAACTGTTAAAGGAGCAAATCGATATGTACATGGAAAAAGGTTACATTCAACCTAGTTCCTCGGCTTGGGGTTGCCCAACTCTGTTCGTTGCAAAGAAGGATCAAACAAAGAGACTCGTGGTTGATGTAACATCCCAAGTATGAAAAATAGCCTTTAGAATGTTTGCTCTCTGTTATTTTATGTTTTGCATCATGGCATCATGTTGATTGCAATTGTTTTGTTTGTTTTCCATTTGTTTTCCTCTGTTTTCATTTGTTTTCCAACTGTTTTCATTTGTTTTCCTTTGTTTTCTATTTGAATTTCAAACCAAAATTCGAACCTTTTGTTTCATCCTTGTGATGTTACAATTTTCAAAATGATATTTCAAATAAAAACAATCAATTGTTTCCATCAAACCATAAGGTTCAAACCATTAAAATTATGGCTTTTTATAATTCAACTAATCCAAATGTTATTTCAAATTCAAATCATTCACAAACAGCACCCAATTGAATTTTGCAAATTAACAAAACAATTTCAATCCTTTGTTTTCATTTTAAACTAAAAGTCCAATCCAATTTAAATTTTGTTTCAAATAATTCACTTAATGATAAACTCCATCCAATTTGAATTAAATCACAAACATCATTTAAAATTTGAAACTTTTGGAAAACAGAAGTTGACATTTGGTTGTTGTTGACCTAACTATCCTAACCAAATTTTTCCAAATCTTTCTTAACTCAAAAACCCATGAAATTCTTCCTATTTCTAATCCTGCAAAAAAAAATAACAAAAAAAATATAGAAAAGGGAGAGAGAGAGCACCAGCATCCAGCCCATCTTTCTCCCCCCAGCCCACTTTTCCCTTCTGGCCCAATACCCCTTCGCTGCTTGTCTTCTTCCTCCGTGCTTTCGTCAGCAATGGTACGAACACATCAGCCACCACACGATCATCCTCCTCCCCCTCCTTAAGAACCCATCCCGGTGCCCTAGGGTTTCCCCTAGCCTTCCTTTCTCCTCCTTCTCCCTCTCCCCCGCCTCCACTCTCTCTTTTCTCCCTCTCTTCCTTCCCTGCATCCCTTCTCTGTACTGAACCCAACCTGAACCGAATTTTCCTCCTCTGTTCCTCCGGTGATCGTCGGAGCTCCGGGCTCCCTCCGGCCCGGGCGACCGCGGGAATGGAACCCCACGGCCGCCCTCTTCCTCCTCCCCCCCCTCGGCACGGGCCGGGAGGGGCTGCGCCGCCGCCGCCGTCCAGCACAAGTCGCCGGGCACCTCCTGTTCGAGCACGTCGACTGCTCCTTCTTCCCCTCGCTGTGAGCGCTCCTTCCCCTCTCGCTTCCCCTCTCGCACCCCTCCCCTCCTCCCGCACACCCACATCGCCTCCACCCACGACCACCACCGCGGGCGCAGCAGCTGCCGTTCGCTGCTGTCTGTTTCCCTGTCGAGATGCAGATGCGTGCGAACTGAAAATTTCAGTTAAGCCTGCTGCGCAACTTTAACCTCCCCCCGCTGCTTTTCCTTTCACAACACCACACACCACCGCAGTGGAAGTGACCGCATCGCGCGCAGCGGGAGGTCCCGGGATCGAGTCCCAGCCCCACCCTTTTTCTGCCCCTTTATTCGTTTGATTCAGTTAAACAGCAGCACCACACCTTATCCACCCCGAGGCCCCCTTCCTAGCACCAAAGTTCAGTCATCCCACTGGTTAGCACCCTTTGCTCACAGCAGCAGGTCAGGGGTTCGAGTCCCCCTCCCACCAAAAACCCAACCTTTTTTTAATTCTAATTGTTTGGTCACAGAAACATCTCAGATTCACAGCTAGGCCCTTGCAAATTATTTCTAGCCCCTGCAAAATTTTTCCTAAGTCCCTGGTTCATAAAAAAATGTCAGATTTGCACCAAATCTTGCAAAATGCCTAATTAATTCATCTTAACTCCAATTTTAACTTTTTAAATATGTTTTCTGTCCCAAATTAAATGTTCTATCCAAATATAAAATTTGTTTACTGTTTTGAATATTTTAAATTGGTGCAATATTTGAAAACTTGTTAAATTCACTTAAACTTGCAAAATTCATAACTTGGGCATAAAAATTCCAAATTCCACAAACTAAATATGTTTTCCAATCAACTTTTCATGTACTTTCCAAATATAAATTTTGTTTGCTGTTTTGAATAATTTAAATTGCTGAAAACAACTGTTTCTTAATTATTGCATTTAAAATTGCCAAAATAATAACTTGCTCATTTTGAATCCAATTTCAACAAATGAAATATGTTTTCCATGCAAAATTAAACCACCTTTTCAAATATAAAATTTGTTTCATGTTTTGAATAATTAAAATTGGTTAAATGATTTTCTTTTGGGACATATAAAATATGTTTTCAAACCATAAAAGCATAACCTTTTCAAATATGAATCTCACTTAATGTTTTGCACAAATAAAAATTCAAATAAGTTCATGTTTGAATTAAATTCATTTACTTCTTGCTTAAACTTGTTTAATTCATAAATAATTTATTTGAAATCCTTTTTCAACAAGTGAAACATGCAATCCACCTAAAATTGTGTGTTCTTATCAAATATAAACTTTGTTACCCATTTTGAACAATTAAAAGTGGTGAAAACAACAAATGCTTGTGTGACATGTTTAAGTAACCCAAAATTTCCAAATTTAATAAATAATTTCCAAACTTGTTAAATTCCTTTACCACTTGCATCTATTGTTGTTATTTTGTTGTTATCATCATGCATGCATCATGCTAAGCAAACTCTCACATGGTAATAAATTATAGATCATTTGTTTCCACTTAATCAATGGACCTTTTCCATATGCAATCCAATTGCATATGGGACCATTTAAATTGTGTTACCATGTCACTTAGTTTATTTTGATGCATCTATTAAATTGTCATGCATCATCCCATGATTGTGCACTATGCCATGTTATTGATTGTTTATATTTCTGCCTTGTTTGTTTGCTTCTTCTCGAATAGACGACGACGTTGAGACAGACGATCTTTACAGCACCCCTTCTGAGGATCTAGCTCAGTACCCGGCTGCTGAGTTTGCAGGCAAGTTATCACTCACATGAACCATCGTGTTCCTTTCAACATTGGTTACCGATACTTTCCGTTGTCTATTCTGCTAGCCCTATGATTAGTTGCTTCTGTTACGAACCTATCACATGTATCCTTTAACCCTGATATTGCCTCACCTCCATACCTATAACCTTTTGTTTGAGCCCGTGTCCTACTAGCATGCTTAGGTTGTTTTGCTCGAGTCTGTTACCCGTTACTTTCTGTTACTATATTTCATTATGTTCTGGGGGCTCGATGTTAAACAATGAATCATGCTAATGTTACTATTAATAATAAATTTGATGATAAGGCACCGGCAGGAGGCCCTTTGTGGTTTTGAGGCCTGCTAGTGTCGACCCTAATAGGAAAAGGGTCTTGTCTACTGATCCATGATGAGCGCACTACCCGCATGTGGGAAGCGAGTATGGGCGCCCCCCTCAATTTGATTCGATTCGCATCTCGTCCAAATCGCCTCATTTAGTTCGGGTTTTCCATTTGCTGCATGCATGATCTTGCGAGCCCTTGGTACCCGGGTGGAACTTTCGTAGTCGGCATATAGGGGGACACGTTCTTAGAGTGCTATGAGGGTCCATTTTCTTCTGGGCTCGATTAGCCGTGCGCCCAAGGTGCTTTGGGCTTGATGCGAAGAAGAGTTGAGTTGTGTTGAGTGCCCCGCTTGGTGGGAGGCATCCCATCTGGCGGGTTATTCATACGTGTACGACCAAATTGGTGCAACCCTGCAGGGATAATCTTCTCGAGAAGCCGTGTTTTCCGCGGTTATGGATTACTTGGTGAAAGTACTGGCTAACAAGTACTCAGGACAACTTAAACCTAATGATTCACAATCTCACACCCAATGATTAACAACTTGACTAGTAATAGGCTTATCGACACAATAATCTGAACCATCATTAATCCAACCGTGTGAGTTATCCTCGGATTGCTTCTTTGAATAAGGGGCGAGATCCAGGATGGGTTTGTTTGAAGTTATCTTTCAGTTGGTTGCAATACTCGATCTTATCTCCTTTCTGTTAGTCGGAAGTGGTAGAATCTCTGTAGTTGGTTAGCGCAGCCAGTTGCAGCATCTTTTATATCCCCTTCTTTCCGTTGAACCCAAGGCATCTGTGCTTGGTGTTGACGGGCTACACTTTGGTGAACTGTGAGTCTTGCTTGCCAGTACGTTTATGTACTGACCCCTTTGGGGCTGTGGTTTCCGCAGACCTACGTTTCCGAGGATCTACATGGTGGCTACTACGTGGAGTATGACGAGACTGCTGACGAGTAGATAGCGGACCCGGGCAGGATCCGAGACTTCGTGGATGGGCTCCGTCTTTTCGTTTCCGGCCTCTTAGGCCTATTTGGTTCTTGTCTGTACTCAGACATGCTGAATGCTTCCGCTGTGATGTAATGATGAATTGTTGGGACATGTGTCCTCTGGATGATTGTATTTGCTATCTCTGCTCTAGTGAGAGCCATTTGCAACTTATTTCAATCTTTTGTATCGTAGAGATCTGTTGTGATATCACTTGTTCCAATGCCGTTGACGTACCATGTGTGTATGTTTTGAAGTACGTCAATGGAAGTATCCTGATTTCTACGGGATAGTTTACGTCGACGCTGAACAGATAGGGGTTGGTTGTCACACATGCGTGTGTTGGCCTACTCGTAAGAGGACGCGGGTGCCGGTAAGCCCCGTAATCCAATCTACTACTGTTCAACGGAACGGCGAGTATCCTCTAGAAGTCCGGGTGCGACAAATGGTATCAGAGCCTGTCTGCCTGTAGGATCCCTTTTTACTGGTCGCAGTTGAGTCTAGAAACTATTTTGTAGCTATATAGGAAAAATGAAACGTGAGAGTAGGAATTCTGTTCTTTTTCTTCTTTCCCCACCCACCCTCCCTTTTTCTGGTAAGGAAGTGCAACGTTGTTTTTCTCTTCTCATCTAAACTTTCAAGTTAGGTTTTCACGTATCCTGGTTTCTCTAGGATGGTTATATCTACTAGACCATAGGAATGGAGGTGGTTGTGACATGATTTATCATGTTGCCTACTCATGATTGAGAACGGAGGCGTGTAAGCCCCGGAAGCAGATCCTCTATTCCTTAAGCAGTAGATATTGATCCTTTAGAAGCCCGGATGGGTTTTCCGTAGTACCTCAGGAGTTTTGTTCTCGTTTTCCCCGATGTTGATATCCTGTTCTTCTCAACATCCTTTTCGTCCGTTCAAACCTTGTTGTTGTTTTCCACTTCAATTCTTCTACCGGCGTCTAATCAAAAACTTCCCAAATATCAAGTCTATCTGGCCAGAAATGTTGTTGTTGTTTCGAAAACTACCAGGCTATGAGAGCTGGCATTCCTATCACCTGGGGTTGTTTCGAGGAAGCATTCCTGAATCACCACATTCCAGATAGTCTATCCTCCAAATGAATCAAGTTCTATTCAGCTATACACCCTCGATACAAAACCTCTCCCTTTACTTGAAAATGTTCCGGTGGTTTCCAAATTCCCTGACGTCTTTCAAGAAGAGTTTCCAGAAATGCCTGTCGTCTTGAACTTCCTGAAAAAACTATCCAAGGTGCACGATGTGTTTCACGTGTCACAGCTCAAGAGGATCTTCCCAAGAAGTATCCGGACCTTTTCTTTCTCAGTAGGAATCTCGGGGCGCGATTCCTTCAAGGGGGGGGGGGGGCGTTTTGTAACATCCCAAGTATGAAAAATAGCCTTTAGAATGTTTGCTCTCTGTTAATTTATGTTTTGCATCATGGCATCATGTTGATTGCAATTGTTTTGTTTGTTTTCCATTTGTTTTCCTCTGTTTTCATTTGTTTTCCAACTGTTTTCATTTGTTTTCCTTTGTTTTCTATTTGAATTTCAAACCAAAATTCAAACCTTTTGTTTCATCCTTGTGATGTTACAATTTTCAAAATGATATTTCAAATAAAAACAATCAATTGTTTCCATCAAACCATGTCGCACCCTGATTTCTAGGGGATACTCACCGTACGAACTGGATAGCAGATGCTTGGATTATGGGGCATAACTGCTCCCACGTCCCAGCTTCCTGGTAGGCCTGCGCTTATGCGCGACAACACAAGCCCTGCTATTCCATCGTCGATGTAAACTATCCACTAGAGATCAAAGGCACTTCCGTCGACGTACTTCAAACCATACACACATGGTACGTCAACGGCGTTTAACAAGTGATATCACAACAGATCTCTACGACACAAAAGATTGAAATAAGGTGCAAATAGCTCTCATTAGAGCAGAGATAGCAAATACAATCACTCAGAGGGCACATGCCCCAACAATACATCATTACATCACAGCGGAAGCATTCAACATGTCTGAGTACAGACAAGAACCAAATAGGCCTAAGAGGCCGGGAACAAACAGACGGAGCCCATCCACGAAGTCTCGGATCCTGCCCGGGTCCGCTATCTACTCGTCAGCAGTCTCGTCATACTCCACGTAGCAGCCACCAGGTAGATCCTCGGAAACGTCGTCTGCGTAAACCACAACCCCAAAGGGGTCAGTACATAAACGTACTGGCAAGCAAGACTCACAGTTCACCAAAGTGTAACCCGTCAACACCAAGCACAGATGCCTTGGGTTCAACGGAAGAAAGGGGATATGAAAGATGCTGCAACTGGCTGCTCTAAACAACTATAGAAACATACTACAACTGCCGGCTAACAGAAAGGAGATAAGATCGAGGATTGTAACCAACTGAAAGATAACTTCAGACAAACCCATCCTGGATCTCGCCCCTTATCCAAAGAAGCAATCCGAGGATAACTCACACAGTTGTAATAATGATGGTTCAAATTATTGTGTCAATAAGCCTATTACTAGTCAAGTTAATAATCATGGGGTGTAACATGTTTGATCATTATGTTTAAGTTGTCCTGAGTACTTGTTAGCCAGTACTTTCACCAAGTAATCCATAACCGCGGAAAACACGGCTTCTCGAGAAGATTATCCCTGCAGGGTTGCACCAATTTGGCCGTACACTCATGAATATCCCGCCAGATGGGATGCCTCCCACCAAGCGGGGCACTCAACACAACCAACCATTCTTCGCATCAAGCCCAAAGCACCTTGGGCGCACGGCTAATCGAGCCCTGAAGAAAATGGACCCTCATAGCACTCTAAGAACGTGTCCCCCTATATGCCGACTACGAAAGTTCCACCCTGGCCTGGGCTCGCAAAAACATGCATGCGGCAAATGGAAAACACGAACTAAATGAGGTGATTTGGACGAGATGCGAATCAGGTCAAGTTGAGGGGGGCGCCCATACTCGCTTCCCAAATGCGGGTAGTGCGCTCATCATGGATCAGTAGACAAGACCCTTTTCCTATTAGGGTCGACACTAGCAGGCTTCAAAACCTCTCATGGGCCTCCTGCCGGTGCCTTATCATCAAATTATTATTTAGCAATATCATTAGCATGATTGATTGATTAACATCGAGCCCCCGGAACATGATGAAATAGTAACTGAAAGTAACGGTAACAGACTCGAGCAAAACAACCTAAGCATGCTAGTAAGACACGGGCTCAAACAATGGTTATAGGTATGGAGGTGAGGCAATATCAGGGTTAAGGGATTCATGTGATAGGTTCGTAACAGAACAACTACTACTAAGGCTAGCAGAAAAGAACAACGGAAAGTATCGGTAACCAATGTTGAAAGGAACACAGTGGTTCATGTGAGTGATAACTTGCCTGCAAAACCCAGTAGCCTGGTACTGAGCTAAATCCTTAGAAGGGATGTCGTAAGTATCGTCGGTCCCAACGTCGTCGTGTATCCGGGAAGAAGCAAACAAACATTGCAGAAAGATAAACAATCAATATCATGGCATAGGTGCACAAACATGGGATGATGCATGTCATGTTAATAGATGCATCAGAATAAACTGCTTGACAATATAACACAATTTAATTGGACCCATATGCAATGTGAATTGCATATGGATGCAAGTGGTTAAGGTGGAAGCAATGATCTACATTTGATTAACAAGTGTAAGTGGTTAAACATGATGCATGCATGATGATAACAAGGAGTAAACAAGTTAGATGCAATTGGAAAAGGAGTAAAACAAGTGTGGGATTTTATTTGTCATGTTAATAATTTTGGTTCCTTATTGATGTCACACAAGTAATTGTTGTTTTCAACAAGTTAAAGTGTGCAAAACAAATAACAAAGTTTATATTTGAAAAGAACATCAAATTTTAGTTGGATTACATGTTTCACTTGTTGAAAAAGGATTTCAAATAAATTAATTAGGAATTAAACAAGTTAAACAGGAATTAAATTGGAATTAATTCAAGTGTGGATGTTAATTGAATTTTATTTGATCAAAACATTAAACCAAGTTCATATTTGAAAAGGTTATGCTTTGATGGTTTGAAAACATATTTTATATGTCCCAAAAGAATTTGTTTTGATCAAGTTATAAATTTAGCAATATTAAATGAATTAAATAAGATTTAAATTATTTAACCACTTTTAATTATTCAAAACATGAAACAAATTTTATATTTGGAAAGGTGGTTTAATTTTGCATGGAAAACATATTTCATTCGTGGAAATTGGATTTAAAATGAGCAAGTTATTATTTTGGCAATTTTAAATGCAATAAACAAGAAACAGTTGTTTTCAGCAATTTAAATTATTCAAAACAGCAAACAAAATTTATATTTGGAAAGTACATGAAAAGTTGATTGGAAAACATATTTGGTTTGTGAAATTTGGAATTTTTATGAACAAGTTATGAATTTTGCAATTTTAAGTGAATTTGACAAGTTTTCAAATATTGCACAAATTTAAAATATTCAAAACAGTAAACAAATTTTATATTTGGATAAAGCATTTAATTTGGTATTGAAAACATATCAAAAATGTTGGATTTGGAATTAAAATGAATTTATTATGCCATTTACAAGAAATAGTGCAAATCTGCCATTTTTTAATGAACCAAGGACTTAGAAATAATTTTCCAGGGCTAGATTTTAAGTGCCAGGGGCCTATTGGTGATTTCTGGTAAATTTCTGTACCAAAACATTGCAAAGAAAAATAAAAGGTTTATTGGTGGGAGGTGGGATTCGAACCCCCCACCTCCTGGACGCGCCAAGGGAACAGCACCACTAGGCTGGTTCGGTTTTGTGAAGGAACACGAGCAGGTTTGGTTATAGTCTTAACTCTGCGCATAACTGAACTTTTATCTGCATCTTGCGTGCAGGTACAGTTGCAGGCTGAAGACACAAGCGGGCAGGGAGGGCGCACGCCGGCGATGGGGCTGCTCGCGGGTGGTGCCGGAGGGGCGCCGGGCCGTGCGGCCGCTGCGGGGCCAAGGGAGAGAGGAGGAGTCGAGCGAGGGGGGATGGGGTCGAGGGGCGGCCTCACCGTGAGCAGTTGGAGGCGCAGGTCGCAGGGCTAGGCAGGAGGTGGCCGGCGATTGACTTGGACGGCGGCGGCGACTCGGAGCATATCCGGCGGCGAGCCCTTCACCGAACTTGGAGAGGGGAGGGTGCCGGTTCCATTTTCCTCCTTAGATGCACCTCGAGGAGGCCAGGGCGAGGAATTGGTGGCGGGGAACAGAGGTGGTTTCGGTGGTGGTGCAATGGCTTCAGAGAAACAGAGGGAAGGGAGAAAGGAGTGGAGGGCGGCGGCAGGGAAGGAGGGGCTAGCTAGGGTTAGGGTTGCAGCAGAGGATCGGGAGGGGTAGGTTATATGGAACCATGAGCTCTGTACGGCGCAACATCTAATGGAGGTGGAGGAGATCGTGTGGCTCTGCCATGGTTCGTACAGAGGATGACGCCATCGAGAGGAAGACGACAGAGATAGCGATGGAAGGGTATCGGGCCAAAGTTAGTGGGCTGGGGTAGGAGAGAAAAAGGATGGGCCATGCCCCTCTCCTTTGAGTTTTAAATATTTGTTATTATTTTTTTTTTGCATAGAACCAAATGGAGGAAAAGGAGGCTTTTCAAGTTAATAGAAATTTTATAAAAATTAGTGTTAGCTAGTTAGATTAGAAGAAAACAAATGCCAAGTTTGGGTTTTGCAGAAGACTAATTTTTAATTACTGTTTTGCAATTTAAGTCAATATTTAAAAGAATGCTTCTTATTTGATTTTTATTAAAAAAATATCAACATGTTTATTAGGGGAACCCCAATGATTTAATTTGATTAAAACATTAGAATGGTGTGGTATTTTTCATGTCTTGGAAGTTGGTGTTGTTTGAAAGAATTTGATTTGAAATTGGAATATTTGGTTAATTGAAATAGAAACCACAATTTAATAGGGTGAACCCTATCATTAGTTGGGTTAGAATTATTGGACTGATTTTATAATTTCCAAATGAGTTGTTGACGATGATTTGCTTTGAATTTGGAAACAACTATTTGGATGTTGGTTTGGAATTTCAAATGGAAAACAAATTGAATTTGAAAAGGGTTTGATTATTGGATGCATTTTTATAGAAATAAAACAATAGTTTGGAATCACCCTTTAATGGAAACAAATAATTGTTTTATTTTGAAATATCATTTTAGAAATTGTAACATCACAAGGATGAAACAAAGGGTTTGAATTTTGAGTTGAAATTCAAATAGAAAACAAAGGAAAACAAAGGAAAACAAACAAAACAAATGCAATCAACATGATGCCATGATGCAAAACATAAAATAACAGAGAGCAAACATTCTAAAGGCTATTTTTCAGACTTGGGATGTTACAAAACGCCCCCCCTTGAAGGAATCGCGCCCCGAGATTCCTACTGAGAAAAGAAAAGTCCGGATACTTCTTGGGAAGATCCACTTGAGATGTGACACGTGAAACACATCGTGCACATTGGATAGTTATGTGGAAGTTCAAAACAATAGGAATTCCTGGCAACTCTTCTGGAAAGATATCAGGGAATTTGGAAACCACCGGAACAATATTAGTAAAGGGAGAGGTTTTTGTATGGAGGGTGTATATTTGGATAGAACTTGATTCATTTGGAGAATAGATTATCTGGCTAGAATGGTGGAACAGAGTTATTGACATCAATGCAACACCAAGAATGACATCAATGTCAGAATCAGCAACATGAGAGTAACGAGGAATATGTGGCCTCCCATTAGAATTGGATTGTTCTTACTTATGTTGGAAGTCAACATTTGAGATCCCGAAGAGTGAACGGTGATTTGATTGCTTAGTGGAACCAGAAATAGGTTGTATGTTGTGGAAAAGATTGTTGACACAAAGGAATGTGATGCTCCGGTATCAAATAACACTTTAACTTGATAAGAGTTTACGAGGAAGTTTTGATTAGACGCCGGTAGAAGATTTGAAGTGAAAAACAACAACAAGATTTCAACGGACGAAAAGGTTCTTTAAAAGAACAGGATAACGAAGCAACACCGGGGAAAACGAGAACAAAACTCCTGAGGTACTACGGAGAACCCAAAACACGTGAAATCCTAACTTGAAAGTTTAGATGAGAAGGGAGAAATCAACGTTGCACTTCCTTACCAGAAAAGGGAGGGTGGGTGGGGAAAAGAAGAAAAAGAACAGAATTCCTACTCTCACGTTTCATTTTTCCTATATAGCTACAAAATAGTTTCTAGACTCAACTGCGACCAGTAAAAAGGGATCCTACAGGCAGACAGGCTCTGATACCATTTGTCGCACCCTGATTTCTAGGGGATACTCACCGTACGAACTGGATAGCAGATGCTTGGATTATGGGGCATAACTGCTCCCACGTCCCAGCTTCCTGGTAGGCCTGCGCTTATGCGCGACAACACAAGCCCTGCTATTCCATCGTCGATGTAAACTATCCACTAGAGATCAAAGGCACTTCCGTCGACGTACTTCAAACCATACACACATGGTACGTCAACGGCGTTTAACAAGTGATATCACAACAGATCTCTACGACACAAAAGATTGAAATAAGGTGCAAATAGCTCTCATTAGAGCAGAGATAGCAAATACAATCACTCAGAGGGCACATGCCCCAACAATACATCATTACATCACAGCGGAAGCATTCAACATGTCTGAGTACAGACAAGAACCAAATAGGCCTAAGAGGCCGGGAACAAACAGACGGAGCCCATCCACGAAGTCTCGGATCCTGCCCGGGTCCGCTATCTACTCGTCAGCAGTCTCGTCATACTCCACGTAGCAGCCACCAGGTAGATCCTCGGAAACGTCGTCTGCGTAAACCACAGCCCCAAAGGGGTCAGTACATAAACGTACTGGCAAGCAAGACTCACAGTTCACCAAAGTGTAACCCGTCAACACCAAGCACAGATGCCTTGGGTTCAACGGAAGAAAGGGGATATGAAAGATGCTGCAACTGGCTGCTCTAAACAACTATAGAAACATACTACAACTGCCGGCTAACAGAAAGGAGATAAGATCGAGGATTGTAACCAACTGAAAGATAACTTCAGACAAACCCATCCTGGATCTCGCCCCTTATCCAAAGAAGCAATCCGAGGATAACTCACACAGTTGTAATAATGATGGTTCAAATTATTGTGTCAATAAGCCTATTACTAGTCAAGTTAATAATCATGGGGTGTAACATGTTTGATCATTATGTTTAAGTTGTCCTGAGTACTTGTTAGCCAGTACTTTCACCAAGTAATCCATAACCGCGGAAAACACGGCTTCTCGAGAAGATTATCCCTGCAGGGTTGCACCAATTTGGCCGTACACTCATGAATATCCCGCCAGATGGGATGCCTCCCACCAAGCGGGGCACTCAACACAACCAACCATTCTTCGCATCAAGCCCAAAGCACCTTGGGCGCACGGCTAATCGAGCCCAGAAAAAAATGGACCCTCATAGCACTCTAAGAACGTGTCCCCCTATATGCCGACTACGAAAGTTCCACCCTGGCCTGGGCTCGCAAAAACATGCATGCGGCAAATGGAAAACACGAACTAAATGAGGTGATTTGGACGAGATGCGAATCAGGTCAAGTTGAGGGGGGCGCCCATACTCGCTTCCCAAATGCGGGTAGTGCGCTCATCATGGATCAGTAGACAAGACCCTTTTCCTATTAGGGTCGACACTAGCAGGCTTCAAAACCTCTCATGGGCCTCCTGCCGGTGCCTTATCATCAAATTATTATTTAGCAATATCATTAGCATGATTGATTGATTAACATCGAGCCCCCGGAACATGATGAAATAGTAACTGAAAGTAACGGTAACAGACTCGAGCAAAACAACCTAAGCATGCTAGTAAGACACGGGCTCAAACAATGGTTATAGGTATGGAGGTGAGGCAATATCAGGGTTAAGGGATTCATGTGATAGGTTCGTAACAGAACAACTACTACTAAGGCTAGCAGAAAAGAACAACGGAAAGTATCGGTAACCAATGTTGAAAGGAACACAGTGGTTCATGTGAGTGATAACTTGCCTGCAAAACCCAGTAGCCTGGTACTGAGCTAAATCCTTAGAAGGGATGTCGTAAGTATCGTCGGTCCCAACGTCGTCGTGTATCCGGGAAGAAGCAAACAAACATTGCAGAAAGATAAACAATCAATATCATGGCATAGGTGCACAAACATGGGATGATGCATGTCATGTTAATAGATGCATCAGAATAAACTGCTTGACAATATAACACAATTTAATTGGACCCATATGCAATGTGAATTGCATATGGATGCAAGTGGTTAAGGTGGAAGCAATGATCTACATTTGATTAACAAGTGTAAGTGGTTAAACATGATGCATGCATGATGATAACAAGGAGTAAACAAGTTAGATGCAATTGGAAAAGGAGTAAAACAAGTGTGGGATTTTATTTGTCATGTTAATAATTTTGGTTCCTTATTGATGTCACACAAGTAATTGTTGTTTTCAACAAGTTAAAGTGTGCAAAACAAATAACAAAGTTTATATTTGAAAAGAACATCAAATTTTAGTTGGATTACATGTTTCACTTGTTGAAAAAGGATTTCAAATAAATTAATTAGGAATTAAACAAGTTAAACAGGAATTAAATTGGAATTAATTCAAGTGTGGATGTTAATTGAATTTTATTTGATCAAAACATTAAACCAAGTTCATATTTGAAAAGGTTATGCTTTGATGGTTTGAAAACATATTTTATATGTCCCAAAAGAATTTGTTTTGATCAAGTTATAAATTTAGCAATATTAAATGAATTAAATAAGATTTAAATTATTTAACCACTTTTAATTATTCAAAACATGAAACAAATTTTATATTTGGAAAGGTGGTTTAATTTTGCATGGAAAACATATTTCATTCGTGGAAATTGGATTTAAAATGAGCAAGTTATTATTTTGGCAATTTTAAATGCAATAAACAAGAAACAGTTGTTTTCAGCAATTTAAATTATTCAAAACAGCAAACAAAATTTATATTTGGAAAGTACATGAAAAGTTGATTGGAAAACATATTTGGTTTGTGAAATTTGGAATTTTTATGAACAAGTTATGAATTTTGCAATTTTAAGTGAATTTGACAAGTTTTCAAATATTGCACAAATTTAAAATATTCAAAACAGTAAACAAATTTTATATTTGGATAAAGCATTTAATTTGGTATTGAAAACATATCAAAAATGTTGGATTTGGAATTAAAATGAATTTATTATGCCATTTACAAGAAATAGTGCAAATCTGCCATTTTTTAATGAACCAAGGACTTAGAAATAATTTTCCAGGGCTAGATTTTAAGTGCCAGGGGCCTATTGGTGATTTCTGGTAAATTTCTGTACCAAAACATTGCAAAGAAAAATAAAAGGTTTATTGGTGGGAGGTGGGATTCGAACCCCCCACCTCCTGGACGCGCCAAGGGAACAGCACCACTAGGCTGGTTCGGTTTTGTGAAGGAACACGAGCAGGTTTGGTTATAGTCTTAACTCTGCGCATAACTGAACTTTTATCTGCATCTTGCGTGCAGGTACAGTTGCAGGCTGAAGACACAAGCGGGCAGGGAGGGCGCACGCCGGCGATGGGGCTGCTCGCGGGTGGTGCCGGAGGGGCGCCGGGCCGTGCGGCCGCTGCGGGGCCAAGGGAGAGAGGAGGAGTCGAGCGAGGGGGGATGGGGTCGAGGGGCGGCCTCACCGTGAGCAGTTGGAGGCGCAGGTCGCAGGGCTAGGCAGGAGGTGGCCGGCGATTGACTTGGACGGCGGCGGCGACTCGGAGCATATCCGGCGGCGAGCCCTTCACCGAACTTGGAGAGGGGAGGGTGCCGGTTCCATTTTCCTCCTTAGATGCACCTCGAGGAGGCCAGGGCGAGGAATTGGTGGCGGGGAACAGAGGTGGTTTCGGTGGTGGTGCAATGGCTTCAGAGAAACAGAGGGAAGGGAGAAAGGAGTGGAGGGCGGCGGCAGGGAAGGAGGGGCTAGCTAGGGTTAGGGTTGCAGCAGAGGATCGGGAGGGGTAGGTTATATGGAACCATGAGCTCTGTACGGCGCAACATCTAATGGAGGTGGAGGAGATCGTGTGGCTCTGCCATGGTTCGTACAGAGGATGACGCCATCGAGAGGAAGACGACAGAGATAGCGATGGAAGGGTATCGGGCCAAAGTTAGTGGGCTGGGGTAGGAGAGAAAAAGGATGGGCCATGCCCCTCTCCTTTGAGTTTTAAATATTTGTTATTATTTTTATTTTTTTGCATAGAACCAAATGGAGGAAAAGGAGGCTTTTCAAGTTAATAGAAATTTTATAAAAATTAGTGTTAGCTAGTTAGATTAGAAGAAAACAAATGCCAAGTTTGGGTTTTGCAGAAGACTAATTTTTAATTACTGTTTTGCAATTTAAGTCAATATTTAAAAGAATGCTTCTTATTTGATTTTTATTAAAAAAAATCAACATGTTTATTAGGGGAACCCCAATGATTTAATTTGATTAAAACATTAGAATGGTGTGGTATTTTTCATGTCTTGGAAGTTGGTGTTGTTTGAAAGAATTTGATTTGAAATTGGAATATTTGGTTAATTGAAATAGAAACCACAATTTAATAGGGTGAACCCTATCATTAGTTGGGTTAGAATTATTGGACTGATTTTATAATTTCCAAATGAGTTGTTGACGATGATTTGCTTTGAATTTGGAAACAACTATTTGGATGTTGGTTTGGAATTTCAAATGGAAAACAAATTGAATTTGAAAAGGGTTTGATTATTGGATGCATTTTTATAGAAATAAAACAATAGTTTGGAATCACCCTTTAATGGAAACAAATAATTGTTTTATTTTGAAATATCATTTTAGAAATTGTAACATCACAAGGATGAAACAAAGGGTTTGAATTTTGAGTTGAAATTCAAATAGAAAACAAAGGAAAACAAAGGAAAACAAACAAAACAAATGCAATCAACATGATGCCATGATGCAAAACATAAAATATCAGAGAGCAAACATTCTAAAGGCTATTTTTCAGACTTGGGATGTTACAAACCATAAGGTTCAAACCATTAAAATTATGGCTTTTTATAATTCAACTAATCCAAATGTTATTTCAAATTCAAATCATTCACAAACAGCACCCAATTGAATTTTGCAAATTAACAAAACAATTTCAATCCTTTGTTTTCATTTTAAACTAAAAGTCCAATCCAATTTAAATTTTGTTTCAAATAATTCACTTAATGATAAACTCCATCCAATTTGAATTAAATCACAAACATCGTTTAAAATTTGAAACTTTTGGAAAACAGAAGTTGACATTTGGTTGTTGTTGACCTAACTATCCTAACCAAATTTTTCCAAATCTTTCTTAACTCAAAAACCCATCAAATTCTTCCTATTTCTAATCCTGCAAAAAAAAATAATAACAAAACAAAAATAGAAAAGGGAGAGAGAGAGCACCAGCAGCCAGCCCATCTTCCCCCCCAGCCCACTTTTCCCTTCTGGCCCAATACCCCTTCGCTGCTTGTCTTCTTCCTCCGTGCTTTTGTCAGCAATGGTACGAACACATCAGCCACCACACGATCATCCTCCTCCCCCCTCCTTAAGAACCCATCCCGGTGCCCTAGGGTTTCCCCTAGCCTTCCTTTCTCCTCCTTCTCCCTCTCCCCCGCCTCCACTCTCTCTTTTCTCCCTCTCTTCCTTCTCTGCATCCCTTATCTGTAGTGAACCCAACCTGAACCGAATTTTCCTCCTCTGTTCCTCCGGTGATCGTCGGAGCTCCGGGCTGCCTCCGGCCCGGGCGACCGCGGGAATGGAACCCCACGGCCGCCCTCTTCCTCCTCCCCCCTCGGCACGGGCCGGGAAGGGCTGCGCCGCCGCCGCCGTCCAGCACAAGTCGTCGGCCACCTCCTGTTCGAGCACGTCGACTGCTCCTTCTTCCCCTCGCTGTGAGCGCTCCTTCCCCTCTCGCTTCCCCTCTCGCACCCCTCCCCTCCTCCCGCACACCCACAGCGCCTCCACCCACGACCACCACCGCGGGCGCAGCAGCTGCCGTTCGCTGCTGTCTGTTTCCCTGTCGAGATGCAGATGCGTGCGAACTGAAAATTTTAGTTAAGCCCGCTGCGCCACTTTAACCTTCCCCCGCTGCTTTTCCTTTCACAACACCACACACCACCGCAGTGGCAGTGACCGCATCGCGCGCAGCGGGAGGTCCCGGGATCGAGTCCCAGCCCCACCCTTTTTCTGCCCCTTTATTCGTTTGATTCAGTTAAACAGCAGCACCACACCTTATCCACCCCGAGGCCCCCTTCCTAGCACCAAAGTTCAGTCATCCCACTGGTTAGCACCCTTTGCTCACAGCAGCAGGTCAGGGGTTCGAGTCCCCCTCCCACCAAAAACCCAACCTTTTTTAATTATAATTGTTTGGTCACGGAAACATCTCAGATTCACAGCTAGGCCCTTGCAAATTATTTCTAGCCCCTGCAAAACTTTTCCTAAGTCCCTGGTTCATAAAAAAAGGCAGATTTGCACCAAATCTTGCAAAATGCCTAATTAATTCATCTTAACTCCAATTTTAACTTTTTAAATATGTTTTCTGTCCCAAATTAAATGTTCTATCCAAATATAAAATTTGTTGACTGTTTTGAATATTTTAAATTGGTGCAATATTTGAAAACTTGTTAAATTCACTTAAACTTGCAAAATTCATAACTTGGGCATAAAAATTCCAAATTCCACAAACTAAATATGTTTTCCAATCAACTTTTCATGTACTTTCCAAATATAAATTTTGTTTTCTGTTTTGAATAATTTAAATTGCTGAAAACAACTATTTCTTAATTATTGTATTTAAAATTGCCAAAATAATAACTTGCTCATTTTAAATCCAATTTCAACAAATGAAATATGTTTTCCATGCAAAATTAAACCACCTTTTCAAATATAAAATTTGTTTCATGTTTTGAATAATTAAAATTGGTTAAATGATTTAAACCTTGTTTAAATCATTTAATATTGCTAAATTTATAACTTGATCAAAACAAATTCTTTTGGGACATATAAAATATGTTTTCAAACCATAAAAGCATAACCTTTTCAAATATGAATATCACTTAATGTTTTGCACAAATAAAAATTCAAATAAGTTCATGTTTGAATTAAATTCATTTACTTCTTGCTTAAACTTGTTTAATTCATAAATAATTTATTTGAAATCCTTTTTCAACAAGTGAAACATGCAATCCACCTAAAATTGTGTGTTCTTATCAAATATAAACTTTGCTATCCATTTTGAACAATTAAAAGTGGTGAAAACAACAAATGCTTGTATGACATGTTTAAGTAACCCAAAATTTCCAAATTTAATAAATAATTTCCAAACTTGTTAAATTCCTTTACCACTTGCATCTATTGTTGTTATTTTGTTGTTATCATCATGCATGCATCATGCTAAGCAAACTCTCACATGGTAATAAATTATAGATCATTTGTTTCCACTTAATCAATGGACCTTTTCCATATGCAATCCAATTGCATATGGGACCATTTAAATTGTGTTACCATGTCACTTAGTTTATTTTGATGCATCTATTAAATTGTCATGCATCATCCCATGATTGTGCACTATGCCATGTTATTGATTGTTTATATTTCTGCCTTGTTTGTTTGCTTCTTCTCGAATAGACGACGACGTTGAGACAGACGATCTTTACAGCACCCCTTCTGAGGATCTAGCTCAGTACCCGGCTGCTGAGTTTGCAGGCAAGTTATCACTCACATGAACCATCGTGTTCCTTTCAACATTGGTTACCGATACTTTCCGTTGTCTATTCTGCTAGCCCTATGATTAGTTGCTTCTGTTACGAACCTATCACATGTATCCTTTAACCCTGATATTGCCTCACCTCCATACCTATAACCTTTTGTTTGAGCCCGTGTCTTACTAGCATGCTTAGGTTGTTTTGCTCGAGTATGTTACCCGTTACTTTCTGTTACTATATTTCATTATGTTCTGGGGGCTCGATGTTAAACAATGAATCATGCTAATGTTACTATTAATAATAAATTTGATGATAAGGCACCGGCAGGAGGCCCTTTGTGGTTTTGAGGCCTGCTAGTGTCGACCCTAATAGGAAAAGGGTCTTGTCTACTGATCCATGATGAGCGCACTACCCGCATGTGGGAAGCGAGTATGGGCGCCCCCCTCAATTTGATTCGATTCGCATCTCGTCCAAATCGCCTCATTTAGTTTGGGTTTTCCATTTGCTGCATGCATGATCTTGCGAGCCCTTGGTACCCGGGTGGAACTTCCGTAGTCGGCATATAGGGGGACACGTTCTTAGAGTGCTATGAGGGTCCATTTTCTTCTGGGCTCGATTAGCCGTGCGCCCAAGGTGCTTTGGGCTTGATGCGAAGAAGAGTTGAGTTGTGTTGAGTGCCCCGCTTGGTGGGAGGCATCCCATCTGGCGGGTTATTCATACGTGTACGGCCAAATTGGTGCAACCCTGCAGGGATAATCTTCTCGAGAAGCCGTGTTTTCCGCGGTTATGGATTACTTGGTGAAAGTACTGGCTAACAAGTACTCAGGACAACTTAAACCTAATGATTCACAATCTCACACCCAATGATTAACAACTTGACTAGTAATAGGCTTATCGACACAATAATCTGAACCATCATTAATCCAACCGTGTGAGTTATCCTCGGATTGCTTCTTTGAATAAGGGGCGAGATCCAGGATGGGTTTGTTTGAAGTTATCTTTCAGTTGGTTACAATACTCGATCTTATCTCCTTTCTGTTAGTCGGAAGTGGTAGAATCTCTGTAGTTGGTTAGCGCAGCCAGTTGCAGCATCTTTTATATCCCCTTCTTTCCGTTGAACCCAAGGCATCTGTGCTTGGTGTTGACGGGCTACACTTTGGTGAACTGTGAGTCTTGCTTGCCAGTACGTTTATGTACTGACCCCTTTGGGGCTGTGGTTTCCGCAGACCTACGTTTCCGAGGATCTACATGGTGGCTACTACGTGGAGTATGACGAGACTGCTGACGAGTAGATAGCGGACCCGGGCAGGATCCGAGACTTCGTGGATGGGCTCCGTCTTTTCGTTTCCGGCCTCTTAGGCCTATTTGGTTCTTGTCTGTACTCAGACATGCTGAATGCTTCCGCTGTGATGTAATGATGAATTGTTGGGACATGTGTCCTCTGGATGATTGTATTTGCTATCTCTGCTCTAGTGAGAGCCATTTGCAACTTATTTCAATCTTTTGTATCGTAGAGATCTGTTGTGATATCACTTGTTCCAATGCCGTTGACGTACCATGTGTGTATGTTTTGAAGTACGTCAATGGAAGTATCCTGATTTCTACGGGATAGTTTACGTCGACGCTGAACAGATAGGGGTTGGTTGTCACACATGCGTGTGTTGGCCTACTCGTAAGAGGACGCGGGTGCCGGTAAGCCCCGTAATCCAATCTACTACTGTTCAACGGAACGGCGAGTATCCTCTAGAAGTCCGGGTGCGACAGTTGACTATCGTCCTCTTAACGAGAAAACCATCAAAAACAAGTATCCAATTCCTCGTATCGATGATCTTTTTGATCAACTTGCTGGAGCCTCAATATTCTCCAAGTCGGACTTGAGAATGGGTTACCATCAAATAAAGATCAGAAAAGAGGATATTCCAAAAACAGCTTTCACCACTCGGTACGGTCTATATGAATACACCGTCATGTCCTTTGGTCTCACCAATGCACCGGCGACGTTCTCTCGACTCATGAATTCTGTCTTCCATGAATACCTCGACAAGTTCGTTGTGGTATATCTTGATGACATTCTGGTCTACTCAAAATCTGAGGAAGAGCATGGAGAACATCTTCGTCTCACTCTCATGAAACTTCGCGAGCATCGTCTATATGCCAAGTTCTCAAAATGTGAGTTCTGGATTCCAGAAGTTGCTTACCTTTGCCATGTCATCTCCGCCAAGGGCATAGCTATTGATCCAGAAAAGGTTAAAGCAATTGTTGATTGGAAACCTCCTAAGACGGTGAAGCAAGTAAGAAGTTTTCTTGGCTTGGCTAGCTATTGCCGTCGTTTCGTCCAAAACTTCTCCAAGATTGCCAAACCTCTCACTGATCTCACAAAGAAGGACAAGAAGTTCGTTTGGTCTCCACAATGTGATGAAAGTTTCAATCTCCTGAAGACTAAACTCACTTCTACACCAGTTCTGGTTGGCCCGGATACTACCAAACCTTTCCAGATATTCTGCGATGCATCTCTCGAAGGTCTAGGTGCATTTCTTATGCAAGAACGTCAAGTTGTGGCTTATGCTTCACGTCAGTTAAACGCACATGAGCAAAATTATCCCACTCATGACCTAGAACTTGCAGCAGTTGTGTTTGCCCTCAAGAAATGGAGACAATACTTGTTGGGTAATCGCACTGAAATCTTTTCCGATCATAAGAGTCTGAAATACATCTTCACTCAACCAGATCTAAACCTCAGGCAAAGGAGATGGATTGAAAAGATTAAAGACTTTGATCTCACCATTTCTTACACTCCAGGCAAGGCTAATGTTATGGCCGATGCTCTCAGTCGCAAGTCGTATTGCAATAATCTCATGATCATGCAAAGCCAACCTCCTCTTCATGAAGAATTTCAGAAGCTGAACCTTGGTCTTGTTCCTCAAGGCTATCTTGCTAGCTTGATAGCCAGTCCAACTCTCGAGGACAAGATTCGTTCTGAACAACTTCGTGATGCTGAAATCAAGAAGATGGTAGAACACATCAAAGAAGGCAAGGATAAATTTAAGTCCTTCTCAATTGATGACAAAGGAATTGTGTTCTTCGAAGGACGCATTGCAGTTCCTCAAGTTCAAAGTCTCAAAGATGTCATTCTCAAGGAGGCTCATGAAACTCCTCTCTCCATACACCCTGGAAGTATAAAGATGTACCAGGATCTTAAGACACTGTATTGGTGGCCTGGCATGAAACGTGAAATTGCTCAATACGTTTCTGAATGCGACGTTTGTCAACGTGTTAAGGCAGTCCATCAGAAAACAGCCGGTCTTCTCCAACCTCTAAAAATTCCTGAGTGGAAGTGGGACATGATTGAAATGGACTTCGTCACTGGTTTTCCAAAGTCCAAGAAGGGCAACGATGCAATCTTCGTTGTCATTGATCGTCTCACTAAAGTAGCTCACTTCTTTGCTGTCAAAGAAACAATCTCAGCTAGCCAGTTAGCAGAGCTCTACACAGCAAAGATTGTTCCTCTTCATGGTGTTCCATTGGAAATAAGCTCAGACCGTGGAAGTATATTCACTTCTCATTTCTGGAAAAGCTTTCAAGAAGCATTGGGCACTAAACTTCTGTTCAGCACAGCTTACCATCCTCAGTCTCAGGGGCAAGTCGAAAGAGTCAATCAGATTCTCGAGGATATGCTCAGAGCATGTGGTATCTCTTTTGGCATGAAATGGGAGGAATGCCTTCCATATGCTGAATTCTCCTACAACAACAGCTTCCAGGCAAGCCTAGGCATGGCACCATTTGAAGCTCTCTATGGCCGCAGATGCAGGAGTCCAATCAATTGGTCTGGAGCTGGTGAACGTTCACTCTTAGGCCCTGACATTGTTAAGGAAGCCGAGGAGAAAGTTCGCATCATTCGTGACAATCTCAAGATTGCTCAGTCTCGTCAGAAAAGCTACTATGACAGCAAGCACAGGGATATGATCTATGCACCTGGCGACAAAGCATATCTCCGTGTAACTCCCCTCAGAGGCACTCATCGTTTTGGTGTGAAAGGAAAGCTTGCACCAAGATACATTGGTCCTTTCAACATTCTCTCAAGGCGTGCGGAAAATGCCTATCGTCTTGAACTTCCAGAAAAACTATCTAAGGTGCACGATGTGTTTCACGTGTCACAGCTCAAGAGGTGTTTCAAAGATCCAGATCGTGCAGTTGATCATGATTCCATTGAACTGCAAGATGATCTATCTTATGAGGAGCACCCTATTCGTATTCTCGATGAGACCGAGCATAAGACTCGCAACAAGAGAACCAAGTTCTTGAAAGTGCAATGGTCGCATCATTCCGATAAAGAGGCAACGTGGGAGACCGAAGAGGATCTTCGCAAGAAGTATCCGGACCTTTTCTCTTCTCAGTAGGAATCTCGGGGCGCGATTCCTTCAAGGGGGGGGGGGCGTTTTGTAACATCCCAAGTATGAAATCACCCCTAGAATGTTTGATTCTTGTTTAATTTTTGTTTTGCATCATGTCATCATACTCATTGCATTTGTTTTCCTTTTGTTTGCATCTGTTTTTCTTTGTTTTCACAATTCAATTTCAAACAATATTCAAACCTTTGTTTCATACTTGTTATGTTACAATCTTTCAAATAAAAAGTTCAACTCAAAACCTCAATTGTTTCCATTTTAATCCATAGGGTTCAACTATTTAAACTTGTGGCTTTTAATCATTCATTAACTCCAATTCCATTCAAATTCAAATACATTTTCCAAACAACAACTATGTTGAACTTATGAAAATTACACAACAATTCTAATCACTTGTTTCCATTTAAACTATATGTTAACCCTATTTAAATCTTGTTTTCAATAAATCACTTAATAATCAAATTCATTCAAATTTGAATCAAATTACAAACAACATTTTTATTTTGATCATTTTGAAAAAACAGAACTTGCTAGTTGTTGCTATTACATAAATAAGCAATATAAAAATTTTACCTAAAATTTCTAACCCCAAAAATCTAGCCTTTTTCTCCCTAATCCCTTGCAGCAAAAAAAAACAGAGGAAAAAAATAAAAAGCAAAAAAAAAGCACAGGAGAGGGGGAGAGGCAGGCCCAGCCCACCCAGTCGCTGCAGCCCGATACCTTCTCCCCCAACCTCCGTATGCTGACGTCGACAATGGGGACAACGACGTGCTGCCCCCACTGCTCCACTCCCCCCTCCTATATCTACTCCTCACCCCCTCGAAAACCCTAACCCTAACCCTAGCCGCGCCCGCCTCCCTCCTCTCTCCCATCTCCGCCGCCATCGAGGAGAGGCGCCGCCGTTTCTCTCTGCCACGGCCGCCGCTCGCCGGACCTCGCCGCCGACGTCTCCGCCTCCCCCCGGCCGTGCTGCGACCACCCCTGCGAAGAGGGTGAGCCGCCCTTTCCATTCCCCTACTTCCCCTCATGTTTCCTTGCAGTAGATGCGTCGATTTTCTTCCGGCCATGGATGCGTTTGCTGCCCTGTTCGTCGACAGAGAAAACAACTGTATGCGTGCGCTTGTAGCAGTTCAGTTAACACCGTTTAATGAGGTTCAAAACCAAACCGACCCACTATACACCCAACCAGCCGCAGCAGACCAATTGGTAAGCGCTCGCTGCGCGCAACAGCAGCGCGCGGGATCGAATCCCAGCCCCCCCACCTTTTCTGCTCCTTTTTCGAATTGTTTCCGTAGACAGTTCTGAACCTTAAGCCCCCTGCGGTTGTTTCCCTGTAACAAAACCAGCAGCAGCGCATCTGGTTGCCCCCTTGTGTTGCCAGCAGGAGGGCAGGGGTTCGAATCCCCCTGCATCTAAAACCCATCTTTTTTCTTTCTTATTTTTCTAGATCCAGATCCACTCCATTTTACTCACAGGTCCCTGCTAGCATTTATCTAGGTCCCTGTTATTTTTCTTTCCAAGTCCCTGTATCTTTTCTAGGTCCATAGTTATTTCTATAAACCATAAAAATGCTTAAACTTGGTAATTCAATAACTTTTGTTTGGAAAATCCAATTGCAAAACTTTAAACATGTAAATCACTCCATTTTAAATTCTCTACCCAAATATAATTTTTTTTTACTGTTTTGAATATTTCAAATTGGTGAAATATTTGAATTCTTGTTTAATTCACTTAATTTTGCAAAATTCATAACTTGAACATAAAAATTCCAAATTCAACAAATAAAATATGTTTTCCATCCCATTTTTCATGTACTTTGCAAATATAAATTTTGTTTCATGTTTTGAATAATTATAATTGGTTAAATAATTTAAACCTTGTTTAAATCATTTAAAATTGCTAAATTCATAACTTGCTCAACTTAAATTATTTTTTAACTTATAAAATATGTTTTCAAACTAGAAAAGTATAAACCCTTCAAATATGAATTTGGTTTAATGTTTTGAACAAATAAAATTCAAATAATATTCCTACTTGAATTTAATTCATTAAAATCTTGTTTGACTTGTTTAATTCATAAATAATTCATCCTAATTCCTTTTTTCAATAATTGAAACATGTATTCCACCTAAAATTTTGTGTACTTTCCAAATATGAATTTTGTTATTTGTTTTGAACAATTAAAATTGGTGAAAACAACTAATGCTTGTGTAACACCTTTAAGGAACCAAAATTCCTTAACTTAATAAATAAAATTCCAAACTTGGTAAACCTTATTTCAAAATTGTTCTATTGTTGTTATTTTTCTGTTTTCCTCATCCATGCATCATGCTAATCCACTGTCACCTGTTGATTAGTTGTAAAACAATTATTCCAACCTTAATTCATGGGCTTTCCATATGCAATCCCAAATTGCATGTGTGTCCATTTAATTATGTTATGTTACCATGTCAACTAGTTTATTTTGATGCATCAATTAATTTGCCATGCATCATCCCATGATTGTGCATGATGCCATGTTATTGATTGTTTGTCTCTCTGCGTTGTTTGTTTGCTTCTTCTCGAATAGACGACGACGTTGAGACAGACGAGCCTTACGACACCCCTTCTGAGGATCTAGCTCAGTACCAGGCTGCTGAGTTTGTAGGCAAGTATTCACTCACATCAACCATTGTGTTCCTTTCAACATTGGATACCGATACTTTCCGTTGTCTATTCTGCTAGCCCTATGAATCGTTGCTTCTGTTCGAACCTATCACATGTTATCCTTTAACCCTGATATAGCCTCACCTCCACACCTATAACCCTGTTGCTTGTTGCCCGTGTCCTACTAGCATGCTTAGGGTCGTTTTGCTCGAGTCTGTTACCCGTTACTTTCTGTTACTATATTTCTATTATGTTCTGGGGCTCGATGTTAAACAACAACCTGTTAATTTTGAGGTAATAATAATTTGATGATAAGGCACCGGCAGGAGGCCCGGCGTGGTTTTGAGGCCTGCTAGTGTCGACCCTAATTAGGAAAAGGGTCTTGTCTACTGATCCATGATGAGCGCACTAACCGCATGTGGGAAGCGTGTATGGGCGCCCCCCTCAATTTGATTCGATTCGCGTCTCGTCCAAATCGCCTCATTTAGTTCGGGTTTTCCATTTGCCGCATGCATATGCAGGTGCGAACCCTTGGTACCAGGGTGGAACTTTTGTAGTCGGCATTTAGGGAGACACGTTCTTAGAGTGCTATGAGGGTCCCCTTTTCTTCGTGGGGCTTGATTAGCCGTGCGCTCACTGCACGGGGTTCTTTGGGCTTGATGCGAAGAAGAGTTGAGTTGTGTTGAGTGCCCCGCTTGGTGGGAGGCATTCCATCTGGCGGGTTATTCTTACGTGTACGGCCAAATTGGTGCACCCCTGCAGGGATAAATCTTCTCGAGAAGCCGTGTTTTCCGCGGTTATGGTTGACTTGGTGAAAGTACTGGCTAACAAGTACTCAGGACAACTTACACCTAACTAATGATAACTTGACTAGTAATAGTCTTATTGACACAATAACTTGACCCATCATTAATCCAACTGTGTGAGTTAACCTCGGATTGCTTCTTTGGATAAGGGGCGAGATCCAGGATGGGTTTGTTTTGGTGGTTAGTTATAGTTGGTTCCGATACGCTATCTTACCTCCTTTCTGTTAGCCGGAAGTTGTAGTATGTTCTGTAGTTGGTTAGTGCAGCCAGCTGCCGCATCTTTTGTATCACCCCTTCTTCCGTTGAACCCAAAGCATCTGTGCTTGATGTTGTGGGGTACATTTTGGTGAATTGTGAGTCTTGCTTGACAGTACGTTTATGTACTGACCCCTTTGGGGCTGTGGTTTCCGCAGACTACGCTTACGAGGATCCCCGTGATGGCTACTACGTGGAGTTTGACGAGGCTGCTGACGAGTAGATAGCGGACCCGGGCAGGATCCGAGACATCGTGGATGGGCTCCGTCTTTTCGTTTCCGGCTTCTTAAGCCTATTTGGATCTTGTCTGTACTCAGACATTTTGGATGCTTCCGCTGAGATGTAATGATGATATGTTGGGACATGTGTCCTCCGGATGATTGTATTTGCTATCTCTGCTCTAGTGAGAGCTATTTGCAACTTATTTCTATTTATTTGTGTCTTAGAGATATGTTGTGCTATCATTCTGTTAAACGCCGTTGACGTACCATGTGTGTATGGTATGAAGTACGTCAATGGTAGTATCCTGATTTTTCTATGGGATGGTTTACGTAGACGATGAACAGTAGGGGTTGGTTGTCACACATACGTGTGTTGGCCTACTCGTAAGAGATGCGGGTGCCGGTAAGCCCCGTAATCTAATCAACTACTGTTCAACGGAACTGCGAGTATCCTCTAGAAGTCCGGGTGCGACAAAGGTTGTGCTGGACACACACCCTAGAATAATGTGAGTGTTGGCTGATGACTCGGTTTCACTTGTCATGGCCATGGCATTGCCATTCCAACGTTCACATACTTGGCTAAAGAGTTTAGCAAGTCGGACTGACCCATATTGAGATGCAACGAATAAGTCGTCATTTGCATGTCTCAATCAATGTAATCCTTAGACCTGAGGTTGTCGCACAATCCGAGTTGTGGATCACCGACTTAGGTTCTGTCAAACGTTGTTCCGTGACAAGGCAGTTATAAAGACATAGTTCGGGTCGAATGAGAAGCAAGCTGAGTGATGTGGATAATCAAGATGAGATTTTGCCGCTCCGAATGGAGAGATATTCTCTGGGCCCTCTCGAGTGATATGATTCCGAAAGCATGGCCATGCGCGACTCGGTTAAGTGTTAACTGAGTCTGTCGACTAAGAGTTAGTAAGATGAATCATATATCACGGACCGAGAAGAGAGTTGAGCTATTAAGGGATGACGATAAATCTCCTATAGTTCGACAAGGTATATCGTGAGGCAAAAAAGGACTAAGATGAAAGTCATATTGGAAGGTATGTCTTCATGACTCAATGGGACTTGGGAGTCGGCACATTCTGCTAGGAGCCGCTACCGATTGATCGATTGGGAGTCGGACTCTAAACGTGTCCAAGTCGCCATGAGCCTGCAGGGTCGCACACTTAAGAGCGGGAGCAAATGTATTGGTCGGGTTGGACCCGAACCGAAAATGGACTGAGTTTGTGAGTCGTGCTCACAGAGGGAATGGGCCACAAGTGTTATGAATCCCACTACCATTCGCTATATAAAGAGGGGCGCAGGTTGCCCAGCGAAGACCTTACTCCACTCCCATGTGTTGGGAACCCTAGCCCCACTCAGTCCAGCCGTCGCACCGGACCTAGCAGTCCGCCGTCGGAGCTCCTCCTCGTACGTGTGGATACCGACAGAGGTGCTGTACGTTCAGCGCTTCGACGATCGCGGGAATTGATCGGCTGGATCGGATCGTGGGACTGCACTGCATCGACGCGCTGCATCGATAATCCGCGCCTGCGCGTCTAGTGGTAATCCTCGTGGCCTTCTACCTCGGCTAGATCTTGGAAGTACCGCGTAGAAAAGTTTTCGTTTATCTCTACGCGTTCCAACATAGAGGAGGCTAGGGAACACTCGATCCCGTGATGAGCTAGCTCGTGGTGGTTGTTTTGGTGGAGGTGGTGCTTGTGGTGGTGGAGATGGCAGCAATGGTGGTGGAGCTGTTGTACGTGGTGCTGTCCGTGGGCTGCGTTGCCGTGGTGGTGCTGCGCTGACCCGAAATCAACGATTTAAATTGTCACGCTTGAAGGGTATGATTTTGACGCGATTTCTCTCTTATTTTGTACATGTTTACGTTTTGTTGTTAGATGCGTGCGAGTATATAGTTTTACAGTTATGTTAGTAAAATTGTTCGGCTAAATCACTAGTTATACATGTACACGTATTTTTGTTAGATGCGTGGGAGTATTTATATTTATGTTAGGTGCGATCGTAATAAGTAGTTGAGCGCATAAATATAACTAGGGTGGTTATTTATTATGCCATCACAAATGTCTGATTTAGGGTGCTGGTATTTCTGTTAGATGCGTGCGAGTATATATTTTTTATAGTTATGTTAGTAAAATTGTTCGGGTAAATCGCTAGTTATATATGTACACATATTTTTGTTACATGCGTGTGAGTATTTATATTTATGTTAGGTGCGATCGTAATAAGTAGTTGAGCGCATAAATATTTGATAACTGATAAATATAACGAGGGCGGTTATTTTTTATGTCATCACAGATGTCTGATTTAGTGAAGTTCATGTTCTTTTACGGTGCTGGTACTGTAGAAGAAAATGAGCTGGGAGTTGATTTGAGTTCGTATGACAGTATAGATATTGAATTGTGTGCGCCTCAATCACGGAGTCTTAGCCAGTTGACAGAATGGTTGACAGGAAGTTTAGGTCTTGATACTGAAACATACACGGTCGGTGTACATGCTCTGTGGAGCCGGTCAAGAACAAATCCTTTATTTTATTTGAGGGCGATAAAGCGGGACTCTCAGTGGACTAGCTGGTTACAAGGTTGCGAAAAGAGGAGTGTAAATCCTATCGCCTTAGTACTCCCTGTCAAGAAGGAGGTGATTGAGCCTGATGTGGAGTATGGGTACAATCCTGGAGAGAGCAGTCAAAATATTAACTATTCTGGTGAAGGTCAATATTATGAAACGGGACAGAGTAGTCAAGCAGTTGGAGGCGATGCCGCTAGTCCTAACATAGAAATAGGACAGAACAGTCAAACTGGTTATGATAGCGGTGAGTCGGATGGTGACGAGATTGACGGGCAGATGCAGAACCAGATGGAAGTTGAAGATACAGATATTGAAAGTATGTATAACGAGGATTCTGATGAGTCAGACGAAGAAGTGAACGATGTGGTGCAGCCTAATCCTGCATCATATGGAGGCAAGACTTCTCTTCGGCAATGACCGTAAACGATGGACATGATTCTGCCTGGCAATATCATCAGAATAACCTTGCGTTGGGTGGTATGTATCCTTACAAGGAAGCTCTGAAGGATGCAATAATTAATTGGGCAATGTCGACACAAAGAGTTTTTAAAACTAAGGTGTCAAGTCAGAAATACTTGACAATGGAGTGTGTTGACATAAACTGTCCTGGGAGGGTGCATGTATATCTCCCTAAGTATGGCACAAGTTGGAAGATCAGTGACTTGATTCAGCACAGATGTGTTAATTCAAGTATCCCACAAGCTCATAAGAACCTTTCGTCTACTCTTATTGCTTAGTTGCTTTACACCGAGATAGTGTAAAGCAAAGCGATGTTAGTGAAAGATATCCAGACGAAAGTGTTTGTAAGGTTTAATTAGCATATTTCCTATGGCACCGCTTGGAGGGCTAAGCAAAGGGGCCTTGAGAACAGATTTGGTTCCTTTTTTGATGCTTACGACTCTGTTGTTCGGCTATTGCTCACACTCCGTGACCGGAATCCAGGCACCTATGTGGATATCCAACACTGGTATATGCCAGAGTTCCCAACATTCAGGACACTTCATCGAGTGTTCTTCTCTTTCGGTGTTTGCATCGAAGTTTTCAATCATTGTCGACCAATGATTTGTGTAGATGACACTTTTCTTACTAGCAAGTACAGGGGTCAGATCCTTACAACAATTGGTACAGACGGCAACAATCAAGTCATTCCACTTGCATTTTCTTTTGTTGAGAGCGAGAACATTGAAAGCTGGACATGGTTCTTTAGGCAGCTGAAAATAGCAGTGGTGAAGGATAAGAGGAATGTGTGCATCCTTCATGACAGGCATGCAGGTATATTGAGTGCGATAAAGACACTCACAAACCCTTTCACTTCTGCTGGGGGAGATGACTTCCACTCTACATGATGTGTCTTACTTGCTCGGACTTCCGTTGGCGGGTCAGCCCGTAGGACCATTGGAGAAACCGGTTATTGGCAGGAGGCGATGGCACCACGGTTTCACAATGCGTTTCCTACCCTTGATGTTCTGAAATGGAACAAACATGGACCGAAACTAGCCTGGTTAAAAAAATTCCAGGTTCGTTAACATGCCTCACATATTTCTTACGAGTTCTAACTTTTCACTAACACTTTTTTTTAATACAGATCGAGAACTTTGTGGATTTAGATGCCACACAACTCAGCCTTTGCCTAGAGGCCTACAGATTGTGGCTTTTGTCCAGGGTGATGTTCACCGAGAACCATGGAGACACGGTTGGTGCGCAGTTCATCCCTTTTGCAATGAACATTGCGTACCCTGAAGAGCCGGATGCGGTTATACGTTGGAGTTGGGGTTCGGCAGTGCTGGCAGCTACGTACCGTGCTTTGTGCAAGGGTTGCTGCCTCTCAGAGAAGACTTCGGCTCTGCTAGGGTGCCATATTTTCCGGCAGTTGTGGTCGTGGGAGAGGTTCTCTATAGGACGGCCAATCCTATGATTGGAGGAGCCTTTCGGCGTCGACGAGATGGTTGACGCGGATTACATCGACATGCCTAATTTATCTATGATCTGGACCTCTCGCAAAGTATGTATTTTGTCGTTTATTCGTACATGGCTTTGCAAACATTATGCGTACTAATATTTCTTTTTCCACAGAGATCCTATGCACATGAGCAGACAAAGTGTGCGTACACAGCTCTAAACGAGCAGTTCGATATGTACACTTCGGTTATCTGGGAGTCGTATAGTAACGAAGCCATATATGCTAGATACCCCGGAGGCATGTCTAACATCTGCACAAGGGACCGGGACTACTGGATGACAAAGGCGAAGATCGTCTTTGATGTTTGCGTGGAGAAGATGTCCCAACAGAGGGTTATGCGCCAGTTTGGACTTCTACAGTTGGAGATTCCTCCCCCTCCCGATTGCCCCGTGCCTAACATTATCCACAAGTACGTATATTCTATCTATTCTTTCGTATTATTTCACATATTTCCATTACGAAGCATAACTTATATGCCGAACCATAACGTATTATTTCACACATTTTAGCAATACGAGGAAGGGAGTTACCTGGACGGAGGCTCAGTGGCTACAATGGCTTGCCTCTTATGTGAACGAGTGGCACACCGCCTTGACACGTTGCTGGGACGAGACCGCTCCATTTGATGCAACTATCGACCAGCGCTATTTGGTCAGGTATATGGCATCAACACGTATACGTATCATGCATCACCCTCATCCGGACCAGATACCGGCCCCTACTGCATTTGATACCTATCCAAGTCATGACACTTCAGGATTTAGACAATACGCGGTAATATATATTCTCGTTACCTAATGCACCGACTACCTTATTACCTCTTTATGCATCTAGTTTATGTCATACTTTCTGTGAAAAATAGGCGCAGCTAACAGATGAGCTTTGGAACGAGTGTGCCCATTATGCACGCTCGCTTTCTTCTGCATCGCTTATGATGGACCGTACCCAGCACCAGAACTGGGTGGCGCGCTTGGAAGGGAGGCTAAAAGGTATATGGGAGGCTATCACGTGCACCCGGAGTTCAGACGTTGTTCAACACCACCATGTACTGCGCCCCCCGCCTCAGTTCAACCAATCGCAGCGCTGCTCCATGGACCAGGCAGAACCACCGCCGCAACGTCATCAGCCACGTCCTCGTCTACCACCACAACAGATGTTTAGGCCACCGGGTCTAGGTGAGGCTGGAGGTTCTTCTTGGCAGCAGCAGCAACACACGGATAGTACACACCAAGGTATGTACGCATACATTTCACTTCCATTTTGTTATCTAAAAATTGAGCCGTATGTATATATTTAATAAGTACTTATCTCCACCTCTGCAGGACTATTTGGGTAGACCAGATCCGGATCCGGGTGGCAGACTGATAGCGGGTCCTTTGATTTTAGGATGACTCGGGACACGTGGCTACACAGTAACTTTTAGCAGACACAAATTCTCATTCCCTAGACTCCTCCATCACAGGGTCCTACTATGCAGACTCCTCCACCATTCCCCACATAGGCTACACAGGATGCAGTTGATGCACAGGATGCAAACTCCACAGTGCCTCGTGAAACTAGGGCACCCCACAGGTATGAGTGGTCGACTCCCGTACCACGCCCCCGTCCCCCCCCCCCCGTGAAGGTCGGCGACGCAGGAGGCAGTGATATCTTCGAGTAGTGCATGTTTATCTACATATGTATGAGACATATTTTTCTACCTATGTATGAGACATATTTATGGACGTATGTATGAGACATATTTATCTACCTATATATGATATATATTTATCTACCTATGTATGTGTCTCTACGTACGTATGACATATTTAACTTCAAAGTTTCATACGCACTAAGATAGAATTGAAATATGTTGCCGCCACTTTTCTCCCCCTCAGGTCCTCCCGCCATTTTTCTCCCGCCCTTTTTTCCCCGTCATCGTATTCCGCCATTTTTTTCCCGCCACCGTCTCCCGCCCTTTTTCCCGCCAACGTCTCCCACCACCGTCTCCCGCCCAGTTGCCTGCATACCATGCCTATATAAATCTCGGCATTCTTTCTGATGGATGTGTGTGCTGTCTAGTGAACTTACAGTAATGGCTGATAGTGGTAGTCTTGGTCTCGACATACAAAGCTCATGGTATATTCTATATCATGCGGCAGAAGGTTCTTGCGCCATTAGGAAGGAGGGTAGAATCCCCGTTAGTTTTATGGAACTAATGACTAAATCGGCCCACGCTATTGCTCTGGGGAAAAAATTCGCCAGATATAACCTCCCGCCTAGATCCACCGATGAAATTAGGAATGAATTATTGAGGTGGCGTCATAAGTGGTGCAGAGTAGTTGAGCTAAAAAAAATTGAGTCGGGGCTTCGGGGTTTGTCAATCTCCACTACTAGCGATAAGATACAATTTTCTCCCGAGGCCTATGCACTTCATGTTGAGGTAATCGATTTACGAGTTTAGACAATGTCAAATGGATTTTCATCGTTGTAATTCCTGTTTCTTATTTATTCTCAATGTGCAGCACTGGCCTGCCGACGCAGAGTTTCTGAACAAAAAGATCACGCACTATGGTTGGATGAGCATACTCTTTGGGCCATGTCCGCGAGGGTTTCCAGAAGACAACCGCCACGCTCATTGGATCCTTAACACAATATCAAAGGGGAAGACTGGTGCCGCATCAAAGGGGAAGAGTGACATCGCAACAAAGAGGAAGAGTGGTGGCACATCGAAAGGGAAGACTGCTGACACATTGAAGGGTAAGAGTGGCGGCGCATCCAAGACAGTTGATAGTGACAACAATGACGAAGACTATACACCAAGAAGTGTAGCTAGGTTTAAGGCTATGTGTAAGCGTGTTGGTTCATCAAAAGCCGTAGCTGATGAAAACAGTGATGACGACTTCATGCCTCCATCACGAACACGTGGGAGAGCAAAGTGAAGTCGTCGTGTAAAATTAGTTTTCCTTATGCGTATTCTATTGTTTCAAATTTTAATTCTCTACCATGTAAAATTATTGTCCTCGTTGTAAAATAATCATAGCAATTTGCAATGAACCGGGTTAGGAAAGGCGGACAAAAAAAATTGCACCAACAAAATTTAGGGGCCTGTCGCAGTGGGGGACTGCGACTAGCCCCTAACGCGATTGGATGGCTAATCGCGCTGCGCCACAACGACAGGGCCCTAGTCGCCGTCTGGGACCGCGACAGGAGCCTAGTCGCGTTCCGCCACTGCGACTGGCTTGCAGTCGCCTTCTTCCACTGCGATTTCTTCCTGTCGCTGTCCCCAACGCGACTGGCCATTATTTTTCGAAATTCTTATTTTCGCGTATTAATTTTTTACTTTCTATTAAAAAGTGTATTATTTTTAAAAAATAGCGTTCATTTGCACGTCAAAGTTTTTCAGCGTAAGAGCATCTCCAGTCGTGCCCCCAAACACGCCCCCACATTCTCCTCCCGTCCGGACGGATCCTGAGCGCGCCTAGTCACGCTCCCCTTTGGGCCTTCCCGTCCGGACGCCCCTTGTTCCCGTCCGGCAAACCCAGCCCAACCCCTCCTCTCGGGGCTCCAGCGGGGGCGCCGGACAAGTCGTTCGGCGCCGCGGGCCCGTCCTGCCAGCGACCCAAGACGGCCAAAAACTGGCCCACACTGCCACGTCTGCTTCCTCTGCCTCACAACACCGTCGCTCTCGCCCACCGGCACCGCCGCCCAAGTAGGCGAAAGTCGACAAAAAAAATGTGCGAAAATTTGAAAACTAGATTTCATTGATAGGAGCCGAATATAGGCGCGTTTATACATAATTTGGACAAATTTTAAACTAAACACGGCGCAACCGCCTACATGCCTAGGGCCTTGTACATCTCGGTATAGTCGCCGCCGTTGTCGCCGTCATCGTCGCTCGGCGGCTCGGCCTTCGGGGAGGCGCTGCTGCTGCCCTGCTCTGGGTGGCCAAGGTACATTGGCGGGGTAGGGCAAGCGTGTCGTCGTCGTCGTCGCTGTCCAAGAGGAGGATGACATCGCCCAGCGCCTACGGAGGAGCACGCCCTTCCCTGATGACGAGGGACTAGCTGCAGGTACGCCGCGTGGAGGCACCTCCTGTGGCTTCTCCTTGACGACGGCGAGAGGAGTTGGCGGCGGAGAGGGCGCGGTCGCGCGGCGTTTGTTCCCCCGCAGCCTAATCTGCCGCTCGATGTGGGCGAGAACACGGGCGAGCGTGCTCCCGGGTTTGCTCCACCAGATGCGGCGGCCGGCGGCATTGTTGCGGATCGAGAGGGCGCCGTGGGTAGGGACCTCGGCGAGCTCCTTGTCGAACCCGTCCTAGAAGTACGCCGTCCAGGCCACCTTGTTGGCGGGATGCCACCCAGGCTGGTTGCGCATCGCCGGCATCATCAGCTTCTGGATCTCTTCGATCTCGGCGACACGCTCTGGCCCAGTGGGCGGTGGAGGCACAGGCACGCCGCCTGCGTTGAGCCGCAAGTGCCTTGGCGCGCTCATCCCCGGCGGTGAGTGGTAGTTGGCTTCGTAGAGCAGCCGCGCCTCCCAGACGCGCAGGGTTCGCCGGCCGAACCCGTTGGCCGCCGCGCCCACGAGGTAGTTGCGGTTCACCATGGCGAGGGGAGGCGGGAAGAGCGGTCACGGGAGGAAGGAAGAGCGGCGAGGAGAATGGGGCCGAGGATGGCAACGGGGCCAGGTTTTGTAGCCAGGGCGGGCAAGACGAGGCGGCGGCAACGCCATTAGTCCGCCGCGTGGGCGATTGGACTGCTCCGCCGCAGCGTTCCGTCTCGTCGAGGCGTCAATGCGCGCGTCTTCCCGGGGCGATGATCCTCCCCCTCGCTGACAGGACGGGCCCGCAGCCCGAAGGGGTTTGGGTTGGGGCGCCGAGTGGAAACGGGGCATCCCCGTGGGCGCCTTCCCGTCCGTACGAGCCCCCAAAGGGTGGCCCCGGGCGCCGATCCGGATGCCTATTGGGGGGCGCGACTCGAGATGCTCTAAGGAAACATGTTAAATCATACAAATATCTTTTTTTTCAAGACCACGCAAGAGATTTGCGTGCCTTATGTATTAAGAGTAAGAAAGAGAATCGGATTACAAAAGACCGGTATGACGTGACACCCAGGAACAGAAAAGAAAACGCCACGTGATCTCTCCCGAAGGTCTATACAACAAAGCTACTCGCCACGACTCGAACTTACACGAAATGCGCCGCGAAAGTTCAGTCGGCATCACGGCGGTGCGCTCGAAGACCTTGTTATTCCTTTGCAACCACAGGGAGAGCAGTACAAGGAGGATGAGAGCGTTCACCTCCTTCTTGCGAGCCCTGGGCGTGGCACTACTGTCGACCACCAAAGGGCCAGCGTGGAGGTATTGTCAGGCACAAAGGGGGCCATGCCGACCAGTTGCAGAAGCGGGAACCAAACCTCCCTGGAATAGCAGCACTGGAGGGTGAGATGCTCCATCGTTTCATCTTCTTGGCAGTAGAGAGGGCATTGCACATGCCGATCCCGTCCACGGTCCGTCATCCATAGGCGGTCACGGAGGGCGAGCCACATGTGCAGTTTGAACTTCAAAGGTTCCCTGACCTTCCATAGCTCCGAGGCGCACGGTGCCCTCTGACGACCAAGTAAAAAACGCCAAGTAAGCTGACTTTGGCGTGAACCTTCCATGCACCGTGAGCCTCCATTTGAAGCTATCATCGACATTGCAGAGCTCCACATTAGCAATCCTCTCCGAGAGGTTTACAAAATTCACAATCGCAGGCACTGAAGGAGCGCCACGGATGCTACGCACCCACCGGTTATCCGTCAGGGCCTCCGCAACAGACAGCGATTGATCCGTTGGTGTCGCGATCCCGGACCCAGAGGTATACATACTATTATGCGCTCGTAGTCATGGACCTAAAGGGCTTCGGGGTTACCAACCCCAGCTGCAACAAACAACGGCAGGTAGACCGGATTCATCGGCACGCAGGTCGGATAACATCGTTACTACTACTCCTTGTGTCCATGCTAGTCATAACCAACTATGCATATCAAAGCGTCCACAAGTGATATGAAGCTGAAGGGGCGGGACCAAAGCTTGACGAGGATGAATCCTGGACCTATTGGGTGAGGCTACCAGGTCCAAGGACCAAGACCTAAGCCCAAAGGGAGATGCCATAGAGAGTTCTAGAAGGCCCAATCAAGGCCGGCCCGCAAGGCCGACCCGCAAGGCCTTGCGGGTCAAGAAAGGAAACTTGTAACCAACTTAAGGTTAGGGTTTGTAACCCCCCCGGGTGCGGTTTGAGACCTGACCACCTATATAAGGCCAGGAGAACCACCGGGAGGGGGACCAAGCAACACCGCACCACCAAAGCCGTGAGATTGAGATCTTACTCTCAACTCGAGCACCCCCCATTGTAACCAATCTATTGCTAATACAGATCGACAGAAGCAGGAGTAAGGGTTTTACCTCTATGAGGGCCCCGAACCTGGGTAAATTGTGCCCCCTGTTAGCCGATGATTATCACCAGCATCTCCATGTTCTCCTAATCAAAACCCTATCGGTTCACCCGAGGGACTTGTTGAGATGCATATTCGACAATTGGCACGGTCTGTGGAACGGCGGGCACTGGATCTACGACATCTTCAGCCTCATCATCGCCAACCTTCAGCTAGAGCCCCGGAACTTTGACTTCAGCAGATCTGATCCGATTCGGGTCAATCATCATCGCGGCCCACTCGTCGGAATCGCGCCCGGCGTTCAGTGGATTGGAGAAAAGCGCCACCCTGACGTTCGGGAGCTTCCACTTCCACGCCAACAAAGAGGGAATCCTGCACTTCCCCGAGCAAACCGATCTGGAAGGATCAGACTCCGAGTAGATCTCGAGCCCGGAAACTCTCGACTCGTTGCCCAACTACGCTGGTTGCGATTTAGCATCCAGCGACGGATCCGTCCGCCCCAGCACTCGCAACTTCCACACCATCGCTGCAGAGGAACCTTCTCGGGTTGGAAAAACTCGTCAATCCACGCCTAGGACTCACGGGCCACGTCTGGCTCAGGTCTGCATGGCAGGATCAGACGATCCACCCGAAGAAACGGAAGATAGCGTGAAGGAACGAGAGCTCATTAAAGTATCGCAAGAAGCCTGGGTCAAGGCAAAGACAACTGTACACTCGGGCCAGCTGATTGAAAAAGGATCCCCTCGGGAAGATCTAACCGCATACCACTATCACGTAGTGAAAGCGGCAGCACTGATCAAAGAAGCTCGCAAAGATCTGGACGAGCGGAAAAAGCAGGCGGACGAATCAAGCCAACGCCGTGCGGCGCTCTCCAAAACGCACTCAGTAGGGAACCATCCTGCAAAGAAAAGATACTTCTCGAAGACCGCAACCCTGGACCACGACTCTCTCAGCGGGATCAACAAAACGCTCGATACGTCTCTTATGCGCATCGACGAAGGGGCTGGGCATGGCAGCCACAAGACTTGTGGATCAAAGCCGCAAACATGCGACAACAGACCGAGAAAACCCCCCGAAAGGACAAAGAAGTACCCCATGGACGCAGGAGCACCTCACCTAGGAGAAAGGAGTCACCTCGTCGCGCCCGAGGAAAAGAAGGCCGGCGTCGCGGCGACAGCCCGAGCAGCAGCGACGACAGACCGAGTGATCGAGACCGCAACCCGCGACATCACAGCAGCCGCTCGTGACACCGCATCAGGGAGCCACAGAAGGAGGACGATTACGACCGGCCCGAACACAAGGTGCGATCTGACATCTCTCAGACCAAGGTCGACAGAGCCCGAGCAATCTGAAACCGCGCACGGTCCCTATCCACCTCTTCCGACGAGGAGGCCTGCGGTGCATTGTGTTTCACCCGCGATATTCGCGAGGCACCGACGCCCAGAAGATTCAAGCTCACCACGGAGGTCCCAAAATACGACGACTCGCTGGAACCCAAGTCCGGGCTATCGGATTACCTCACGGCAGTAAAATGCCAACGTGGGAACAAGACAACGGCTATGCAGTACCTCAACCTGCATCTCGTGGGCGCCGCACACAGCTGGCTCGAAGGAAGACCGAGGGCATGCTACGGGTCATGGGACGACCTAACGTATGATTTCCGCAAAAACTTCCAAGCAACCTACAAGCGACCCGCATCCATCGAGGAGTTGCGGGCTTGTAAGAAAATGAGCGGAGAATCTACTCGCGAATACATACAACGGTGGACTACGCTAAAAAATACGACGAGAAACATATTGGAGGAGGTTGTAGTCGAAGCCTTCACCAAAGGAGCCCGACGGGCCGCTTTCAGAGAAGAATTGGGGCGAGCTGCACCAAAAATCATTGGGGAGCTGATGGCCATAGCCGATAGATGGGCCAATGGCGAAGACTCCGTGCGCAATGAGAAGGCATCTTCGCCAGCACTCGAGGATGACCGCCATGGCCGAAAGAAAAAGTGGCACTACGACCATGACGATCGAGAAGAATTGGTTGCAGCAGAGTTCACGAGAAACCGTGACGGTGGAACTCGTGGAAATCGCGAATGGAAGCCACAGCCTAAGGATAAAACCCCCGAGGAAGACCTAGACGGTTACTGCACGCTACATCTATTTACAGATAAGCGCACAGGAAAGACCAAGGCCACCCACCCCCTCAGGGTTGCCGAAAATTTCTTGACATCCACGAGGCCTTCTCGAAGAAAAATAGAGTTGCAGTCAATCAGGGCTACCCACAGCTCCCAGGCGGAGGACATCAAGGATTCCACCCGCCGCAACCCCTACCTCCACCAGTACATCCAAACACAGCGTTCGTCGCGCTACCAGCGCCACCCGCCGCAAATCCAGCCCAGAAAACTAACACACGCCAAGTGGTCATGGCGGTGCAAGCCCCACCGTCCACACCCGAATACCTGAAGATGGCATATCAGTCGATAACCTTCTCCAAAGATGACCACCCGCCTCGGGTATATCAACCAGGACACGCCGCACCCGTCATCCAAACGCAAGTAGCCAATAATGAACTTGCGTGTGTGTTCATGGACGGCGGCAGCGGGATAAATATCATTTACGCGGATACACTCCGTAGGATGAACAAGAACCTAGATGGACTAGCAGAGTCAGAAACATCCTTCCACGGGATAGTACGAGGCAAAGCAGTCCGTCCACTCGGAACTATCAACTTAGTGGTGGTTCTCGGAAACCGACGAAACTACAGGCGAGAATTCCTTGACTTCGAGGTAGTCGACTGGCCCTCACAGTACCATGCCATTCTCGGCCTAACAGCGTTCGCGAGATTCATGGAAGTACCACACTACGCCTACCTGAAGCTCAAGCTACCCGGGGAGTACGGCACCATCACCTTATATGGCAATTTCCAAAAATCTAACAAGTACGACATCGAGTTCAACGAGATCGCGAAATCCTTTGGGATGCAGGAGGAACTGGAAGAGTTGGCAAAAACCACGGACCACTCCGTGATGTCTCTCACCAAAAAGAATGCTCCAGAACTCGAGTTCAGCGCAAACAACGACACTCGAAAGCATCAAGTGCACCAGATGGAACCTGCGAAGACGGCGATGGTGTCTACCACCCTCTCATCAGCATAGGAAGGCGCGCTCGTCGAACTCCTCCGTGAGTACTAGGAAATCTTCGCCCGACAGCCTTCAGATATGCCAGGGATACCCAGGGAGTTCGCCGAGCACTCACTCGAAATTTTTAAAGACGCCAAGGCTATCAATCAAACAACACAACGGTTTTCAAAGTCAAAGCAAAAAGCACTTGGAGAAGAAGTGAATATACTACTCGCCGCAAAATTCATCAGAGAGATAAAGATATCCACTTGGTAGCAAACCCAGTGCTGGTCCCGAAGGAAAACACTGACATCCTTCGCGTGTTCATCGACTATACGTCGTTGAACAAACACTGCCCCAAGGATAACTTCCCCTTGCCACGGATCGACCAGATCGTGGACTCCACCGCAGGCTGCCAGCGCCTCTCCTTCCTAGATGCCTACTCAGGCTACAATCAGATCAAGATGAAAAAGGAGGACGAGGAAAAGACAGCGTTCATCACACCTCACGGTGTCTATTGCTACACGACAATGCCCTTCGAGCTAAAAAACGCAGGCGCAACATATCAGCGCTGCATGCAAAAATGCCTCTCCAAGCTCATTGGCAAGAACGTACAAGTGTACGTTGACGATATCGTCATAAAGAGTCGAGTGGAGGATAAACTCCTCGAGGACATCAGAGAGACATTCGACGCTCTGAACGTGTACAGGATTAAGCTCAACCCGACCAAATGCATCTTCGGCATCCCTGCGGGACAACTTCTCGGGTATCTCGTGTCCGCTCGAGGGATCGAAGCCAATCCGGAGAAAATCCAAGCAATCTTGACAATAAAGGAGTCAACCAATCTTCACGGCGTGCAGCAGCTCACAGGGCGATTAGCCGCCCTGAGAAGGTTCATTGCAAGATTAGGCGAGCAAGCATTGCCCTTCTACAAGTTATTGAAGAAGACAGATAAGTTCGAGTGGACACCCGAAGCAAAAAAGGCATTCTTCGATCTGAAGCAAGTACTGCAGAGCAAGCGCGTCCTGACAACGCCACAAGATAAGGAGCCCCTTATACCTTTACCTAGCCGCAACAAACCAAGTCGTCAACACAGTCATCGTAGTCGAGCGACCAGAGGAGGGAAATGCATGCGGAGTTCAATGGCCAATATATTACATCAGCGAGGTACTTCGCCGTGCAAACAACAATACCCCCACTCCCAGAAACTCGCGTATGGCGTGGCACTCACAGCTCGTAAACTCAGGCACTACTTCCAAGAACATACCGTCACGGTGCTAAAAGACGCATCACTCGGTACTATCATGAACAATCCCATGGCATCCGGAAGAATTGCAAAGTGGAGCATCGAGCTAGGCGCCTGGGACATCATATATGCAGGGCGCAACTCTGTGAAATCCTAAGTACTCGTGGAATTCCTAAGCGAGTGGACGAAACTTCAAACACCAGGAACGCCAGAGTACACGAGCAACTGGATCATGTACTTCGACGGGTCGAAGAGGAACGAAGGAGCTGGAGCTGGGGTCGTCCTCATATCTCCCAGAGGAGATAAGCTGCAGTACGTCCTGAGGTTGGACTTCCCACCCGACGGCCCAGCATCCAACAACGACACGGAGTATGAAGCCCTCCTTCACGGCATGAAAATGATGATCGCCTGCGGAGCCACCCGATTGATGATCTATGGAGACTCAAACCGCATCGTGCAGTAGGCGATGAAGGAGTGTGATGCTATCGCGGATAACATGGTCGCCTATCGTGACATGTATAATCTGCTCGATGGAAGTTTCAAAGGGTGCAAACTGAAGCACATTGCGCGATCCAGCAACGAGGAAGCAAATAAACTGGCAAACATGGGGTCCACAAACACACCCATACCGCCAGGAATCTATTTAGAGAGAATGATCAAGCGTTCAATCAAAGTCAAGAAGCCAACGAGAGCACCCGCAACATTGGATATGGACGTTAGCCTGCAAATCGCTATCATCGAGCTTAGCCACAACATTTCCAGACATGTTTTTCTGGTCGAGCCAGTCTGGACGCAGAAATACCTCGACTACTTGTCCAACAAACAGGTCCCAACAGACATTTGCGAGGCCCGACAAATAGTGCGACGCAGCAAATCCTTTCGGGTGCTCAACGGGCAGCTATACAAGCAGAGCATATCAGGATTATTGCAGAGATGCATAGCACCCGAAGACGGCAAGGAACTGCTACAAGACATACACCAAGGAGATTGCGAACACCACGACAGCTGGAAGGTAATTGTAGGCAAGGCTTTCTAGGCAGGATTCTACTGGCTCACGGAAACCAGAGACGCAAAGTACCTAGTCGACAAATGCAACGCTTGCTAGAGGTTTGCGCCCAAGCCACACGCCCCTGCCACAGAACTCCACATGATCCCTATCGCATGGCCCTTTGCTCAATGGGGGCTGGACATGGTAGTACCCCTGCGCAAATCAACGCCCGGCGGATACACCCACCAGCTAGTGGCAGTCGACAAATTCACAAAATGGATAGAGGCCATGCCAGTCACCTCCGCACACGCTCAGTGCGCCGTGAGATTCCTCAATTCCATCGTATGAAGATTTGGCATACCACACAATATCATCACGGATAACGGGAGCAACTTCACGACCAACGAAACTCAGGACTTATGCGAGGAGAAAGGGATTACCCCCAGCTTCGCATCGGTGGCCCACCCGCAAATGAACGGCCAACTCGAACGATCCAACGAATTAGTTTGCACTGGCCTGAAGAAACGACTGCTCGATCGACTGCACCTAGCGGCAGGGCACTGGGCCGAAGAACTACCATCGATACTGTGGGCCTGCGCAACACTCCAAATCGGTCAACAGATTACACGCCATTTTTCATGGTATACGGAGTTGAAGCTGTCCTACCCGAAGATGTCAAATTCAGTGCTCCACGAGTCGTCGCATAGAGCGAAGAAACCTCAAACATGGCACTTGCAGAAGACGTGGACGCACTGGATGAGATACGAGACATCGCACTCGCAAGATCCGCGGTATACCAACAATCACTACGCAACTACCACAGTCGACGTATACGCCACAGAACTTTCGTGGTAGGAGATCTGGTGTTGCGGCTCAAGAAGAAGAAAGGACACAAGCTCAAGCCACAATGGGAAAGACCCTTCATAATACACGAAGTTATCCCAGGTGGCGCGTATCGACTGAAGAACCCGAATACTGGTGGCATCTACTCCAACCCGTGAAACGTTGCGCATCTCCGCAAATTCTACCCTTAGGATTTTTCTACTCGCAAGAAATAAGGCTCTACTAGCCACTTTGTAGCTCGATCTAATATATGGCTTCTCAGCCATATCAATAAAACACATGGTTCCTAAACCATAGCTATCCGCATCTTCCATTTTTTACATGAAAAAAACAACAAGTATACACCCCATGCACACGGGGGCTACACCTAATTAGCATAAAAAACATTTTTTTCAAAATACAAGGTACAACAAGGTTCACACCTTAGAAACACCTTAAAACATATCGAGTGAGCTATACAAGGTTACAAGGCTCACACCTTCAAACACATTACAACAAAATACAGGATATGTACAGCCTACAATTACGTCTGACGACGAGCAGTCGTTTCGGCAAGCATCTGATCAATCTCCTCGGAAGTCAGTCGAATAATCTCCTCTGTTGCAGGACGAACGACTACATAATGAGGAGAAAAATCGATTGGAGAATCAGGAAGCCTTGCCACAGAGTTAAAGTTGATCTCAGGGTGCCACACCCGAACAAAGGCGAGCGCTACTTGAGATCCACAGATAAGTTGCTGGTGGACACACTCACGAACTTCTCCTACTCGACCAAAGATCCTTAGCAAATTTCTCAACCCTTCTGGAACGGTACCTAACGGGTAGAACGTACGGTGCACAGAAGAAAGGGCCTCGTGACAGGTATCGACAAGTATCTTCGCCTGGCTCGCCCGATACTTCAAAGTGGCTAAGATAAATCCTCGACGGCGGTCATCCCAGAAATTGCTCGCATGCGGTTTCGAGCTACCAGCCTCCTAGACAATGTGATTATCCACCCAGTGGGTTTCACAAGGACCGTCAGGCTCAACAACTGCACATACAACAAACAAAGTCAAAACAGAAAAGAAAACATGCAGCAAAGTACTAGGGGGCTCGTAAACTTACAAAGCATGTCCTTCGCAATGGCGGACAGCTCTTCCATCACAAACTGCTCTCGTTCAGTCGCAAGTTTCTGCTTTGACTTGGCAATATCATCCACACCCCGAAGAGTTTTCAGTTTGCGCTCGCCATCCGCAACACGGTCACGGAGTGAGGCAAACATGCTTGCAGCAGCAGCAAGAGGGTTCACCCGCGCGGGAGACCCACTCGAAGATTCTATGCCAGGATCCACTACCTGGAAAGAAACGAAGCAAGTTCAGAAAAACAAAAAGACCCCACTCGAGAAACACACCACCCATTCTTTCGGGTGCTCGGGGGCTACTCCCGTCGGGAGCATACAACAATCGGACACTGAAGATTCAAGAAAACACTTCGATTACGAAAATACAGGAATACATCCCAAGGTTCATTACATCGATTAGCAAAAGAAAACATAAACTATCCCGAGGGGCTGCAGAAGTAGTGCCACTCGCTGAAGGCAGCCCCTTGCGACCAGCACGAGCAAACACTTCAGAGAGCTTCTTTGCGAGGATTTCAGCCTTAGCGCCAAAGGGACGGAGCGCTACCTTTTTGCCTAAGGCGTCGTAGGGAAGGATCGAGTACACCTTCTCTAGGTCATCCGAGACTCCATGCACCAGTGCAAATTGGATAGCCGTCCCAGCCCCGCACTCGGACTGAGCAATTGAATACGCCTGGAGGAGATTTTCATCGTCCAAGAACACCTTCAGAAGGCCGCTCAGCGTAGGCGGAACCTCCGCATCCACCAGTAGGCGCTCGTGGAACTGCTTCAACACTCGGGTGGCGTCACCAACGAGGGAGCAAATCCTACTCGCGTGTTCCTGGAGTTGGGTGCAAGAGTCCGTAAGGGCGTCCAGCCGCTGACTCCCAGGCAGCTTCAGTCCGACCCCAAGGGAATCTACAGCAAAGACAACATAAATATCCGGGACAGTGAGATAATATTTGAATTGCAGCAGAAGAATAATAAAACAGAACTTATCCGCCAACTTCTGGGCGAGAGGACGGATGAGGCCGACAAGGTCGCTGTCATGCTTGGCACGTGCCTCCTCCAACTGCTTCAGCGCGTCTTGAGCCTTCGAGAAGCTCCCCTCAAGATCAGCCGAATGTTTGCGGGTGGATTGCAACTCCTTTCGGGAGGATTCCAGCTCCGCCTCAAGGGTTTGCACCCGAGCAATGGCTTCGGCTTTCTCGGCCTTCAGGCGGGTAACTTCATCTACAAGTGACAAATACAGCTAAGGAAACTTTCGCGATCAACAAAATCCGTAAAACAGGATGAATTAGCTTACCTAGAAGGGAGCCGCCATCCTCGACGAGCCGATCGCGATCCACCAGAAGGGAAGCGCAATCCGCCTCAGCCGAGAGCACCTGACGACCGATAGCAGCAAGGGAGTCAAGACGAGTCTGTAAAAACTCAAGACAGAAATTCAAGTTAGGGACAAAATATCTTGAGCCTATACACGACTGTACACAGTCGAGTATAGCCTCGGGGGCTACTCCCATCGGGAGCACGGCCGTGCACCCGATAGAATCAAGGAAAGCGAGAAGGGAAAAGATTCGACTTGAGTCCATGGCCAATCGAAAACGATTAACCATGGCCTCGGGGGCTACTCCCATCGGGAGCACTGTCGTGCACCTGATAGAAATTACGATCAAACGAAGCAGAAGATGCGAGAAGAAGCGATAAACTTACCTGGACTTGGGTGATAGACAGAGGGTCCGCCGAGCTGCCCGAAACCTCTTTGTTAGCCAAAGTCCCACCCGCGAAGCCAGGCATCCCGTACTCAGGAGCTGCGGTTGCCCGCGCGGGACTTGGAGATCTCTGGGCGGCTTCTGCGACTGGAGTTTCACCCGCAACTACTTCTTTCCTCTTCACAGAGGGAATAGAAGAGGCATACTGGCCAGGGCTGATGGTTTGAAGGCTGTTATTGAAAGAAAAGTCAAAACAAGGAAACGGAACAAGAAAAAAACTCGCGACTAAAGAACAAAGCACAAGGAAAACTTACTCGTCCTCATCATTGTCATCCAGAATGTCCACATTCCAGGCGGTGGAAACCTTCGGCTTGTGGCCCAGGGGAGGAATCACATTGAGAGGAGGTACCTGAAGAGGCTCAGTCGCCTTAAGAGACTCATCATCCAAGGAACTGCCCTTGGAGGTGGCTTCGTCTTCTTCAGGCTTGCGGCGCTGGAGATGCTCGCTATCCGACTCTTCTTCGTCGTCCATGAACTCGTGCTTAGAGCTCGAGTCGGCTTCAGCAACGCTGGTCTCGAGAGGAGCGTCCACGTTACTCGCAAGAAGGTCTGATGCCTCTTCTGCAGTAACGGGCAGGTAGCACGTCTTCGCTCTCAAGATCTATGGATATAAAGAAAGAAGAGAAGAAAATATTCTCACTCGATAGAAATTCAGACTACAAGAAACAAAGGAAGAACGACAACAAACTTACCTCGGCTGGAGGAGGTTTCGAAGCCTCGAATGGCTCGAGAGAACAGGTCGAGAAGGCCTCTCCCTTCTTCAGCTTGGTGATGGCCGCAATCTTTTTCTCGAATTGAGCATTCGAGAGGATGTCCTCACAGACGCGGCTAGGATCTTGGGTACCCTGATACTCCAACATAGTCGACGGCCTCTCTTGGTGTGGCTGGATCCTCCGCCGAAGAAAGACACTCGCCAAATGCAATCCGTTCAACGGAGTCCCCATCACCTTGTCGCGGAATCTCCCCACCTTCGCGAGTAGAGGGGATACGATCTTGCTGTCTTCGGCGGTGAGCTTGTGCGCCGAGGATTTCCTCCGCTTTAGAATCGCGAATGGGTGGAACTCAAGAGCTCCATCTGCGTTGTTGTCGATGACGTAGAACCACTTCTTCCGCCATCCTTGCACGGAATCGATGAAGTACATCTCCATGTAAGTGATGTTTGTTCTCGCCTGGATCCCAAACCCGCTAGTGCGCAGTGGTTCTCCGAGCTGCTCACCCAGTCGCGATCTCTTCCTAAAGATCCGCACCTTGAACAGGGCCTTCCAGAGACCCCCAATGCGGGCGGATGCCCAGATAGCACTCGCAAAACACGATATGTGCTGAATCGCGTTCGGAGGCAGGTCATGGAGCTGTATGCTATAGACATACAACAATCCAAGGAGAAAGGGGTGGAGAGGAAGAGAGAGCACGCGCGAGACGTGCTCCGTGAAAATCACGCGGTCATTCGCGCGAGGATTAGGTATCTCTTCTTTCTTGGGCGGGCGCACGCGCTTGTCGTCGTCGGGAGGCAACAGCCCCTCCCGTTGCATCTCGTTGATGCTCTTCCTGGTGGTGCTGGCGGAGCGCCAGTCGCCTGTTCTCATGGCGGGCGGCGCGGAAGCATCTCCAGCCTCCTTCGATGATGATGCAGCAGCACCGCGTTTCTTCCCTCCAGCCATGAGAGCTCTTTGGTGTTTGCAGAATAGGAGGTGTGCGCGAGGAGGAAGAAGAGGAGCATATGGCCAGGAAATTTACCCATTGCCTAAGGACGGACATTTATACACGGGCTAAGATAATCTGAGCCGTAGATCTGGCGGCGTGGCGCACATCGCGGCTGCCACGCGGGAAGTGGAAACGAGGCGGCGGTGAACAGTTGCCTCTGCCACGATATTTACAGCAGATCATGCGCATTTACAATGTGTGGCTCGCGGGAAAACCGGAAACTCCTCTCGTTTCCAGTCAAAAGCTGACAAGGTGGGCCATCGTACTCTGCTCCGCTTCGTCACGTCCCATCGGGAGAAGTCAGAACGGACAAGTGCGCAATGACATCATTGCACACCTCATCAAACGCGAAAATTCTTTCGCATAGGCTCCCTGACACGAAATTTCTTTCGTATGGGCACATCAAGACGCGAATACTCTTTCGCATAAAATCCCTGACACGAAATTTCTTTCGTATGGGCATATCAAGGCGCGAAAATACTTTCGCATAAGCTCCCTGACACGAAATTTCTTTCGTATGGGCATGTCAAGATACGAAAACTCTTTCGCAGAACAACCCACATACGGAATCTCTTTCGTACAGGTACAACAAGGCCTCCAGACACGAAAACTCTTTCGTATGGGCAGTATATTACAAGTGCAAATATATCTTTTGCATAAGTACAAAAAAAGGAAATCTCGTCATTCGAAAATTCTCAAGATAAAAATCGCGAGTGCGCAGCTCCTTCCACTCTGTCATACGATGTATTTACACATCCCTACCCTGGATCGTTCAGCCGGCTAGGAATATCCGGATGTCGTATTCTCTCGAGTACGAAGGTAAGACCTAGAAGATCTCTCTTATGGGTCTGGAATCGCACTCAAGTTGTGTCCTCCAGTAAATTTCTGTGTCAACAACACGAAGAAAAATCCTAGCGGACGCGCCGGGTACCCCCATAGGTTAAATTCGACTCGGTAAGACCTCCACGACCCAGTCGCAATGATCACCTCGCCGAATTCAACTCGGAGGTCTCGAGTTTGTGTAGGCCAGAACTGTTTTTGCCCTAGATGCAATTAATTGGCCCTGACCTTTCGGGAGAGGCAAGCAACTGAGCCATATCCTTCTGCAAAAACATCCAAAACACAGGCACATTCATCGCTCGACACTCGAGCACAAGAAGCGCATCGCGCACAGGGTATGCACCCTTTAACACCAAGCGGTTGAAGCAATCAATCGAAAGAAAGCAAGACGAACTTTGAGCGTCTACCCGACAGATTCTCAATCGAGTAAACGCTCGGGGGCTACTGACGAGGGGATGAATCCTGGACCTATCGGGTAAGGCTGCCCGGTCCAAGGCCCAAGACCTAAGCCCAAAGGGAGATGCCACAGACAGTTCTAGAAGGCCCAATCAAGGCCGACCCGCAAGGCCTTGCGGGTCAAGAAAGGAAACTTGTAACCGACTTAAGGTTAGGGTTTGTAAACCCCCAGGTGCGGTTTGAGACCTGGCCACCTATATAAGGCCAGGAGAACCACCGGGAGGGGGACCAAGCAACACCGCACCACCAAAGCCTTGAGATTGAGATCTTACTCTCTACTCGAGCACCCCCCCATTGTAACCGATCTATTGCTAATACAGATCGACATAAGCAGGAGTAAGGGTTCTACCTCTACGAGGGCCCCGAACCTGGGTAAATCGTGCCCCTGTTAGTCGACGATTGTCACCAGCGCCTTCACGTTCTCCTAATCAAAACCCTATCGGTTCACCCGAGGGATTTGTTGAGATGCATACTCGACAAAGCTATACAGAGATGTTATGTGTCTAGGAAGTGCAACAATAATCGAGTGTTACTGGGGTTACCAAGCCCAGGCCGAGTAAACATCGGCAGGCGTGCTCAGAAATGGATCATCGGCCTCACAACCCCTCGACTGCGACAACTACGCAGGCATAGCCAAAACTGTATAACAATGAGCTCGAAACCAACAACCGAGCAAAGTAGTAACTCTAGACATGAAGCTGTATAAAGCAAGTATTACTAGAGTATAGCTTAACAGACCTAGGTCACATTACCCAACATTGCATCACACAACGGAAGGCAAATTATGTTGCTAGTCAACAAGATACCAAAAAGGCCTAAGAGGACGCTGAAAGTACACTATGGTAAACTAGAGGGGGGGTGAATAGGTGACCTACAAATTTTAAGCCTTTTTCACTTTTAGATGGGCTTTAACAAGTAAAAGACAAGGTTATCTAAATGTGCAACTAGATGAACTTCCTAGGTGACAAGAAATAAGTATGCAACGGAAGCAATATGCAAGGCACAAGATAACCACAAGTGTAAACACGGAGACATGGATATGTTTCCCGTAGTTCCTTCTCAAGAGAAGTACGTCTACGTTGGAGAGGTGGGGAGCCACCTAGGCGCTCCTCAATAGCACGGATGTGCACACCTTGTTCTTCTTGAGCTTCTCCGGTGAGGGAGATTCTCGTTTCCAGTATGAGGTCGACTTGAAGGTGTTGACCAAACCTTTACACGTGGTTGACGCTAATCCAGAAGTGAGATGGAGTCTCTCAACAATCGGAAGCTTCTTGCAACAAGTTTGAAGCTACAAGCACTAGGGTTTCTCTAGGATGACAAGGAAACCAAGAGATTTACAAGATCCTAAGGGGTAGAGTAAGGGAAAATGATTTATGGCTTGGTAGAGATGTAGATCTAGGCCTCCTCCATGAAATCCTTGAAGGGCGTAGAGTTTGGTTGGATGAGGTGGGAGATCTAGGCGTTTTGAGCTCTCAAACCATGGAGGGGAGAGAGAGGAATGGACGAACTAGTTGTCTAGAGGAAGAAGACGGGTATTTATAGCCTCCTCCAAAATCTAGCCAGTGTTGTCTTCCAGGACCGAAATATTCCGGTATAAGTACCGGAAATTTCCAGGGCAGAGGACCGGATATTTTAAATGTCCGGGGGCGGTTTTTAAATAATCCGGAGGCCAGAAATTTCTGGCCAAAATTCCGCCCCCATATCCGAGAGCGGGCAGGCAACGACGCGTCCGATTTCTTCTAAGGAAACAGAGGCCAGAAATTTCTGGGCAAATTTCCGCCCCCACATCCGAGAGCGGGCACTTTGGACGTCCAAAACTTCAACAACTAATCTTCGCGCATGCCGGAATATTCCGGGGTCAGGGCCAGAAGTTCCGAGCTAGAATCCTGAAATATCCTGCTCCAGAGAATCATCACTAGTTCCAGAAATCCTGTGTGTATCTTTTTGTATCGATTTCTGCTAGTCTTGATAGAGATTGGAATACCAGCTTTGAACACTTAAACCACCATGTTAGTAGATATACCTGTGTTGTTATCACCACCAAAATCATTAGAGGAGACATGCGCTTTCAATCTCCCCCTTTTTGGTGAGTGATGACAACACGAGTATTTGCATAGAGATAATCATACAATAGAAACACATCACAAATGGGCATAACTAGGAGACATGCCTCCCAATAATATAGGTTCACAAATAGAAATCCACGAAATAGAGTTTACGAACAAAACGAAGTCAAAAAGCACACGAGAGAAAAACAGAAAGCTTCCCACCCTAGAAAATCCCCGATCACTAGATCTTCGCCCCCTTTGGCATCAAGATACCAAAAAGGCATAAGAATGAACTACGTCCCATGGAACAAGCTCTAGTCCATAGCACCATCATCCTCGGGGTGCTCCTCGGAGCCGTCCTCATCACTAGCAGTCTCCAGATCATCATCATCAGAAACACCAAGATCCCAGTCCTCATCGCGATTGTTCCAGTTACGATACGGAATCTGAGCACGGAGAGGAGCAGGGACATCAGGCATGTTGAGGGCAGACATGATAGAGCGCCGATTCTCGAGAATGGTGCAACACTCAACATAGGAATTGTAGTTCTCCTTGTGGATGCAAAAATTCATGGACAACACTTTCTCAATGGCACGAACAACCCAAGAGCGCTTCTTGGTATCTTTCCTAGCAGCAGCCTGTCTCATGCGAGGATCACGGTGTCGCTGACCGGTACCACCAACATCATGTGCAGCTTGCTGAGTATGAGTGTTCTTCTTGTACAGTTTCACATCCTTGTGAGCATCACAGTCCAACTCAAGACCCTCATGCTCGTCAGCAGAATATCTGGACTTGCTGAGCTTCATGATGTAGGGCGCATAGGAGGCACCTTGCGGTGGAAGACGCAAAGTGTATCTCGTGAAAGATAAAGTCCATAACGTCAATCTTGTGGGTCTCGATATCCTCCAGGTCACCTTCTGTGAAGGTCAGGTAGGCATGATGCATGGGGTTCACCAAACCACCACAGATCTCATCATTATTTCCACCACTAGGGGCAATGGTCTCCCGGAACATGCGCAGAAGAATATCATAGATAGCAAAGATACCCTTTGCGAAACCCATAACACCGCGAGGCCTATACAGCTCAGCCAACTTGTTCTTGTCATATTGCACGCCATAGACATGCATCCGAGCACCCTGAGGAGCCGAAGGCCAGCAAATGGACACCCTAACTCAGAAGCGAAATCATCGAAGGTGGTTGTGAGCTTGTGAGGTCCAAACATCCATGTCATCCCAATCTCCTTAGAATCCTAAAAAAACAGGGTAGCAAATAACTGCTGAATGAAAGTGCTATTGTAGGAGCATTGGGTCTCCATCAGAGGACGCAAACCAAGGAGCTCAGCAAGATGGACATAGTTGTTGAAATAATCAGGGGATGCTACCATGTGCTGAAAGTTGATGTGCTTCATAGGGCAGACAAGCTTGCTCATAACAGAATACACCTGCCTGTAGAAAGTCTCATGTTCCATGTGCCAGAAACAGGAATCAATGGTGGTGTCCTGAGGGCTAGCAGTGTACCAGGCTTTGTTGCGCCAGGTCTTGAATTCAGCCACAGACATAGTTGCTAGGTTCAGAGAAGTCTTGCCTTGTTGTTTGTTTTAGATACGAACGTCCCTATCTGCGTTGCGCTCACGCTCATACTCGTGTTGTTCCTCACGCTCACGCTGACGAATGATAGTCTCATCAACAAACACACTGTCATCATTCTGGTGGAAGCGGCGGTATCGCTTGCGACTGCTGGTGACCTTGATCCTAGAGCTTGAACCATCTGCGAGAAAATGCAAAGTCGAGCACAAAACAAAGAACAAACAAAATCAACAATGGGGCTCATGTTTGGTAGAATGGAATCGAAAGAAGGGGAGGAATCCTAATAACAGAGCACACTACAAGATTCAGAGAAGGCCGGGAATTTCGGCTCTGGCTGGAATTTCCGGTGGGGGGGGGGGCGGAAATTCCGGTGGGGGACCGGAAATTTCCGGCCCTGGAAATATCGCGCCAGGGCTGCGAATCCAGGCCTACGGTGAATCTTGGAGTGGAAGCATGGAGATGGAGAGGGGATAACGAGGATGAACGAGGATAAGCAGCAGCAAACCCTAGAACAAACACACACCGGAAATTTCCAGGTCCAGGACACGGCATATTCCGGCCACCGGATATTTGTCTCGGAAAATTCCGCCTCAAATTACCGATCGTGTCTAGAGAGCGGGCATGGAGGAAATGGGGGAATTTTGAGGGACAAGTATCAGGGGGCCGGAAATTTCCGGACCCTGGGCCGGAATTTCCGGGTTCCCAAACACAGGTTTTTCAAAAAGGAACAAGGCACGAGCCGCCAAAACGAAAAACAAAAATGATGACAATGAAAACACAAACACAAATGATGGAAGAACGGACGAGCAACACATGGGAAAGAAAATGTTGATGGACGTAGCCACCGTGTTTGAGTATATGCCATGGAGCCGCGAAGATATATCTTGGGCCCAAAAGCGTGACTCACGTTGAAGCATAATAAGTCAAAAAATGACTAGTATGCATGAAGTTTTGATTGATTTGCGCATGATAGGAGGAGTGTTGGTTCATGAATTGAAGTACGCTCCCCCTATGTCCATGCCTACATCCAAACCTAGATAGCACGTGTAGTGAAGGTATCTATGCAAGATATCAAGTGAAGTTAGACGCATCAATGACATTTAGTTCATTCCCCAAACCCCGAAATCTTGGTTCATCAAGGGCTTTCGTGAAGATGTACGCGAGTTGATCCTTGGTAGGCACATAAGAGAGATCAATATAACCCTCCTCAACGTGATCCCGAATGAAATGATGCCAAATCTCAACGTGCTTCATCTTGGAGTGCAGGACGGGGTTGTAGGCGATCTTGATAGCACTCTCATTGTCGCACAAGAGAGGTACCTTGTCGAAGTCGATACCATAATCTCGCAAAGTTTGCCTCATCCATAGCAATTGAGCTCAACAACTCGCCGTGGAGATTTACTCGGCCTCAGTGATGGAGAGAGCAATTCAATTTTGCTTCTTGGAAGACCAACATACCAAGGAGCGACCAAGAAATTGGCAACCCCCAGATGTAGACTTCCTATCTGTCTTTTCTCCCGCATAATCCGCATCCGAGTACCCAATGAGCTGAAAGCTTGAACCCTTGGGATACCAAATACCAAAGTTTGCGGTATGAACTAAATAGCGAAAGATACGTTGAACCGCTTCAAAATGACTTTGCCTCTGAGAGGCTTGAAACCTTGCACATTTACCTACACTATACATAATATCTGGTCTAGATGCACAAAGGTAGAGCAAAGATCCAATCATGGAGCGGTATACCTTTTGATCTACCTCTTTACCATTCGGGCCGGGTTTCAAGTCAAGAGTTGTGGACATGGGGGTTTTTATTGGCTTGGCGTCATGCATGTTGAATTGTTTGAGGATATCTTGTGTATACTTGGCTTGCTTGATGGAAGTGCCTGCGGAGAGTTGCTTGATCTCAAAGCCAAGAAAGTACTCCAACTCGGCCATCATATACATCTCGAGTCTATCCATCATAAGCTTGCAAAACTCATCATTGAATGTGGTGTTAGTAGAACCAAAGATGAGATCATCCACATAGAGTTGGCATATGAAAAAGTCACCTACAACCTTCTTGGTAAAAAGGGTGGGACCGATTAAACCAACATTGAACCCACAATCCACTAGAAACTCTTTAAGGTGCTCGCACCACGCACGTGGAGCTTGTTTAAGTCCACAGAGCGCCTTATCGAGTTTGTAGACATAATCGGGGTGGTTGGGATCCTCGAAAGTCGGAGGTTACTTGACATATACTAACTCATTAATAAGACCATTTAGGAAAGCACTTTTAACATCCATTTTTTGTAGTTTGAAATTATGATGAGAAGCATAAGAAATAAAGATACGAATTGATTCAAGACGAGCTACGGGACCTAAAGTTTCACCGAAATCGACACCTTCGACTTGAGAGAAGCCTTGAGACACCAATCTCGCCTTTTTGCGAATGACGATGCCATCTTTATGTTGCTTGTTCTTGAACACCCATTTGGTTCCAATGACATTCTTGCAATCCTTGGGCGTTGGTACTAACTTCCATACTTTCTTGTGCTCAAAGTTGTTGAGTTCATTATGCATAGCTTCAAGCCAATCTTGATCTTCAAGAGCTTCATAGACTTTCTTGGGCTCAATGTGAGAGACGAAAGCATGTGCCTTGCTAAAATCCGCCAATTTCCTCCTTGTTACCACCCTTCCTCGAACTTGTCCAAGAATTATGTCCTCCGTGTGACCGTCACGATCAAGATTTTCTAGCCTTCTTTTTGCTCCACATGTTAGCATCTCCTCCAAAGTCTCATTAGATATGGCTTGAGCATTACCTTCATCATAGGAGTCATGTCCATCTTGATCTTGGTCTTGTTCATCGATGGGAGATGGATCACTTATTTTTCGAGTTCTTTCATCAACATGAGATTCTTGACCTTGTCCTTCATTGTTATCTTGGCCTTGATCATTATCTTGGCGTTGATTGATAGAGCGATCTTGATCATTAGCTTGGCCTTGATTAGTAACTTGAGGTCTTGGCGCATATTGTTGGGTAGCTTGTGTATCAATGGGTGTAGTCAATGGCTCCACTTGAGTAGAGCATAGTCCTTCTCCCTCCGTCATCTGGTAACCCTCAATGGGGATTATTTCACCAATCCCCATTCTTCTTATGAAGATGGGAGGAATTGCATCTCCTACAACACCATGATCTATACGACGTCCTTGGGACCCATTATCCTCATCAAACACAACGTCTATAGCTTCTTCAACTTGTCCGGTGGACTTGTTGTAGACTCTATAGGCGTGAGCGTTTGTAGCATAACCAACAAAGATACCCTCATATGATTTGGTCTCGAATTTGACAAGCGTTTACCTCTCTTACGAATACAACATTTGCACCCAAAGACCTTGAAGTATGATACATCCAGATTCTTTCCCATGAGAATCTCATAAGGAGTCTTGTTAAAGTTCTTACGGAGATACAACCGGTTGCTAACATGACAAGCGGTGGAGACGGCCTCGTCCCAAAAATTGTAAGGATAAGAGAACTCCGCAATCATGGTCCTTGCCGCATCCATTAGTGTCTGGTTCTTCCTCTCCGCCACACCATTTTGTTGAGGGGTATAGGGAGTGGAATATTGATGAGCAATCCCCTCTTCACTAAGAAATCGCTCCATGGCGTAGTTCTTGAATTTGGAGCCATTATCACTCCGGATTACCATGATGCTTGTATGTTGGCGCTCCACCAATGTGATGAACTCGATGACTCTCTTTTGAGTCTCACTCTTCCTCTTGAAGAAATACACCCAACAATATCTTGAATAGTAATCCATGATCACCAAGCAATACTTATTTCCTCCAAGACTATCATAAGATAGTGGACCAAAAAGGTCCAAATGAATATGCTGAAGGACTCTTGAAGTGGTGATGGTGGTCTTGGTGGGGTGAGATTATCCATGTTGCTTTCCAAGTAAGCAAGAGCTACACACACGATCTTTGGCAAACTTAGCATTCGTTAGTCCTAGAACATTATTGCCACTTTGAAGGTCATGCAACATCCTCATATTGGTGTGGGCTAACCGGCGATGCCATAGCCAACCCACATCAACTTTAGCCATTAGGCATGTCACGACACACGTGTCTCCTTTAGAGAAGTCCACTACGTACATGTCGTTCTCGACATGCCTAACAAAGGCCACTTTAAGAGTCTTCTCCCAAGTGAAAATCACATTCTCCTGAGAAAAGAAAGAGGTAAAACCACAATTTGCAAGTTGAAGGACCGACATTAGATTACAACCAATGGACTCAACAAGGAGAACATTCTCAATTGATAAATCATTTGAGATAGCTACCTTGCCTCGCCCCAATACCTTTAGCTCGGAGTTATCACCAATAGTGACGCAATTGAGATGAGGTGAAGGAGGATTAAGGTCACTCATTGCGTCCTTGCTTCCGGTCATATGTTGGGATGCACCACTACCAACCGTCCATTTGCCCGACCCGGAAGCACTTCCCTACAAGAGATTAGTGTCTTGATTTAGGTACTGATCGTTGAATGGGTCCTATTTTGTTAGAAATAAGGGTCTTTGGAACCCAAATAGTCCAATGATAATAATCACCATATGAAGTACCAACATAATTATCATACACATGACCATCTCTAGATTTCATAAGAACATAAGATGGGTTATATTTTCCGGCAAAGTCATTGTGAGTGGCACTCCCCCTAGATTTCTCACCACCCACAATCGTGTTGGTGTCCTTATCTTTGATCACCTCTCCTCCTTTCACAAAGTTTACTTCTTGTGAAGGAGAAGTGTGAAGGGAATATGCCCGAGAGGCAATAATAAAGTGTTTATTATGTTATTCCTTGTTTATGATAGATGTTTATTTCTCATGCTAGAATTGTATTAACCGGAAAGGTTGATACATGTGTGATTAATAAACAAACCAACGTTTCTAGTGAAGCCTCTCTTTTAACTAACTCGTTGATTAACAGATGATCAAGGTTTCCTGATCATAGACATTGGATGTTGTTAATAACGGGATCATGTCATTAGAAGAATGACATGATGAACTTAGACCCTAACTAAGTATAACAATACGATCAAGTCATTTATTTTTGTTGTTATGTCTTACATTCGGAGTAACATTGTTCCTTAGACCATGAGATCATGTTAATCACAAATACCGGAAGAATACTTTGATAACATCAAACGTCACACCATAACAGGGTGACTATAAAGGTGCATTAGGTATTCGGAAAGTGTTAGTTGAAGCTCATGGATCAAGAATGGGATTTGTCCATCCAATATGACGGAGAGATATACTCAGGGCCCTCTCGGTGATATTATATCGGCACCGCTTGCAAGCACGTGATATGATCACAAGGATGTTATATCACGGGAACGAGAAAAGAGTACTTGTTGGATAACGAGATCAAACAAGGTATGGTGGATACCGATGATCGGATCTCGGACAAGTAAAATATCGCGAGACAAAGGGAAATCGTTACGACGTTGAAAAGTTCACACGATCACGAGAGTCATCGTTGAATATATAGGAGTCATCACGGATCTCCATATCCCGCTGTTGATTATTGATCGGAGAGGAGTCTCGATCATGTCTATATTATTCGCGAACCGTAGGGTGACACACTTAAGGTTCGATGAAGCGTTGGAGAGGATACGGAATACCGAAGAATATTTTGGGCAGCTCCGAAAAATTATTTCGGGGGAAAATTGAAATAGTTCAAGGGTTTTTTCATTGAATGGTTGTTAATAGAATTAACAAATTATTCGAGGTGCTGCATGCAAATGTTTGTTAATGGAATTAACAAATATAAATAAAGAAATAAAAATGTTTTATTTATTTATTAAAGAAAAACCTTTGGATTTTCTAAGTGGAAAATTAAGCGAGTATGAGTGGTGTGAGTGGGGCTTCCATTCCCAATGAAGAGAGGAAGGGGTGGGGGAACCCATGGCTGGCCGCACCCCCCCTTGGGCTGCCTCCCCCTCCCCTATAAAAGGAGGGTGAGAGCTCGCTCTTCTCCACACACTTGCCCACTCCCTTTTCCCTCCACCCGCTGCTCCATTCCATGGTTTCCGGCTTGGCGAAGCCCTGACCGTGGGATTCTTCACCACCACAACGCCGTCGTGCTGTTGGAGTTCCTCGGGGATCGTCTACTTCCGCTACCCGCTAAATCGAGGGAACAGAAGTCTTCATCGAGCTGAACGTGTGACCGATTACGGAGGCACCACCGGATTGCGGTGCACTTCTTCTCGCTAGGGATCGGCATGAGTACGACTACGCCAACAACGAGATTTTATCTCGTACCATTTTGAGTCTTCGAGGGTATGTTATCTCAAGACTCTCTTTCTCCCCGTTGCTTTTCATCTCATAGATTAGATCTTGGCCATTCAGGTTTATCGCGCGTAGGAATTTTTTTGTTTTCTATGCAACGTACCCTTCAGTGGTATCAGAGCCGGATCTATGCGTAGATGAATTGTACGGCCGGTAGAACACATAGGAGTATGTGGGCGTTGATGATCATGTTTTTGCCTCTTTGCATATTTTATGATCTTAGTGGCATAGTAGGATGAAGCTGCCCTAGACTAAGTTTACGTGTACTATGTACGCGAGAATTGTCTCACTTGTGACTAAGGGGGTGTCCGTTTCTCCTACTATAGTTAAGATATAATCTACAAAGGGTTGTTAAAAATATGTTTTATCAACGTTGTGGTTCTTGTACGTAGGTATGAACGGTTCTATCCTCGTAAGCCCAAACCCACGTAAAATATGCAAAAATAAATTAGAGGCGTCTAACTTGTTTTTGCAGGGCATGTGATGTGATATGGTCAATGTTACAAACGTTATGTATGAGATGATATATTCTGTAAATTATTGACATACCGGTTGGAGCCATATGGTTGTCTTATTTTATGGCCTGCGTGCTGTATATCATATCCATGTGATATGTTGTAATGGACAATCAAGATGGAGGTGCCACGGACCTTGGTGCCACGCCGGTGGAATGATGGAGATCATATCATGATGCACGAGATGGAGATCAAGTGCAAGAAGGACCATATCATATCACATTATCCATGCATGTGATGTTTATCCTTTTATGTATCTTATTTTGCTTAGATCGCGACGGTAGCATTATAAGATGATCCCTCTCACTTAATATCAAGATAATAATGTGTTCTTCCTTAAGTATGCACCGTTAAGAAAATTCGTCGTTTCGAGACACCACGTGCTGATCGGGTGTGATAGACTCAACGTTCGCATACAACGGGTGTTTTCAATCCTAGCATGTACAGACATGGCCTTGAAACACACGCAATACTACGGTTCTACTTGGTGAGCCTAGCATGTACAGACATGGCCTCGGAACACGTAACCGAAAGGTAAAGCATGAGTCATATGGATGATATGATGAACATGTTGATGTTCGCCTTTGCAACTACACCGTATCACGTGATGATCGGTTTCGGTGTAGTGAATTTGGTTCATGTAATCACTAAAGATGACTAAGAGGGATGTTGCTTTTGAGTGGGAGTTCATGGGATACTTTTGGAATTAACTTGAACTTAATTTATCATAAACATAGTCTAAATAGTCTTTGCAAATATGTTGTAGATCATGGCACCACCTACCTTAAATTTCAATATGTTCATGGAGAGAGAGAAATTAGCGAACAATGGGAGCAACTTTACCAACTAGGCACTTAACCTGAGGATTCTCCTCACCGCTTGCAAGAATCTCTATGTGCTTGATGCACCGCTAGGTGACCAGCCCGCTGATGATGCTTCTGATGAAGATAAAAAATGTTTATCTGACTCAACAAGAAGACCACAGTATAGTTCATTGCGGCATCCTCTATGGATTAGAGCCAGAGCTGCGAAAACATTTCGAGAACAACACTGCCTTTGCTACAATGGGAGAATTGAAAATGATTTTCGATACCCATGCCGCAGTTGAGAGTTATGACGCTTCAGAAAAGTTCTTTAGCTGCATGATGGAAGAGAACAGCTCCGTTAGTGAGCACGTACTCAAGATGTCTGCGTACGCTGATAAGCTCATAGCCTTGGGAATAACGATTCCCAATGAGCTAGGGATACATCGTGTTCTCCAATCTCTGCCACCTAGTTACAAGAACTTTCGTGATGAACTATAATATGCAAGGCATGAAGAAGTCTCTTCCTGAGCTTCTCTTGATGCTTAAAACTGCTGAAGTGGAGATCAAGAAAGAACATCAAGTGTTGATGATCAATAAGACCACTAGTTTCAAGAAAGGCAAGAAAGACAAGCCAAGGGTTAACTTCAAGAAGGGTGGAAAATCTGTTGCTACTCCTGAGAAGAAAACCAAGTATGGCCCTAAGGCTGAGACTGAGTGCTATTATTGCAAGGGTACTGGCCACTGGAAGGGCAATTGCCCTAAATATCTGGCAGATAAGAAGGCCGACAAAGTGAACAAAGGTATGTACGATATACTTGTTATTGATGTGTACCTTACTAGTACTCGCAGTAGCACCTGGGTATTTGATACTGGTTCGGTTGCTCACATATGTAACTCGAAACAGGAGCTGCAGAATAAGCGACCACTAGCAAAGGATGAGGTGACGATGCGCGTCAGCAATGGATCAAGAGTTGATGTGATCGCCGTCGGGACGCTGCCTCTACGTCTACCATCAGGATTAGTTATAAATCTCAATAATTGTTATTTGGTGCCTGCATTAAGCATGAATATCGTTTCTGGATTTTGCTTAATGCAGAATGGTTATTCCTTTAAGTTTGAGAACAATGGTTGTTCGATTTATATGAATAATATTTTTTATGGTCATGCACCTTTTTTTTTGAAATGGGAAACCCGGCCTCTGCATCTGGTTGATGCATACGGCCTTTATTAAAACATAATCATTCAGAACATCTGTTACACCAAATAATCACTTCACATAGGGGCTCAACAGACCCCATGTAAGCGAAAGCCCGTATGAAAATAAACATCCACGATTACAATCAAAATGCTCCTTCCACCCATCAATCACTATCCAGCCTCAAGACGTCTACTAAGCAACCAGCCACCCTTGCTGAAGATAGCCTGAACGACCGCCATCAGACGAGTGCATCCACCATCCAAACGAACACGCTGGTCCTCTGGTAGTAGGATAGACCACTGGTGCATCCAATAGATGGCCTGATGAATAACCTGCAAAAAGTTCCCAACTTTCCCATTGTTAAAAACAATATCATTGCGATGTTTCCATAGAGCCCACAGAAGAGCACATACTCCTACGCGTATAAGGGCTTTCAATTTTTTATCCACCCCACACAACCAATTACCAAACAAATTAGTAATACTAGACGGTTGTGAAATCCTGTAAGAAAAGTGTATCAATCTCCAAATATTCATAGCAAAAGCACATGAAATAAAAAGATGATTCACTGTTTCGGTTTCACCACAGAAAACACATTTCTTACACCCATCCCAATTTCTCCTAGCCATATTATCCTTAGTGAGTAATTCTTTCCTAGACATGAACCACATAAAAATCTTGATTTTCAAAGGGACCTTTAATTTCCACAGGTAACCATGAAGAAACCTAACCTCTTCATTCATAACCTCAGCATATAATGATTTTACTGTATATTTTCCCGAGTTTGTGAGGGTCCAACAACATATGGTCATGCACCTGAGAAGAATAGTTTATTTCTTTTGAATCTAGATAGTATTAATACACATTACTAATTGGATGCACCATACGAGCCTTCACGTTAATCCTCGAGGTTAGATATTTTTGACCATCGGATCTATCCATAATAACGTCTCTAAAGCCGTTAGATTAAGTTGTTTACGCGCATGTGTGACTCTTCTGGCACGTACCTTTCTTCACTTGGGTTCGAATCCAAAACCATGCATCCGCTAGATCGATACCTAATTAATTTTTACCATTAATTAATTTGTGCAATGCACGCGCCTATTCCAATGGCCGATGGCCGATCTGCATCTAGGATGCGGCGACAGAGCAGCCGGTGGGCGTGGCGACAACAGGTTGCTGAACGGCTCCAACGGCGACGGCGGCGTTGCCTTCTACGACTACAGCAAGGTCTGCATGGTAAGCCATGGGGTGATCTGCATACGTAATTAAGCTGCTGCTCCAATCCCCTCATTGAAGACACTTACGTGATCCCTAATTTGGAGGCAAGCTGTATTCACCCAGGACGTCTTCGGTTGTTGCCGAGAGCCGCTGAGCAACTCTCTGCCCTGTTTTGGATGAGGATGACCGATCTAAACATAAATGAAGTGTTCTAATGAGTACGGGGCATTGGACTCCACCCATGGCACTTCCGACTGGCAAGCTGTGAGTCTTTCTTTGCACAAACTTTTAATCTTTGTAGCATACAAATTCGGACCTTGCCACAATTCGGCATCATTTTTTTGTCCATTAGATGAATACATCGCATGACGGTTCCTGATTGTAAGTAATTTGAACATGCATGTGCTCTCAGCATAAAAACGCCTGTCAGGATGGTCGTGGAGGCAGTCGCCGGTCCTGTCCCTCGAGTTGCGAACCACGAGGCCTCTGTGCACCGATTCTATCTGGCCATGCTCGAGTCCCGTGCCCCTTTCGCTGAAGATTCAAGGTATGCACCCTCTATCTGATTAGGCACTCTCTATCTGATTAGGGCAAGTTCAATAGTATAGCTAGCAGCTGGCTATAAGAAATTGTCATGTCACTTATAGCCAACTATAGAGCCAACATGTACAATAGTGATCAATAAAAATGTGATACTTTATTGATACATGGCCCACCTCCCACTCTCACAATTTGTCTAGGAGCACGTGCTGCAACTAGCTCTTGCATGAGAGCCCACTCATCTTCTCTCTCCTCTTCTCTCTCTTCCATGTCATCACAAAAATATTATTCTAATCCTTATAGCCCGCTTACATAAACTTATTGTACTTGCTCTTATAATTTTTAAGGATTCAATAGGAGAAGAAATTTTACTAATTAATATATAGAGGCTGAAAAACCTTATTCGGTCTATTACTCTTTTACCTATTATATTCGCCTGCTTACTCTACATGGGTTCTGATGGTTAGAAACAAAGGAACTTGATGTTTTGTCTATAATTGACATGAATTTATTTACTAATCCCACTACTACTCTATGGAATATTACTTTAGGTTACACCTTAATGAATATTCACACACTTGAAGGATGTAAACGCCCATGAACATGCTCACCTTTGTTTCAATCTTGATTTATGAAGCTAGCACATAATGGCCACTGGTCATTGTTAGAGTTATAATAGTATACGTATGTAACCGGGCTCGATCTAGGTTTCTCTCCCTATTGTAACTTGTAACACAAGGCAATATGCCTCATATATTAACACGCATCAGGGACTCGGAAACTCATCCGAGTAGAGCCCTTTCCTGTCTATTCTGACATGGTATCGAGAGCCGGCTCTTCCGCCGAAACATCTACCTGATCGCATCTATCGACAGAACACACCTCGTCCCCGAAACCCTAATACCCACCGCCGCCCGCATCGTCTTCCGCCGCCGATCACGTCATGGCCTCATCGTCGACAAACCCCCCCATCCATCTCGGGAATCCACCGTCCGACAAGCTCACCCGGGACAACCATCAACTATGGTGCGCCGTTGTTCTGCCCGCAATTCGCGGTGCCCAGCTTCTCGGCCTCCTGGATGGAACCGACGCGGCGCCGCCGCAAACTCTCTCCGTCCAGGCCACTGCTACGGATACTGATAAAACCCCCAAGACCGTGCCAAATCCTGCCTATGCTGCGTGGCTTTCACGCAATCAGATCGTGCTCTCCTATCTTCTGCAATGCATCTCGCCGGGAATTCTTACCCACGTCATGCGCTTGGAGCACTCCGCCGCCATCTGGAAGGCGCTGGAAACCATGTTTGCTTCGCAGAGCCAATCCAAGATCACGAATCTTCGGGTTGCGATCGCAACAACCAAACGGCTCAATGATTCTGCCTCTGTTTACCTAGCCAAGATGCAGTCCATCGCCGATGAACTCGCTGCTGCTGGCCGTCCTGTTCCCGAAGATGAGCAGGTCTCCTTCATCATGGCTGGTCTTGGACCCCGCTATGAATCTGTCATCGCAGCCTATGGAGTTCTTCAAACTACACCAAGTCTTCAAGAGCTATATGCTCAAATCCAGTCATATGACGAGCGGCAGGCCCTCAACTATGGGCCAAATTCTGGCGGCTTCGAGACCTCCGCAAACGCCGCTATGCGCCAAAACCGGCCACGCCAAGATGGCGGCCAGTACTCCAATGGCCGGGGCGCCACACGTGATGATCGCCGAGATCGGCGCGACGACCAGCGCTACGAGCACCGTGACTATCAGCGCGATGAGCGCCAGCGCGAATACCAGCGCGAAGACCGCCCTCCTCGGCAAGGACGCGGGGGGGGGGGGGGACGTGCACCCACAGGAGGAGGGCGTGGCCGAGGCCGTGGACGTCGCCGAACTACGCCTTGGGTGGATGTCACTTGCCAATTGTGTGATCGGGAGGGTCACCCGACAAAGGACTGTTGGTACCGATTTGAAGATCATGATGATTCCAGATACAATAACAAGGAGGTTCATAATGCTTCGTATAATGTTGACCCAAATTGGTACTCTGATTCCGGTGCAACTCACCACATAACTGGAGAACTCAACAATCTTACAATGCGTGATGCATATCGTGGCAATGATCGGGTTAACACAGCCAATGGGCAAGGTATGGCTATTACTCATGTTGGTCATTCTATTGTTCATAATCCCTCTAAGAATTTTCATCTTCGCAATATACTTCATGTGCCTAGTGCCTCAAAAAAATCTTCTTTCTGTACATCGTTTCACTCTTGATAATCATGTTTACCTCGAGTTTCACCCCTTTCATTTTCTTATTAAGGATCAGCTCACGGGGAGGATACTCCATAAGGGTCGCTGTGTGGGTGGCCTATATCCTCTCATCTCATCATTGGTGTCACCTCTCGAGTCTCCAAAGAGTGCTTTCGTTGCCACAAAGCCATCTCAAGCAAGGTGGCATAGTCGTCTTGGTCATCCCTCGTATTCAATTGTTAGCCAAATTCTTAGCAAGAATAAACTTTCCTTCTCCAAAGATGGAAGTAGTGAGTTAGTTTGTGATTCATGTCAAAAAGCAAAGAGTCATCAGTTACCCTATCCTATCTCCACTAGTGTGTCTACGGTTCCCTTACAATTAGTCTTTTCTGATGTATGGGGACCTGCTCCCGCTTCTGTTGGACGTCATGAGTACTATGTCAGTTTTATTGATGATTATAGCAAGTATTCCTGGATTTATTTGCTTAAGAAAAAATCTGATACCCTTGATGCTTTTATTGCTTTTCAAACTCTTGTTGAACGCAAATTCAACAGGAAAATCTTGGCTGTTCAATCCGATGGAGGAGGGGAGTATGTTAAGTTAAGTCAGTTACTCCAAAAACAGGGAATCTCACATCTCATGTCATGTCCTCATGCTCATCAGCAAAACGGTCCTGCTGAGAGAAAACATCGCCATATTGTCGAAGTTGGTCTTGCTCTTCTTGCTAATGCCCATATGCCTTTGAAATTTTGGGATGAAGCATTCCTCACAACCACATATCTCATTAACATGCTTCCTAGCAAAGTTATCAATAATGACACACCAGTCCATCGTTTACTAGGTACTCATCCAAACTATAATGCTCTTCGTGTTTTTGGTTGTGCTTGCTGGCCAAACCTTCGTCCCTATAACAAACGCAAACTTGCGTTTCGATCCACACAATGTGTGTTTCTAGGATATAGTACTCGTCACAAGGGAGTTAAGTGCCTAGAAGTCTCGACTGGTCGTGTCTATATATCCAGAGATGTTGTGTTTGATGAGGCTATTTTTCCCTTCCAAAAATTGCACCCTAATGCAGGTGCTCTTCTTCGGCATGAAATCTTGCTACTTGACAACTCTCTTCTTAATGGGATTGAACATATAGATGATTCTAACATGATTAATACTCGTACTATTGACCCCCTTGCTAGTTCTACTCGTGTGCAGGATACTAGCCAAGAAAATACAGCTGCTGCTTCAAATTCCGGAGAAAACGGTGCAGAAAATAGCCAAAGCCACTCATTTTCCGAATCAGCACAAGACGACAGCAGCGCGGAATCTGAGGAGGATTCGCCGGCAGCATCCTCCTCGGGATCACCCCCTGACACACCTGGTCGGCGCTCCACGCGAGGCAGATCGCCTCCGCGCCACTCCCCGCCCCCGACCGGTCAGCGCTCCCCTCCGCGCCAATCATCTCCTGCCAGCGCAACGCGGTCTGCGCCTGACCCGCACCTGCGCCTGACGGCCCCGGGATCTTCTGCGTCGTCCTGTTCTGTGACTCCCTCCAGCACCGAGCGTTCGGCCACACCGCTGGCCACCGGATCTTCTGCGGGGTCTGCCAATCCCCACGCTGGAGGATCTCCTGCACCCGATCACCGTGTGGTCTCTCCTGTGCTACCGCTAGCTCGTCCAACTACACGTGCAAGCAGGGGTATAGTCAAGAAGAAAGAATACACTGATGGTACAGTTAGGTGGTGCTTATCTGCAGTTTCCGAGGAACCAGCCAAACTTGTTGATGCTCTCGTTGATCCTCATTGGAAAAATGCTATGGATGAGGAATATGCTGCTCTTCTTCGGAATAAAACATGGCATTTGGTCCCTTCTCGATGTGGTCACAATATTATTGACTGCCGTTGGATTTATAAGATTAAACGGAAGTCTGATGGATCTATTGATAGGCACAAGGCACGTCTTGTTGCCAAAGGATACAAACAACGCTATGGTATAGACTATGAAGATACCTTTAGCCCGGTTGTTAAAATTGCTACTGTTCGTCTTGTTCTGGCTATTTCTGTTTCCAGGGGATGGAGTTTGCGACAGTTAGATGTCAAGAACGCGTTTTTACATGGCGTTCTGGAAGAGGAGGTCTACATGAGACAACCCCCAGGGTATGAGGATCCACATAAACCTGACTATATATGCAAACTTGACAAAGCTCTTTATGGACTTAAGCAGGCACCTCGAGCATGGTTTTCTCGTCTAAGTACAAAGCTTGTCAGTTATGGGTTTGTTCCTTCCAAATCTGATACATCATTATTCATCTACAAAAGGTCTACTATTACTATTTACATGCTCATTTATGTGGATGATATCATTGTTGCTAGTTCTTCAGCTGCTGCTACAGATGCTCTCCTCAAAGACTTGCACCAAGAATTCTCTCTCAAAGATCTTGGTAGTCTTCATTATTTCCTTGGTATTGAGGTTCAGAACCATCCTGATGGTCTTCGGCTTACTCAGTCTAAATATGCCAAGGATATTCTTACTCGTGCTGGTATGCAAATGTGCACAGGGGTTCCTACTCCTCTCTCTTCTTCTGAGAAAATATCATCCAGGGAGGGAGAATTATTAGGCCCGGATGATAGCACCAAATACAGGAGTTTGGTTGGTGCTCTCCAGTATCTTACTCTCACACGGCCTGATATTTCTTATGCAGTCAACAAAATTTGTCAGTATTTGCATGCTCCTACAACAATACATTGGACGGCAGCCAAACGAGTTCTGAGATATGTCAAACATACTATTGGTGTTGGTCTTACTTTCATGAGGTCTTCTTCTATGTTAGTCAGTGCATTTTCTGATGCTGACTGGGCTGGATGTGTGGATGATAGAAGATCCACAGGAGATTTTGCTGTCTTTTATGGTCCTAATCTTATTTCTTGGAGTGCAAAGAAACAAGCTACAGTATCAAGGTCTAGTACTGAAGCAGAATATAAGTCCTTAGCCAATGCCACTGCTGAAGTTATTTGGATACAGTCTTTACTCAAGGAACTTGGAGTAAAATCATCTCAACCACCCGTGTTGTGGTGTGATAATTTGGGAGCTACATATCTTTCAGCTAATCCTGTGTTTCATGCACGAGCTAAACACATTGAGATTGATTTTCACTTTGTGAGAGAGAGAGTTCTCAACAAGCAGCTGGAAATTCGATTTATTCCTTGAAAGGATCAGGTGGCTGATGGATTCACTAAGCCACTCCCTCATCGAACATTTGAAGAGTTTAAACATAATCTCAACTTGAGTAAGTTGTGATTAAGGGAGGGTGTTAGAGTTATAATAGTATACGTATGTAACCGGACTCGATCTAGGTTTCTCTCCCTATTGTAACTTGTAACACAAGGCAATATGCCTCATATATTAACACGCATCAGGGACTCGGAAACTCATCCGAGTAGAGCCCTTTCCTGTCTATTCTGATAGTCATGGATTCCAGGTCCATCGCAGGGAGTATTACAGCAAAATGGTAGAGAATGTTTGCTAAATCTTAGATGCCGAGGAGTCCACATTAACATGTGCTGACATGTCAGCCTTGCATTAGGGTCAAGTTAAGCAACATGAGCATTCACGGTGATGTTTCAGCATCCGCAGTCGAAACAGCCAAGGCTTCTTTGATGTGTAGGAAAAAGACACGAGAGAAGATGCAATGTTGTTTAGGGATATGTTGACAACATGGCTTACGATTACTTTTGGGAAGTATGAAAAAGATGTCCCGGGGTTAAAGAAAACACTGGCACCGTGGGTATAGTATAAAAAAATTGTTGTTTTTTTGCCAAAAAAAGTTTGAAAAATTTGTGAATTTGTCTATGAGAGGACAGGTATAAAAGCATTTTTTGACTTTTATCTTATTAGTGAGATTTTATTAAGCTTAGAACATAAATGTTTACATGAAGTACACGAAATCATAAGGTAGTACTTCAGTCTTCATGCTTTACTTTTGCGTGCAAGTATAATCTAAGTAAGTGGTCAGAAAATGTGTGACCCGTCTATTATTTCAATACAAAGTGTTTCAAAATACATATTGAAATTTAAAATATTTTCAGGTACATACATTTTTTTAAATAGCATTTTCCTTAGCTTTGGTATGTATTGCACCAGTATTATAACTTAAAATGATCGTATCTACTAATTCATTAGGATCGATGTCTGATGTGTGAGTTGTCAACATATGAAGGAATATAACAAAGGAAGTGTAGACAGCCTATCTATGTATTTATATTGTGGATCTTAGGACCAAATATGGGTGAAAATAACAAGGTTACTTATCCGTCTGCGAATAAGTGTACAACTAGGTTTGTACTAAGTCAAACTTATTAAAATTTGACTAACTTTATAGGGAAATGTACTAGCATTTATGACACTAAATTGGGATTAATAGATTCGTTTTGAAATCATTCAAAATATACTGATTCCATGTCATATATGTTGCTAATATTTTCTATCAGGTCGGTTAAATACGAAAATATTTGACTTAGCATCAAAACTAGATGTACAATTATTCATGGATGGAGGGATTATATTAGAATGCATGTGTGTATTCTACCTGGCTATGACTCAAGGAGTGTGCAAAATGCGGCCGCTTCTATTTGGTTTTAGCTACTTATGTCATCGCGAAATATCTAGCCCGTGCAAGTGCACGGGTTGATGACTAGTATTCATAATGTGAATGCCAAAAGAATTAAATTAAATGATGATATTGCTACTTACATGTGGCATTGCCGCTTAGGTCATATTGGTGTTAAACGCATGAAGAAGCTCCATTCTAATGGACTCTTAGAATCACTTGATTATGAATCATTTGAAACATGTGAACCATGCCTTATGGGCAAGATGACTAGAACCCCGTTTTCTGGAACCATGGAACGGGCGACAGACTTACTGGAAATCATACATACTGATGTGTGTGGACCAATGAGTGTATCGGCGCATGGTGGATATCGTTATTTTGTCACTTTCACAGATGATTTGAGTAGATATGGGTATGTTTACTTAATGAAACACAAATCTGAGACATTTGAAAAGTTCAAAGAATTTCAGTGTGAAGTTGAAAATCATCGTAACAGAAAGATTAAATTTCTACGATCTGATCGTGGAGGTGAATATCTAAGTTACGAGTTTGGCATGCATATGAAACAATGTGAAATAGTTTCACAACTCACACCTGCCGGAACACCACAGCGTAATGGTGTTTCCGAACGTCGTAATCGTACTTTATTGGATATGGTTCGATCTATGATGTCTCCTACAGATTTGCCACTATCGTTTTGGGTTATGCACTAGAGACCACTACATCCACTTTAAATACGGCACCATCTAAATCCGTTGAAACGACACCGTATGAATTTATGGTTTGGAAACAAACCTAAGCTGTCATTTCTAAAAGTTTGGGGATGCGATGTTTATGTGAAGAAGCTTCAACCTGGTAAACTCGAACCCAAAGCGGAAAAATGCGTTTTCATAGGATACCCTAAAGAAACAATAGGGTACACCTTCTATCACAGATCCGAAGGAAAGATTTTCGTTGCCAAGAATGGATCCTTTTTGGAGAAGGAGTTTCTCTCGAAAGGTGTGAATAGTAGAAAGGTATAAATCGACGAGGTTATTGAACCTTCTCTTCTTGGAATGGCGAGTAGCGCAGCGCCGGAAGTTGTTCCTGTGCCGACCCCGTCAGTTGAAGAGAGAGCTGATGATCAAGATCATGAAACTCCAGTAGAGGAAACTACCGCACCTCACAGGTCATCTAGGGAACGTGCAGCTCCTGAACTGTACGGAGATCCCGTATTAAACTTCATGGTAGAGGGAGGTGATGACCCTGCGACATATGATGAAGCGATGATGATCCCAGATTCCAACAAATGGCTTGAAGCCATGAATTCCAAAATAGGATCCATGTACGAAAACCAAGTTTGAACTTTGGTGGACTTACCCGATGACCGCAAGGCCGTTGAGAACAAATGGATCTTTAAAAAAAAAACGGACGCTGATGGTAATGTGACCGTCTATAAAGCTCGACTTGTCGCAAAAGGTTTCCGACAAATTCAAGGAGTTGACTACGATGAGACTTTCTCACCAGTAGCGATGCTTAAGTCAGTTAGGATTATGTTAGCAGTTGCTTCATTTTTCGATTATGAAATCTAGCAGATGGATGTCAAAACAACATTCCTTAATGGTGACATCGAGGAAGAGTTGTATATGATGCAACCCAAAGGTTTTCTTGATCCTAAGGATGCTGACAAGGTGTGCAAGCTTCAACGTTCCATTCATGGACTGAAGCAAGCATCCCGGAGTTGGAGCCTCCGTTTTGATAAGGTGATCAAAGGGTTTGGATTTGTCCAACCACACGGAGAAGCTTGTATTTACAAGAAAGTGAGTGAGAGCTCTGTAGCATTTCTAGTACTATATGTGGATGACATATTGTTGATTGTAAATGATATAGAACTTTTAAAAAGCGTAAAAGGTTATTTGAACAGTAGTTTTTCAATGAAAGACCTTGGTGAAGCAGCTTATATATTAGGCATCAAAATCTACAGGGATAGATCAAGGCGCTTAATTGGACTTTCGCAAAGTGCATACCTTGACAAGATTCTGAAGAAGTTCAGAATGGAAGAGAGTAGGAAGGGGTTCTTACCTATGTTGCAAGGAAAAACGTTGAGTAAGACTCGATGTCCAGCTACAGCAGAAGATAGAGAGAGAATGAATAAGATTCCCTATGCTTCAGCCATAGGTTCTATCATGTATGTTATGCTATGTACAAGACCGGATGTGGCACATGCTATTAGTTTGACTAGTAGGTACCAATCCGATCCAGGTTTGGAACACTGGACGGCGGTCAAGAATATGTTTAAGTACTTGAGAAGAACTAAGGATATGTTTCTCATATATGGCGGTGAAGAAGAGCTCGTCGCAAGATGTTACGTCGATGCTATCTTCGACACTGATCCATATGACTCTAAGTCTCAGTTCGGGTACGTATTTGATATGAATGGAGGAGCTGTAAGCTGGAGGAGTTCCAAGAAATCCGTGGCGGCGAGATCATCAACAGAAGCGGAATATGTTGCTGCCTCAGAGGCAACACAGAAAGCAGTTTGGATGAAGGAGTTCATATCCGAACTAGGTGTGGTTCCGAGTGTGTTGGATCCAATGGTTATCTATTGTGACAACAATGGTGCCATAGCCAATGCTAAGGAATCAAGGTCTCACAAGAATTCCAAGCATATCAAGGGCCGTTTTCACTCCATCCGTGAGCATGTCGCAGATGGGGATGTGAAGATTTGCAAAGTACATACGGATCTGAATGTGGCAGATCCGTTGACTAAAACTCTCTCAAGGGCAAAACATGTTCAACACTAGAACTCAATGGGTGTCAGATTCATCACTATGTAATATAGATTATTGCCCCTAGTGCAAGTGGGAGACTGAAGGGAATATGCCCGAGAGGCCATAATAAAGTGTTTATTATGTTATTCCTTGTTTATGATAGATGTTTATTTCTCATGCTAGAATTGTATTAATCGAAAACGTTGATACATGTGTGATTAATAAACAAACCAACGTTCCTAGTGAAGCCTCTCTTTTAACTAGCTCGTTGATTAACAAATGATCAAGGTTTCCTGATCATAGACATTGGATGTTGTTAATAACGGGATCATGTCATTAGAAGAATGACATGATGAACTTAGACCCTAACTAAGTATAACAATACGATCAAGCCATTTATTTTTGTTGTTATGTCTTACATTCGGAGTAACATTGTTCCTTAGACCATCAGATCATGTTAATCACTAATACCGGAAGAATACTTTGATAACATCAAACGTCACACCGTAACAGGGTGACTATAAAGGTGGCATTAGGTATTCGGAAAGTGTTAGTTGAAGCTCATGGATCAAGAATGGTATTTGTACATCCAATATGATGGAGAGACATACTCAGGGCCCTCTCGGTGATATCACATCGACACCGCTTGCAAGCACATGAAATGATCACAAGGATGTTATATCACGGGAACGAGAAAACATTACTTGTCGGATAATGAGATCAAACAAGGTATGGTGGATACCGATGATCGGATCTCGGGCAAGTAAAATATCGCGAGACATAGGGAAATCGTTACGACGTTGAAAGGTTCACACGATCACGAGAGTCATCATTGAATATATAGGAGTCATCACGGATCTCCAGATCCCGCTGTTGATTATTGATCGGAGAGGAGTCTCGATCATATCTATATTATTCGCGAACCGTAGGGTGACACACTTAAGGTTCGATGAAGCGTTGGAGAGTATACGGAATACCGAAGAATATTTTGGGCAGCTCCGAAAAATTGTTTCGGGGGAAAATTGAAATAGTTCAAGGGGGTTTTCATAGAATGGTTGTTAATAGAATTAACAAATGATTCGAGGTGCTGCATGCAAATGTTTGTTAATGGAATTAAAATATATAAATAAAGAAATAAAAATGTTTTATTTATTTATTAAAGAAAAACCTTTGGATTTTCTAAGTGGAAAATTAAGGGAGTATGAGTGGGTGTGAGTGGGGCTTCCACTCACATGAAGAGAGGAAGGGGTGGGGGCACCCATGGCTGGCCGCACCCCCCTTGGGCTGCCTCCCCCTCCCCTATAAAAGGAGGGTGAGAGCTCCCTCTTATCCACACACTTGCCCACTCCCTTTTCCCTCCACCCGCTGCTCCATTCCATGGTCTTCGGCTTGGCGAAACCCTGACCGTGGGATTCTTCACCACCACCACGCCGTCGTGCCGTTGGAGTTCCCGGGGGATCCTCTACTTCCGATACTCGCTGGATCGAGGGAACGGAAGTGTTCATCAAGCTGAACGTGTGACCGATTACGGAGGCACCGCCGGATTGCAGTGCACTTCTTCTCGCTCCGGATCGGCGTGAGTACCACTACGCCAACAACGAGATTTTATCTCGTACCACTTTGAGTCTTCGAGGGTATGTTATCTCAATACTCTCTTTCTCCCCGTTGCCTTTCATCTCATAGATTAGATCTTGGCCATTCGGGTTTATCGCGCGTAGAATTTTTTTTGTTTTCGATGCAACGTACCCTTCAAAGTGACCATTTTACGGCATTGTTGAGGATGCAGTCGAAGGAGCCGGACGTCATGACGAGGCCGGAGGCGACACGCTCGCCGGAGCTGGCCGGAGGGCTTGCACGAAGAGAAACTCTTGATGGGCGAGTTCCCACGCGGAACGAGACTTCGGATGCCGATCTAGGCCCCACGGCGTGCGCCAATTGTCGTGGTATTATACACGGCAACACCATTGCGTTAGCAATGGAGTTTACGGATGGGACATAGTGCGCAAACATCGGTGTCCGTGCGGGATTGGGTCACAAGCATGCAAGAGACACGATGTACCCAGGTTCGGGACCTCATCCGGGTGAGGTTCTTACTCCTGCAAGGATGAACTATGTGGTGTGATATCGGATGTTTAAAGTATGCTCCTTGAGTTGTATCTCTATGTGAATTCACCCTACTAATGGAGCCCCAGCTGCCTTATATAGGTGCTGGTATTCCGGATGACACGTAGGGCCGGTTGTACGATCAGCCGGCTGGGACCCACTAGTGGTCATACACAATGTACTTCTTCCTTAGTGACTACATGGTACATGATGGAACTTGGCAGAGAGACAAATGATCATGACGCAGGCGACCAAAGTTCTCGGGTACGGCCGCCTACTCCTCCAGTAGAAACGTAGTTGACATCGTGTGTGCCATCACATCAACCTTTAGCCCATGTCTGTCCTTGCTTGTCAGCCTCATCCGGACGCCGATCTAGGCCCCATGGTGGACGCCAACTATCGTGGTATTATACACGGCAACACCATTGCGTTAGCAATTGAGTTTACGGAGGGGACACAGTGCGCTAACGTCGGTGTCCGTGCGGGATTGGATCACAAGAATGCAAGATACACGATATACCCAGGTTTGGGACCTCATCCGTGTGAGGTCCTTACTCTAGCAAGGATAAACTATGTGGTGTGATATCGTATGTTTACAGTATGCTCCTTGAGTTGTATCTCTCTGTGAATTCGCCCCTACTAAGGGAGCCCCAGGTGCCTTATATAGGTGCTGACAGTCCGGCTGACAGGTAGGGCCGGTTGTACGATTAGCCGGCTAGGACCCACTAGTGATCATACCCAGTGTACTTTCCTTAGTGGCTACATGGTACATGATGTGACTTGGCAGATAGACTACTGATCATGACGCGGACGGCCGAAGTTCTCGGCTACGACCGCCTACTCCTCCAGTAGAAGCGTAGTTGACATCGTGTGTGCCATCACATCAACCTTTAGCCCATGCCAGTCCTTGCTTGTCAGCCTCATCCGGCTGAAGTCGTTACCCGGCCACTGGCAGGCAGCCAGTAGCAGACGTCTTAACTGTAGCCACCTGGGTGACGACCAACCAGCCGGCCGTTTCCTCTTAATTTCTACCTTGATCCTACGATTAGCTTAATCGGTGGGTAATCCCCCGACAAGCTGTTTTCTTGAAACTCTACCGGTGGAGTGTCACCCATTCCAATCCGTGCCATGAGTGGTGACCGTTGAAAAATATTAATATCATTGCAAGACCCAACCATTCTGAATAAAGTATGCCAAATCCAAGTGTCATAATAGGCTGCGGAGTTTAAGGATTACAATGAAATCATTTTTCTTCCCCTTGAACTATCCATGCCAGGCCGTGGGACAATTTTTTTAACTCTAATGCTTGCAATCAATTGAGCCAAACATAAAAACCCCTGAGTTTTGTTAAATTCCAAAAGTCTAGCTGTGTTTTGAACATTGTGGGTAAGTACTCCTCACCGAAAACTTGCACAATTGTTACCACAAAGCGTTTGAAACTCACCTATTACCAAATAGTCATCAACTAGATCCGTTGTAATATCGTATGCCAACATAGGCGGCGCTCACCTTTTGTAAAGTGATATGCCCAAGTTCTCGTGAGACATTCCTCTTTTGCTGAAACAATCGATCATACTTTATCAAATGCTCTGCAATCTTCTTGAAGAAGTTGATGCTCATCCTAAAAGAAGGACGAAAATAGCGCTCAGAGTACATGGAATTCTCCATAGAGTAGCTCCACATTAATTTGTTGTGGCCCTCAATCCTTTCGATCCATAACTTTTCTCGACCGATAATGGAATCACCGTGCTTCAGTCTTTTATTCACGTGTATAGCCAAAAACATAGCTAGCTATGTTCTCTTCTTCATGAAGGTCACATCTTTATCGGATGAATCATAGGAAAAACTCATCTACAAACAGATAATTGAGCTATTTTGAATGGCTTATTTCAACATATAGTCACATCATTTACTTTGTCTTATTTCAAGATGCGAAATGCACAAAAAAAAGACCAAGTCATTTGAATCACTCCATTTACTTAAGCGCGTTTGCAATCTCAGAGCCATTTAGATTCTCCACTGACACAGAATACGCCATGGTTTGGCACGTTCGAAGATCTTAGAGGTTCTGAGATTACAAAAACGGCTAAGTGTTCTAGAGTAAATGGATGATCCAAATGATTGTTTTTTTTTTGTTTTTTTTTTTCACATTGTGAAATAAGCCAAAGTAAATGGTGTGACTACGTGTTTAAAATGTCTTTTATATGGCGTTTTTAGAGAGTGGGCATATCTGGTTGTAAGTTTTGTATGGAGTCATTTGAGGCTAGAAGTTTTTCAAAGAGCAAATATACTCCCGTGGATTATGAACGCAGATCCCCGCATTCCGATCGTGTCATCCACCTCGTGGGTGGAGTTGGGTTTTTTCACATCCTAAAAAAGAAAAATGCTTCTTTCAGGGAGCCCTAAACGAGCGAAGCTTAGGTCGCTTCTCCTCTATGCGCACAGACTTTTTTTTGGTCGGTTTGTGTGACTATTTCAACCCAGTTAGCATCAATTGGATTTTTGTGGCCCAGTTTTCGTGTTAGAGTACTTTTTTAGCAGCCCAACATAATAACTACCCGTAGCCATATGTAGGCTAAGTAATTTCGCCATTTCGGTCAATGTTACGTACGTCTTAAAACTTTGTAACAATTTCACACTTATTTTGTTGAAAAAGTACAAGCGAGATGTTGAAATATTTTTTCTGGATGATTTTCTAGAAAATGCGGTATATGTGTCATTTGGAAGGATATGCTTACATGCTCCTTCACATGCTGTAAAAATGTGATTTTATGTTGCTATCATTATATTTTTTTTGTTGAAATAGAGGCTAAATTGTTGCAACTAGAACGGTAAAAAAATATTTTTGTTGCTTAACAACTTTTTAATTGATGCAATTTTTTTTCTTGCAATAGGTTATGATTTTTAATGATTTTTTTGAACTTTTTTGTTGCAACGCAATAAACATATTGTTTAACTATGTTTTGTAGCATTACTTATTTTTTTGATTTTTTTGAAACAATTGTTGCAATACTTTTTTTGGTACACAGGGCGATAATTTTTGTTACGATACAAGAGAATTTGTTGCAATGACAGTTTTACTATTGTCATGGGGATGATTTATAGGCCCGACGGATGCGCCTACCCGGTTCAAAGCCCAACACTGAACCCCAGTATAAAGAGTTGCCCCGTGGTTCTAGAAGGCCCAACAAAGATCCACCTGCCAGAACTTGCGGGTCAAGATAGAAAGACTCCACCAACTAGAACTAGGGTTTATAACCCACTGGATAGGACTCGAGACCTAACCGTCTATTTAAGGCCTAGGAGAGCCACCCGACGGGGACATCCAATCTAGACTCTCACCACTATAGCTGCAACTCGAGATCCAATCTCTCGATTCGCACGCACCCACTATAATCGATTCCCCCACAATACAGATCAGACAAGCAAGAGTAAGGGTATTACCTCTACGAGGGTCCCGAATCTGGCCTATTTCGTTCTCCTACTCGAAACCCTCTCGGTTCACCTGAGGGATTTGTCGACATGACTCATTAACAACTGTAATTATTGAGATGACCGGGGACAACACAATATACACCTTCTTTTAAGTGGAGGCTACTGTGGAGTGTGGATACTATAACAAAAAATAGGGGCTAAAATGCAAAAATGCGTTGTGCTGATTTATGTACGGAGGACGATGATCGACGGCTCGCGAGGGACCTAAAATTGGTCTGTCTTAGGACCTGCGCGTAGTCGCTTTCCCCTAAAAAAAGCCACACCCTTTTTCACGATTTTGTTTAGGGCATCTCCAGTCGCCCCCCCTCAGAGCCCCCCAGGCGGCCTTTTTCGCGCCGGAAGCGGCGAATAGCGCCGTTTCCTCACCAGTCGGCCCCCCTAGAAGCCCAAATAGCGCCGTTTCGGCGCTATTTCGCGACGCGGTACCCAGGCAAAACCCAGCCCGCTGGGTTCGGCCTGGGGGGGGGGGGGGGGCGAAACTGCGCGGCAGCACGCGCGGGCCAGCTCTGTCAGTGACGCGCCGAAAAAACGCGGGAACAGAATCCCCCGCCCGTGACCTTCTTCTCGGCGCCCGCGCCGTCAAAGGCTGCCGGAGTAATGGCGTGGCGGCCGGCCAGTGCATGCGCCCCAGTCAAAGGCTGCCGGATTAATGGCGGGACGACAGCGGTGACACGCGCGACGCAGTGACTGGCCCGCCAGGCTATAAAAAGGGTGCTCGCCCCTCGTCGTCCGCCCATTCTCGCCTCCTCCTCCTCGCCGTTCTCCCATTCTAGCCTCCTCCTCCTCGCCACCCTCGCCGCGCCTAGCAACGATGGACCGCCTCTGGGATGCGTGGCTCGACAACAACAAAGAGGGACAGCAGCCAGCGCCCGAGCAGCCGCCTGTCCAGGAAGAGCTGGCGCCCGAGCAGCCGCCTGTCCAGGAAGAGCTGGCGCCCGAGCAGGAGGCGGCGCAGGCTGCCCGGCAGGCTGCCCGACGCTGGAGGAGGGAGCGGAGGCGGCGGCCAATATGGCCGGAGCAGCACGCCGCCTTGCACTCCTCCGAGACCGCGCAGAACGAGGGAGCGTTCCGCCAGGTCCTAGGCGGCCTCGAGCAGGCGGCGGCCGCGGCGGAGGCTGCCGCCGTTCGGGCATCTCTGGAGACGCACCAGAGGGAAGAGGCGGAGCGTGAGGTGCGCCAGCAGTTGGCCGAAAACGCTGCATCGACCGAGCAGCAGGCCATCATCGCGCAGTACGAGGCCGACCGGCGGCAGGTGGCGCTGCAGAGCGAGCGGCGCAACCGCCCGTCCTCCGAGGAGGCGCAGCTGCACCGGCTGCGGGTGCAAGGCCGGGCGGAGCGGCGCTGGCTCGCCGCGGCGAAGGATGATGGCGAAGCTGGCCCCTCCAACCGGCTCGCCATGGTGGCGAAGGGTGACCGCGAGGAGGACGACGATGAAGACGACGACGCCTAGGATAGTCGTCGCACAGTTCTAGTTTAATTCTCGATGTTTAAGTTTAAATTTCTGTCGAATTTGTACGAACTTTGCTAAAATCAATAAAATGCGTCGAGATTCGAATCGAGTTTTTTTTTGGGCCGAAACTTAGGCTCGGGGAGCGACTGGGAAGCCTGCCCCCTAGGTTCCAGATTAGCGCCGTTTGGCGCCGCGGCGGCCCCAAAACGACGGTGTTTTGGACCTTGGGAGACTGGAGATGCCCTTAGCAGCTAACGTTGGCTGTGGTTCTGCACTCCGCATGATGCCAGCACGCACGAAGAAACCGGCTGATCGATCTACTCGGCTTGAGTTTAGAAAAAACTGACCGATCATTTAAAAAAAAGGAAAAAAACTGACCGATCCATCTCGCTGGAAGTTTCTGAATTCCAAACCTTGGACCACAACAATCGCAGCACGACGGAGTCCGCCTCTCCACCCACTCGGCCCTCGCGCGGTGGAGCAGGACCGGCGTCTCCACTCCGATTGATGAGACGTCGGAGATACTACGGCGTAGACCGGCGACGACGTTTCCGAGTGGGAGATCATGTGCGTGCGCGCGCTCAGTCAGCCAGCCGGGATCTACAAGGACGGGACGGCAGAGGCGCCGGGCAGGAGTGGGCCTCTGACTTGCGTTTCCGGTCGCGGGCAGCCACAGCGGGGCCGGGCCAGTGTCAGCGACCGACGGATGCATCCAGGGCATTTACAGTCGTGTTTAGGACAGTAGCAACAGTCTGCATTCTGCAATTGATCTCCCGTTGGACTGGACGAGAAAGCACGTGCCTCACGCGGCCGGCCGATTCGATCCGATGGGCCGGGCTAGAAGCCTTTCTATATAACCACGCGTGCGCAGCTCACTCTTCTTCGCCCTCGTTCCGGACCCCTTCCTTCACCCACAGACAACCCGCCAAGCCCAGCCCCCCAGTTATGGCCTGCTCCCACCTCGCCGCCGCCTCTTCACCGGCGGCCACCGCCACCGCGCTGCGTTCTCGGACGACATCCCCCACCGCCGCTTTCGCGGGCCTCCCGTGGACCCTCCGTACGAATCTGGTTTCATGCCGGCCCCCACCCCACTTCACTCGAGGATGTACCACATCTTAGGTTTATTGGACTTTCCCCCCCACGCAGGTTCTGAGAATGGTGGATTGGCCCTCAGGGGTAGGAGGGCCGTGGCGCCAGTGGTCGTCGCCGCCGGGCCAGCCTCCGCGGCGCCGGTGGCCGGCCTGGACGAACGCCCGGCTACCGTGAAGCAGCCCATCATCGTTATCGATAACTACGATAGTTTCACCTACAACCTCTGCCAGGTATATGGTTTCACCTCTTCTTGTTGCCTATTCGCATTTACACTACTGTGGTATGATCTGTATGTGGGATATTTTTGCTATTGGAGAGGAGTGGCAACTACATGGCGGATGGGCTGATGTCATTTTTCAATGTTCATACTGTTTTTTCTTTCCTCCAATAGATTTTCTAGTACGTAGGCTATTCTGTATTTCTTTTTGCCGTCGCATTCTCGATTGAATCAGGTTGTTTCGCCATTGACCATTGCCTTCAACTCTACTGACTATCTGTACTAATATACTACTGACCTGTCAGATTCTTTGCCTCTTTGGACAGCAATTAGAATCGCAAATGACGATTTGGTCAGCAATTGGAATAAAAAATGACGACTTAGTCAGCAATTAGAATCGCAAATGACGATTTGGCCAGCAATTGGAATCACAAATGACGACTTAGTCAGCAATTAGAATCACAAATAACGATTTGGTCAGCAACGACTGACCTGTCACATTCTGTGATCGTTTTTATTGAATGTCTTCCAGGTGTTCATTTCCTTATTTTGAGGGTATCTTTCGTTAGAATGGTACATAAAATCTTCTATTGAAACACATGTACACAAGGATTTAACATCTATCGTTTGAACTGCAGCGCTAAATTAGTAAAAAAAAAATGCTACCGAAACCAGAAAAGTATTTTTTGGGGAAATGTTATTTTTGTATATCTTAACTAGGCAATTGTCATGGGTGAGCCTCCCCACCACACCCGCATCTCTACTGACATGCCTGTCACGCTGTGCATGTGTTTTATGTGTGCTGGTTTTTTTTTTATTGGCAGTGTGAAAAAAGGAATGTAAATTATGTGATTGATTGTTGTGTGGAAAAAAGGAATATAAATTATGGCGGTGATTTATCATTTGTGTAAAAAAAAAGGAATGTAGTTAATGTGGGAGGATGGACGTGGGAGAGGACGGACAAAGGGAAACACATCCTGGCAGCAAACAGAACACTACATCTTTTTTAGATATATATATATATAGGAGTAGTAGAGATAGAGATTAGATTACCCAAGTTAGCAAAACAGGTTACTCCCTTCCTTTTATGAGTGTTAGTAATATGCATTTCACTTTTTTATTGTGAAAAAAAATATTCCTGCACATAATACTTTTGCATGTCTTGAGCATTTTGTTCCTTGGTTTTTAATTGATAAATACTAAGTGTAGTAGGAAGCGATTCTACATATAAGGAAAAACATAGTTTGGACGCTGGAATACTTAACTGGGTATTGTTTTTCAGAAACATGTGCTCATGCGATGGTTGAAGCTATTTCCGCACCATTAGAGCATCTCTAACAGCTGCCCTAAATAGGGCAGCATTTTTGCATTTATAGGGCTGCCCTATCCGAGTTATAGGGCAGCAAAACAGCGACAGCTCCAACAGCTGCCCCATAATAACTAACTGCCAATAACTGTCATATAGGGCTGCCTCAAATATAGGGCAGCGAGAGCAGAATTATAGGGCAGTGTTCTTGATAGGGCAGCTGTTGGAGACGGGTCGGTGCCCTATATGACAGTTATATAGGGTATTTGCTGTTTTAGGGCAGCTGTTAGAGATGCTCTTATTTTAATATGACATGAACACATGTTATGAGAAAAACATGTCTTGCTGATATTGAGTGTTTCATGCAGTATATGGGGGAGCTTGGATTAAATTTTGAGGTGTACCGTAATGATGAACTTACCATAGAGGAAGTAAAGAAGTATAGTTCTCTGAGCACATGCTCCATTATGATTTAGTTTCTTCCTGTTCCAAATAAAACTCTGCTAATGATGTTCCTTTCTTTAATCTCATGTAGGAAGAATCCACGAGGAATACTTATTTCTCCAGGGCCTGGTAAGTTTCTCTTATTGCATCTCATGAGAGTATATTTTTCTGAACTAACTGTAACATTCATATTTCTTCTGCAGGCGAACCACAAGATTCAGGTATATCACTGCAAACAGTTCTGGAACTCGGGCCAACCATCCCAATATTTGGAGTTTGCATGGGTCTGCAATGCATTGGGGAGGCTTTTGGAGGTTAGATTTATCTCAATGGGCACGAAGTTTTCCATGATCCGTGCTCTTGTCTTGATTTTTTTGTATATGGATATACAGGGAAGATTATCCGTGTTCCTTCTGGTGTGATGCATGGAAAAAGCTCTCCGGTTTACTATGACGAAGTTCTAGGAAAGTCCATATTTGAAGGCTTGGCAAAGTATGATTTCTCAACCATTTAGTCAAAACCATGGGGTTGTAGCTTAACTGACCCTGCTATTGAAACATTAAACTGCCCACATATGCCCGAGTGAAGGTTCTGATTTGACATGATCTTCACTTCCATGAACAGCCCCTTTACCGCTGCAAGATACCATAGCTTGGTCATTGAAAAGGAAAGCTTCCCACATGACGCCCTGGAAATCACGGCATGGACTGAAGATGGACTTGTGATGGCTGCTCGCCACAAGAAGTACAAGCACATCCTGGTATTTCTCAACTCTTCTTCGCATCACCTCATGTGTCACTTACGCGCATGTCATGTACCTGAGGTGTTGTCCGTGGAGGATCCACGAAATTGGGTCATATCATGAACTCAAGAAACGGTTGTTCTCATGGGTTCTAACTGATATGGGGTTAACTCTTTCAGGGGGTCCAATTCCACCCGGAGAGCATCATCACCCCTGAAGGCAAGAGAATCATCCTCAACTTCGCGAGATACGTGGAAGAGTTTGAAAAGCAGAGCTCCCAGGGGAACTAGAGAATCCGAGAAGCAGAGCACCTAGGGTAGCTAGAGGGCTAGAGGCTATTGTTGACAGATCAGGCAAGGCAAGTCAGGGAGGAAGAGTGGCCTAAGCCGAGGGGAGATTGAGAGAAAGGAATAAGCGAAAGAGCTTTGGGTTTGCCATTCGTTTGGTTCATTGTAATATATCATTGTGGATCGAGATCTTGAAAATACTTCATCCGATCAACGTTGTGTATTGTGGTATTTTTTTTGTCCAATAATAAATCAGTGGAAACTAAAGCTGTCTTTTGACATCTTTTACTGGTCTCAGACCTTTCAGACAGTGCTAGCTTTGAGGGAACAGCAAATTGCCAAATTGTGGATGAATTCAGAGTTCGCTACTTGCTCTCAGTCAGCTTCACTGTAGGCTCACCGCTCGCAAGAGGGGGCCTAAGCCGAAGGGAGATTGAGAGAAAGGAATAAGCGAAAAGAGCGTTAGGTTTGCCATTCGTTTGGTTCATTGTAATATGTCACTGTGGATCGAGATCTATTGTTTTGTCCAATAATAAATCAGTGGAAACTAAAGCTGTTTTTGACATCTTTTACTGGTCTCAGACCTTTCAGACAGTGTTAGCTTTGAGGGAACAGCAAATCGTGCCAAGCGTGCTGCCAATGGCACCATCTTTTTGTCTTGACGGCCGCTGTTGGGCGTTGCTTTGCACGTCGAACATGAAAGGTCTGAGACCAGTAAAAGATGGTGCAAACATCTGGGGTTCCCTGAGCAACGCCGAATGGCGGCCTGAGCAAATCACCTCATCGCGTCGCCGAATTTGAGGCACTTCACAGGCAAACACAATTTCATGGTTATCAATGTCCTATCACACGCTACTCAGAACGCATTACATTTACATGCACTAACACACAGTTTTTTGACTGTTTAAGCAACAACGGCACGGTATCCGTGTGCGTGCCTACCATTCAAACGTAGTACAAAGCGTGACGTCAAATTTAAGCCGTAACTAAACATTCCTAGGAATTAACATAACAATTAACTATATGTTTAGATCAAAAAAAAAAAACAATTAACTATATGTTGCAAACAGAAGAAAACAAGTAGGCATTATATATTCATCTTGGTGGTGCCGTGCGGCGACGCCTCCATGATTTGTCGAAGACCAAACGTTCATTGCCATATTCTTGCCATTGTTTTCCATATAGTTTCCTTCCATCTAAGCTTTCGCAATAGCAGATCCTTGAGCTTGAGTCACACCATGTCAGCGAAGCCGGCAAAGAGATCACTGGAAACATAGACGGCCCATCGATTTGTTGATATTCCCACAGGATCGATCACATCAAACTAGTCAAGACACACCTAGTACTAGTTGGACAAGGTTGACTCACGCTATAAATCTTTCCTAATTTGATTTAATCTTTTATGACACAAGTTAGATTATTTCTAACATTCTTCTCCTAATCTAAACTTGTCGCTTCCTCGTGCTCCTCCTGATCTTGACTCATGATGGATTCACGACGATTCCTTTCGCCGAGACTCCTTTGTCTGCGCGCACGTCCCCCGCCCTTGGTGACACACCTCACTGGAGTTTCTCGACTGTGATGTCTCACATCTTCGTTCCTTGGATATACACCTTGACCGTCTTGTCCGTACATTAAGTATGACCATGCTGGAAACATGCAGTGTACCTCGTCCTGCTATGCTTTGCCACCGCCATTGCTTGGCCCCTGCCTTGCACTCGGTTCGCACCTCTTGTGCCACCGCCATTGCTAGGCATCCTCGCACTCGGTTCGCACCATACTTCTCTGTACTCTCTTGAAGTAGTCTTCTACTGGTCGGACACCCCCTCGCTTTACGGTAGCTTTTCTTACCACCGTCCGCCTTCGGCATCGCACCGAATCACACTGGCCGCAACCAGGACGCTCCACGAGGACATGGACACAACTCACGGAAAAACCGTGCACACCTCAACCGTGACACGCTTCAACTGCAACGGATTCTCACAGAGACGAGAACTTGGAAACATCAACGACTCACTGACACGACGCCGGGCACACGTGCAAACATGCACACACTTCGACTCATCTAACACCCGATTGACGATCTTGACGAAACTCCGGGCACCATCGCCGCATCAATGATTATCCACCTCCACCGCTTTGCCGACGGCAGCTCCCCGCTGTCTCCTCCGTGTCTCTCCATCGAACGATGATCGCCCGCCCCGAGGCGCTAGTACGGGTCGCCTCCCCGGGGCAAGCGTGGCCTCAAATCTTTGACATTGCTCTGATACCAAATTGTTGGGATCTCCACAGGATCGATCACATCAAACTAGACAGGACACACACACAAAAATCTTTTTGCCAAGGGCGCTTGTCTCACCCGTGTTTTTCTTCATTTTCTTCTCAACATCTTTCGGTACAATCTTAATACAACCAGCAGCCGGCCTCATGTATATATACACGACAAAGCCATCTCCTAGTCTAATAGAATGTGCACTATGCCAAGACTTTCCTAATTAACTAAACCAAACCGGATTAGTACATGACTAACCTATCTAAACTAGTACCGTAGCATAACACCTAGTACTAGTTGGACAAGGTTGACTCACGCTATAAATCATTCCTAATTCGACTTAATCTTTTATGACACAAGTTAGATTATTTCTAACACGATTTGTGTCCTTATACAAATCTTGCTAGAGGCCATCGATGAGAATGGCAAGGAAGTGCCCAATCGACCTAACATTGGTTGTGGTGTGGTTGGCTGCAGCGGTGGCATGCGCGACCCTGAGCCGGAGGAGAGCTTGCGCATGAAGTAGTGGTACACCAACATCACTTGATGCTACACCACATATATGGACATCAAGAAGGTGCTACCCGTCTAGAGCAACTCCGACACCATCAAAACGAAGAAGTGTACCACCATGTTGTAGGATCAACCGAATTTGGTTGTCTCCAATATCTCATTGTGAAAATATTTGAGTATAATAGATTAACGATACAGCTTCAAGCACACTTGGTGGCTTCACATAATGCCATAGTATATATACTACCCAACTAGTGGCTACAATTTGACATGCTCTTTCCATGTGTAAAACACTTTGAGTGTGAGTATAAGAGTGAATTGGTCATTTTATTACGATGTAGTGGTACATCCAAATGTAGGTTTTGTGTAAATATTGTCTTGGTAACTTTCATGCCTATCGTATGCGGGTTTCAAAAAGAAAAATAAATATATGTTGTGGACTAACAAGAGACTAAATCAACTAACCAAGCACCATGCAAACTTGACGAAATATACCAAACTAAAATTGAGGAGGCTTCTAGACTCACCAACGATAATTAAAGACCGTATATTTGCTTCCTATGTGTAGTTTCATATACTACAATAAATACCATCTCACATTGCAAGTAGGGATGGAAATAAAACTCGAAACTCGCGAGATTAACAAGTACTGGAAAGTTCGTGTCAAACTCAGACACTAGCCAGTCGAGAGTGCATTTTAGCTCTTTAATAAGAAGAGTTGAATGCGTCGAGTTGCAAGTAACTGATAAGCTCGTTAATATCCTTATTTTAATATGCTAATTCATGATCAGTCAAAACTAAATAAAATCCAAAACCTTTAGGACAAACATATATGAGCACTTAGGTCAAAATCTCCGTATATATACATCCTATGTGTAGTTTCATATACTACAATAGAGACCATCTCACATTGAAAGTAGGGGTGGAAATAAAACTTGAAACTCGCGAGTTTAGCGAGTTCTCGAACTCAGACACTAGCAAGTCGAGCTGAGTTGGCATTTTTAGCTCTTCAGAAAACGAGTTAAATGAGTCGAGTTGCAAATACCTTAAGCTCATTAATATCCTTATTTTAATATTCCATTTCATAGATTTTAGTGAACACTAAAGAAAACTCAAAGCCTTTAAGAAAAATATATATGAACACTCAGTTTCTTAATGAGCTAATCGAGCCAACTCAAATATTTATCGAGTCGAGTCAAGCTGGATTTTTATCTCGTTAACGGGTCGAGTCGAGCAATCTCGTCACCTAACGAGTATCACTAGTTTAGCTGAGTTGAGTCAAGTTGTGTCACAGGAGTATCATGCATTATCATCAAAGGAAGAAAAGACAACATGGCATTGCAAAAAAGGAGCGAGAGAGGATTCTAGCATCATACTATGATAAAAGTATAGTATCCCAAACCATGAAACAAGAAAGTAAAATAGAAAAAAATAATCATACCCATAACTTTGCATTGGAATTCTACTAATGAATAAATATGTACTCCCTCCGTCTCATATTAACTGTCTTAAAGTTAGACAAAAATAGATGTATTATGAGACACAGGGAGTAGTAATATAATGCTAGGGTAGGACACTTCACCGTGTGAAGATAGTAATTTGTTTTGAGTGAATTCTAGATTTACCTCATAATTGTGTATTTGTGACACTTATTATTCTATCTAGTGAAAAAATGTCTAGATTAACCAGTTAAGAAACTTTGAAACCCCTTTTTTCCTATACATTTCCGCTGGGCAAGCTATAAGGTGATGATTGAGCCACAAAAATGGCAGGACGACAACAAGTAATTAAACACATGGTGAAAAGAGCAGACATTATTGTTGATAGGGTTATCTAATCTTTACGTATTTTGTCGAAACACATTGTTCTAAGTTGCCAGAATATCCTAACAAAACACAGAAATACTAAAAAAGGGTAAAACCGTGTTAACTTTTTTATATATGACACATTTCCGATTTTGTTTCACTAAAGAGGGCAATAAGTGTGAAAAATGCGCAACTAGCAAGGTTAATATATTAGTTAAATTTGTATCATGCAACTGTGATTTCTTTCCCGATCTCGGGAATCTCTTCATCAACGACATGGGTGACAACACGAATGCCAGGTTATGCTCCCGCTGCAATGTACATAATTCAATCTTCTCTCTTCGAGATCATGTTGTAGTTTCTCTTCTTAGTGTATACCGTGGATTTGATCTGTTTAACTACGGTACTAGTAGATCATATGTTTAGTTTAATATTCGTTGTTGGAGTCATGAATTGTTTCCTGTTTTCGCGGAATAAATCATATGCTAAATTGCTAATATATTCAATTGGAATTATGAGTTTTCCTCAAATAAAAAAAATGTATATGAGCATTGTTTACAAACATATGTCGTCAGCCTAACGTGTCGTCGCCCTGGTTTTTGCTAGTTCTTTTTACCAAGGTGAAAGTAGTAATTAAATCTGAATTATGCACTATGATGCTAAATCATAACACTGTGGAACGTGGAAGGCCTAAGAATCAACAAACCTAAAATCCGCTGCAATTGGTCCTTTGGGTTAACTCTCTATATGTCTCAATTAAAGTGATTCGTTCTTTTTTCTTTTGAGAAAAGACATCTGAAGGCTTATATCTGATATCAAGGAAAACAATTGGTAGAGAGGAGATACAACTCGATGCAATACGACCAGTACAAAATAAGGTCATCTTCTTCCCCCGATTATTTTCACTAGATGGGCGGATATCATTTTTCAATGTTCATAGAGTATTTTTTTTCCTCCAATAGATTTTTCTGGTAGGTTATTCTGTATTTTCTTTTTGCCGTGCGAACTAGTCGCATTCTCGATTGAATCAGGTTGTTTTGCCATTGACCATTGCCTTCAACTGTACTAACTATCTGTAGTAATATACTATTTCGCTGTCAGATTCTTTGCCTGGTTGGGCAGCAACTAGAATCACAAATGACGATTTGGTCAGCAATTAGAATCACATATGACGATTTGGTAAGCAATTAGAATTACAACTGACGATTTGGTCAGCAAAGATTGACCTGTCAGATTCTCTGCCCGTTTTTATTGAATGTCTTCCAGGTGTTCATTTTCTTATTTTGATGGTATCTTTCATTAGAATGGTACTCCCTCCGTTCTAAAATGTAATCATTTTTAGCAGGCTATAATTTGCTAAAAAGTCTTACATTTTGAAACAGAGGTAGTACATAAAATATTCTATTGAAACAAATGTACACCAAGATTTAACATCTATCATTCGAACTGCATCACTAAATTAGAAGAAAAAAATGGCTTGTTAATATGCTACGGAAACCAAAAAATTATTTTTTTGGAGAAATGTTATTTTTGTATATCTTAACTAGGCAATTGCCACGGGCGAGCCTCCCCACCATGCCCACATCTCTGGCGACATGCATGTCGCCGCTGTGCGTGCTTTTATGTGTGCTGAGTTTTTTTATTCGCAATGTGAAAAAAGAAATATAAATTATGTGATTGCGATTGTTGGTGGAAAAAGAATGCAAATTATGGTGATGATTTATCATTTGTGTAAAAAAGGAACGTAATTAATGTGGGAGGACAGACGTGGGAGAGGACGGACAAAGGGAAACGCATCCCGGCGGGAAACAGAACACTACATCCACTACATCTTTTTAGATAGTAGAGATAGAGATTAGTGTTGAATATATTAGCAATTTTCCAAATGATTTAATCCATAAAAATGATAGATAACGTATGGCTAGAATAACGGGAAATAAACTAGTCATGTGATTTGCATCAAAGCGCGAAATAAACAAGTCCAAACAGATTGGGAGTACAAGAACATGTAGTGAGACATGAAAAAAAAACATGAACAACACATACGGTGCAGAGGAAGAACCCTCCACGTTAGGCGAGGTAGACATGTCGCCGAAGAGGTCGTCGACGTCTGGGAAGAAGTCGTCGTTCGGGAAGTAGTCGTCCGCGTCCGTGGTTGACGAAGATGCCAGTAGTCGCGTGGCTGCGTTCCCCAAAAACCTTATCGCTCTTCTCCCGTACAAGATCCGAAGAGACGTGGTTTCAGAGCGCTACTGTCGGATATATACCGTATAGGGGTATATAAGATGGTAGTGAAAGTGCCTGGTTACCAGGGTGGCCCAAGTGGTAGTGGGCTGTGGTTCATTGGGCGGCCCAGTAGCCTGACGCATAGAAGCCGGATTCTAGAAGAACCCGGATCACGGCCCGTGTGATCTGGCTTGGAGGAGGAGACGGATTCCTTACTTTCCAAGTTATTGCGACACGTAGTCTTCTAGGTTTCCTATTCTGTAAGCCCTAATCCGGCTATTATATAAAGCCGGACGGGAGATAGACAAACAAACGAATAACAGAGAATCTCTAGGCCAACTCGCCGAGAAGTCCATCCTCGTCGAATAGCTTAGATCTAAACCTCACATTGTAATCCTGTTTCCAGGCTTTAGTCCTGATTAGTGAGAAGTGCAGGAGTAGGCACGTCGTACTGTCGCGACGTACCGAACCTGGGTAAATCCTGTGTTTACTGTCTACCACGCGATCCCGTTACCCCACGTCTCTACCGTAGTCTCATGGCACCCCTGTCTATGAAAACTACTACGATGTCTCGACAGTTGGCGCCCACCGTGGGGCAAACGACGTCAGACGTGAAGTTCCGATCTGGGATACTTGGCGGAATCGGAAGATCAATCACTGTCGGAAGCTTGGAATTCAACGATGATGTCGGACGCTTCCTCGACAACGGATCTTACATACCGGCGCAAAACAACCTGGTAAGTGCCTGTGTGTTACCGGTAGGATCTGCTAACATCTTTATCGGACTAACTGCAGAAGCAATGGGGTTTTGCGGTGGAAGCAAATTTATCCCACCCGACCTATACCCAGTCGAGGATGACTATGATGCCGGATTCTGGTCGGATCGCCGACAAAAAAGTGACACACACTTTATCGGCATGGTGCAGTCCGAAGTCGCCGAAAACACGGATGATGTAAACCCCGTGCAAGAGGCAGACAAAAACACACCCGTCACAGCAACGGAAGACCCGATACCCGTCATACAGGCGGAAGATCCGACATCCGTTAACGAAACGGTGAACTCGGAAGCAGAATCCGTGCTTGCCGCCATTGAGGCAAGATTAGAGTCGGAAACCGGATCAGAGGATTTTGATTCCGAAGACGAAGACGCGGACGCCTTCGAAAGGAAAGTTAAATCTTTTCAAGAGGGATTCCATGAAGTGCTAATGGCAAAACCAGCTGATACCACGGATGCCGGCAGCCAGGAAAGCCCTAAAACCCCTCCGCTAGAGGAAGAGAGAGAAGACGGAGAAACTTCTCCGGTATTTCCCAATGTTAAGGAATTGACAGAAGATGAGCCTTTCAAAAAACCTCCCTCTTCCAAGAAAAAGCATCGTGCTGCTAAGAAACTCCAATACAAAATCCGGAAGAAAAAATCAGCTGATCAAGTTGATGAAAACCTGGAAGTAGGAGATGCTAGCGGAACAAAAGCTGCGGAGAAGAAAATCAAAGAAATCCTTGTTCCACCAATGACGGAACAGGAAGAGCAAGAGCTGTTGCAAACGCCAGTGGGAGCAAATGAACCCCCTGAGATGCTGGAAGCCAGGAGACAAGCTTTCCAAAGGCAACAACAACATCTACTCAGATCTCGGCAACACCTCCAAAAAACCCAGGATGACATTAAGCTCATGAAGGAAGAAATAGAGGAGTACGAGAGAAAGAATAGATCTGGCATTAAACCTACAAGGTTACCCGAAATCGTAAGACCGGAAGTACTGCCGCCAAAAGAAAGGTTTCACAACCCATCTTGGCAAAAGCAGGTAAACGGCAAAGATGCCAGAGGCGAACCAATTTATAAAACCGCGGCAGAAAACGCGGAAGCAGCATTCGCCATCCTGAACAATGATCTGTACTCCAATGGTGAAAAACTTCAACGGGTGTATGCTTTCCTAGGAAAAGCATTGCAACAACAGCAGCGGGCCCAAGAGCGATCAGGAAGACTACAGGATAACTCCGCCCTATGCAAAACAGCTACTTGCGCCGCTGGAGCACCTGGACCAGAAGAACCTGGAGATTCAGACAATTCAAAGGATAAAAAAGGGGATCCGAGAAAAGACAAGAAAAACCCCGACAATAGGGATGAAGCGTCCCGAACCGGATCCCATCCCCCGAAAGGTGGACTTAAACCCCATGATCGGGAAGAAAAATACCGGAATGACGGCAAAATAATGCCACCTCCGAGAAACCCAGCTGAGAAAGCCGAAAGATACGATACACCTCACAGGCGTGAGAGATCCCGGACACCCCCTAAGGATAAAGAAAGGAACAGGAGCAGGACTCCGCCTAATCCAAAAGGATGTGACCATGGAAGAGATATGTACAATCCCGGAAAAGCGCGCCCGCGCAACAATGGAAAAGAAAGGAGTAGATCCCCTTCTGTCCATTCAGCCGGAAGATATTCCGCACACATTGATAGAGCGGAAAAGGATGATCTATACTTTGGTCCTAAGTGTTTCATTGACAGGATCCGAAGGATAACCCTGCATTCTGGCTTCGCCAAAGTTGGTCCAACCTACCAAAAATATACCGGTAGCACAAACCCGGACACCTGGCTCTCAGACTATTATACAGCCGTCCAAATCAACAATGGGACAGACCTGGAAGCTGTCAAGTTTCTTCCCCTAATGTTACTGGACGGAGCCAGAGATTGGATCAATGGATTACCATCAAGAACTGTCGACAACTGGGATGATATGGCTAGAGTATTTACTCAGCATTTTCGGGGAACATACAAACGCCCAAACAACATCAACCAGCTGAACCGTTGCACCCAATTCGAGGATGAACCATACGTGGATTTCATCTCCAGATGGACAACAATGAAGAATAGTTGTTCTGGAGTAACTGACGTACAAGCAATGCATGCTTTCGTCAATGGCCTAAAACCCGGACTTGTACCGTTCATGGTTGGTTCAAACAGCACAAAGATCTCGGATCTATGCTAACAACCGCCAATGAGCACGCTGCAGCCGAAGACGACATCAGAGCAAGAGGAGGCAATATCGATACACTGATACTTGCTAAGAAAACTCCCCGTTCTGACAAAAAGGGAACTCCAGAAACAACGACAAAACCCAAGGAAGTCAACATAGCCTTTGGAAGCGAAAAAGGGAATAAGTGGAAAGGACGCAGCCCAGATCCAATCAATTACACTCCAGAGGAGTGGGAGAGGATTAAGTCAGAACCCTGTGTCCACCATTCACAATTTGGGAAACCCACCCATACAAACGCGCAATGCCGGCTGAATAAGCACATGAAAGGCAGTGCAGGATCCGGAAGTAAGGGGAAGGGTTCCAAGAGGAAACCTGCTAAACAAAAGCCAGAAGATGACAAAGAAGACAGTGAATCGGACACTGATGAAAAAATCCAGGAACAGCAGCGAAAGGGCGAACCCAAATTTCCGAGAGTTGATGGAGAAGCAATGCTAACATTTCTAGCAACTCCGTCAGCAAAGGTAGCCAAAAGAACACTTCGAGAAATAAACGCGGTTGTTCCGGCAACCCCGAAATTCTTGAAGTACTCGAACACACCAATTACCTGGGATCAGTCTGATCATCCCGGGAATATCCCTGAACCTAGCACACAAGCTCTTGTCGTAAGCCCTATTGTCCAGAACACTAGGCTAAGAAGAGTGCTAATGGATGGAGGATCCAACATTAACATAATGTACTTGGATACACTGAAGCATCTGAAGATTTCCGAGTCCCAGCTCAATCACAGCAACATACGCTTCCACGGTATTGTCCCTGGCAGACAAGCACGGTCCCTAGGAGAAATTTCCCTAGATGTCACTTTCGGAGATAAAGATCACTTCCGGCAGGAAAAAGTATCCTTCGAAGTAGTGCCGTTCGAAAGCGTATATCATGCAATACTCGGACGTCCAGCTTTCGCCAAATTCATGGCAAGATCCTGTTATATTTATAACAAGCTGAAGATGCCAGGGCCAAAAGGAGGAGTAATCACCATAGCTGGTGATTTTAAGCTAGCAAATGAGTTGGAGAAAGAAAACGCCCTTTGCGCTCAAAGAGTCATAGCAAAGGAAGAACTGAAGGAATTGGCCAAGGAGGTATCGCCAACAGAAATGCCGGCAGGAAAAGAAACCCGGAAGCCAACAGACAGCTTCAAGGCGTCCGAGAATACAAGACAGGTAATCCTAGATCCCAAAGATCCGACAAAATTCGTCGTTGTAGGGACTAGGATGACCGACAAATAGGAAGGCGAGCTCATCAAGTTCCTCCGTGAGAACTGGGATATTTTTGCCTGGTGTCCAGCTGACATGCCAGGCGTACCCAGGGAACTAGCTGAGCACCAACTCAAGGTGATTCCAGGATCAAAACCCGTCAAACAAGGTCTCCGTCGATTTGACGGAAGAAGACGGAAGGCTATTGGTAAGGAAATTATCCGGCTTTTAGCAGCGGATTTCATATAGGAAGTAATCCACACTGAATGGTCCGCAAATCCGGTATTAGTACCGAAGAAATACACTACTGCTCTTAGAATGTGTATAGATTACACAGGCTTGAACAAATTGTGTCCGAAAGATAGGTTTGCGTTACCGCGAATCGATCAAATAATAGATGCCACCGCAGGCTCTGAGCTTTTGTGCTTTTTGGATGCATACTCCGGGTACCACCAAATACGCATGAAAAAGGAAGATCACATTAAGACTTCTTTTATAACCCCGTATGGGACGTATTATTACATAACCATGCCATTTGGCCTGAAGAACGCAGGTGCAACCTACCAGCGTTGCATGCAACGTTGCTTGCATAGTCAGATTGGCAAAAATGTCCATGTTTATGTGGACGACATTGCTGTCGTAACCAAGGAAAAAGATACACTCCTTGAAGATTTGCGAGAAACTTTCGAAAACTTGCGCACTTACAAAATGAAGTTAAATCCATCTAAGTGTGTATTCAGGGTTCCCTCATGAAAACTTCTGGGTTTTATCGTTTCTCATAGAGGAATAGAAGTTAACCCGGAAAAGATAAAAGCCATCTTGAACATCTCGAAGCCTACATGCGTAAAAGATGTCCAAAGATTGACGGGTTCCGCCGCTGCCGTCAGCAGATTTATTAGTAGGCTGGGGGCTAAAACCCTACCACTATACAAGTTGTTGAAGAAATCCGACAAAGTCAAGTGGATAGCAAAAGCTTTGGAATACCTAGCAGTTATGTTTCTTCCGTACTTAGTTCAACTTCTATGTAAACATCTTTTGAGATCATGAAATAAAGTTGTTGGAATTCTGGTATCCATGTTTTTTACAAGTTTATTACAGTAAAAGCATGTTTCCAGCTTCTCTATTTCCCAATGATCTTACAAAATACTCAATGTTAACCCGAATTGTGCCTGCGTTCTCGGTGTTAAGAAACTGAATGATTTTTCAGCCTGCCAATGGCTAAAGGAAACTTGAATTGCCTGCGTGCCTAAGTTTCATTTAAAAAATTCCTTGCTTCTCTAAGCATTTTCTGATTGCTTGTATGTTGGGTCACTGGAGCTAGTTAGTAAAAATGCCTTTAGTATGATCCATGTTTCCGAGTTTCAACTGATTGGTTATACCCAGTTACTCGACATGACGATTCATAACACTATCGAGCCATTTCAAACACTAAGGACAGTTAAAACATATATGCCAGAGAACTTAGAAGATAAAGGAATAGTAAAATCTGAAAAGCTTGCAAAGAATTTCATAATTAAAAACTGCAAAAGGCGAAATTTTCATTCATACAAATAGAAGCATTACATTTTGGATTACATTGAAAGAACAATAATGCTCCTATTGTCTACTTTTACTATCCAGGTTCAAGGTAGCCCTTCAAGCATCTGATTCCTCCTCGCTGCTGTCGTCCTCGGGGATTGGAGGGATCTCCTCTTCTGGATAATTGACGGAGATATTTACCATGGAGCCAATCTGGGTGGCGTGGCCTTTGATCTCATCAAAGATGGTATTTCGCTGAGTATCCGTGTATCCTTGAGGGACACCGGACGCCACGCGCCAGGATTTAGCACCAGGGTAGTGCATGCGCATAAGGCCAAGCGCCATGCGCACACCACCCCGTGCAGCGGAACGCAGGATGGAATCCCTGGATTCCGCCACCTCCATGATGGCTCCCGGAAGTTTTTCAACCTCCGAGAACTCCCCAGTCCTTGCGGGAAGGAACTTATTCACCAGCTGCATTCCAGCAGCCCGGATCGAAGTCCATGTCTTCCCAAAGGCTCGGATTCCTTCGAGCCGAGTGACATCTGGGGTATCTCCTGTTTTTTCCGAATCAAAAGTGTTAGGAGAAAAACAGAGAAAAGTAAGATATGGAAAAATGGTAAAGGTAACAGAAAGTTACCGATAAGCTTGTCGATCTCGGAGACTTCCTCCAGGCGAAGATTCAGAGCATTTTCTAAATCCTGAATGGTGGATTTATCCTTCTCCGCCTGCTCGGAAGCCTTGGAATTGGCAACTCCAAGGGCCAAATTGCTGGCCTCCAGATCCTTTTGAGCCTTCACAAGAGTCTTGTGAAGATCCAAATTCTCCTTTCGGAGATTCTCGGCATTGCCGGCATCTTCAGCTATCTGCTTGGCCTTAGCTAAAGCAGCTGGAAAGCAAGGAAAATTCCGAGTTTAGAAAATTTCCGGAATAATTACTTAGACAAAGAATTGAATCAAAAACTTCAGAGAAAAAATGTTTACCTGCTGTTTCTGACAAAGCAAGCTGAGACGATGACAGCTCCGCCTCTCTCTCCTCAAGAATAGAAAGAAGATTTCTAACCTCTTTATTCTTGATGGAGAGTTTGTTGAAAACTTCCATGTTGATGGTTTCGGCGGTTTGCTGAAACATAGCAAGGAAAAGAATGGTTACTAAAAACATCAAAGCAAAAAAGAATACATTTGGTTTAATGCTTGGGGGCTAGAGTTACATACCTGGCTCATTTGTTGCAAACCCGCCAAGTTTTCATTGAACCCTTTTGCGTATTCCGCAAAAAGGGTTCCGGCCGCGCTTAGGCCGTCATTGATAATCTTGAATTCCTTGTCAAAGGTGGGAATCTCCTCGTCGAATGTCCGAGAAGATTTTCCCACCTCTGGAGCCGCCCTTTCCCTCGTGTCCGCATTCGACACAACAGGCTGGCTGGGCTCCGGTGGCTGGGTGGTGGGGGCTACGGCGTGCTCTTCCGCCATTGTGGATGGTCTATCTGGGGAAATGACGGTAGAAGGTTGGCTGCCTCGGCTGGAAACAACATTGTGTTTTTTCAGCTTCTTCGGCTTTAGGTTGGAGGGAGGCAGGCTGAAAACAAAAAACCCGGAAAGGTTAAAACTCCGAAGAAGGAAGAAAAATTTCCATGTAAGAAAAGAACCCAGAAGAAAAGAACCTGGAAGTGGCGACGGGGATCCCGTCAAGGTTGATAACTTCCTCGGAGGAAGGAATCTTCTTTCGCTTGCGCCCACCTGTAGCAGCGGTGCGCAGTGCGTCCAGCTCAGCCTCAGAGGCCAACTCCGATTCTGGAAGTTCAGTAATCTGTTGGAAAGAAAAGTCAGAGTTATGAGTGAGAAAATCCGAGAAAGAACGACAAAACTTTACCCAAATGACGGAAAAAAATACCTTGGGAGCCGGATTGTCGGCCGTATACATTGGCCGACTCGCTTCGTATTGGTCGCGTGATGCGACCAACTGATTGATGCGCCGTCGAAGCTCCTTTGCGGGCCAATCTTTGTTGGTTGTCCGCATTGGGTCCTTGGCACCCGTGTAGTCGCAGAGAAGGCGACCACCGTGGTTGGCCAATGGCTGAATTCTTCTATTCAACCAGCAAAAGACCGTGTCCATGCCGGTCAAAGGTGGATTGGAGGAGGTGAGCTTGGCGATGCGCCGCTTGATCCTTAGAAGATCAGGCGGCAGATGCTGGACGGCTTCCGTTCCCCAATTGTCTTGGGGAATGGCAGCGGTGTTGGAAAAAGGTGGAACCCCGATGGCTTCCGTAGGGAAAGGCACATCGGGATGGTAAAAGAAGGAACCCGTCCAAAATTTGACGGATTCCGACGTCTTGATCTTGGGGAACCAATCTTCCCTAAATCTCCTAAGAGTAAAGGAGATGGTCCCGCAAGTCGGGAGTGCGCCCTCCGAGGAGTTCCGCTTAACCCCGAAACAATACGTCCAAAAGTCTAGCCTAGGTACTAAACCTAAATAACCCTCGAACAAAGCCTGGAAGCCGGCCATGTAGAGGATGGAATTGGGTGGCAGGTTATGGGGTTGGATGTTATAATGGGAGAGGATTTGGAGGAAGAACGAGGAAGGCAGAATTCCCATACCTCGCAGGAGATGGGAGGAGAGCAGAACTCGTTCGCCGTCTTTCGGCATTGGTTCGCTCTCGTCCTCAGGAAGACGCCATTTTCCTTTAAGGACCAGGCCCTCCTTTTCCAGGTTAGGAAGGAGAGCCGGAGGAATGCTGCAGGCAATCCAATTGCCTGCGGATTCCGTCTCGTCATCCGCTCCGGCGACGGCGGACGCAGCAGCGGCGGCGGCAGCGAGCTCGTCGCCGAGAAGCTGGATCTTCTCTTCCGCCATCTCGGGAGCGGACGGCGAGGGAGGCGCGGAGCTCGATCCCGCAGCGTTCGCGGCGGCGGAAGGATTTCCTCCGCCCGCCGCAGAGGCCGCGGTCTTTTCCGGCTCGTCGCCGACGTGCTTGGGGGATTCGAGTTGTGGATCCAGTTCGTTGATAATGTCGTCGACGGTGAGCGCGGCGGAGCGAGCAGGGGACGACGGCGAGGTTGCCATTTGGTGGCGGCGCGTTGTGCTAGGGCTCTGGGTGCATTCGCGTGCTCGGGGTGGTTCTTCGCTCGGGAGCTGGTGCGCGGCAATGGCATGACAGTGAGAGTGCGGAAGGTTTTTGACGAGGATGAAAACGGCTATTTATAGCCAGAAATCTGTCAAGATACGTGCCAACGGCTATTTTGACCGTTGGATGATCAACGCGTGTCACTCGCCGGAAAATCCGGGAAATGAAACGACAGGGTAATGATGGTTATTTCCTTGTTTCCCGCGAGAATCTGTCAGAGATATGTTTCTGGGTTTTCCGAGTAAAACCCAAACGTCCCTTACGTCAGCATGGTTAAGTGCGCTGACGTAAGAAGTTCCTTCTCCACGAAGGATCGTGAGAGAAAAGCCGGATTTTCAGGATTCCGGGTTTCACGTTACCATCTCTTTCAAAAGAAGAAGAATAAGAAGAATCAAGACTGCTGATTGAAATTTCTCGGACAAAACACATTTGACGGAAGACGGCAAATCAGAGTTTTAATCCTTCTTGGGGGCTACTGTCGGATATATACCGTATAGGGGTATATAAGATGGTAGTGAAAGTGCCTGGTTACCAGGGTGGCCCAAGTGGTAGTGGGTTGTGGTTCATTGGGCGTCCCAGTAGCCTGACGCATAGAAGCCGGATTCTAGAAGAACCCGGATCACGGCCCGTGTGATCTGGCTTGAGGAGGAGACGGATTCCTTACTTTCCAAGTTATTGCGACACGTAGTCTTCTAGGTTTCCAATTCTGTAAGCCCTAATCCGGCTATTATATAAAGCCGGACGGGAGATAGACAAACAAACGAATAACAGAGAATCTCTAGGCCAACTCGCCGAGAAGTCCATCCTCGTCGAATAGCTTAGATCTAAACCTCACATTGTAATCCTGTTTCCAGGCTTTAGTCCTGATTAGTGAGAAGTGCAGGAGTAGGCACGTCGTACTGTCGCGACGTACCGGACCTGGGTAAATCCTGTGTTTACTGTCTACCACGCGATCCCGTTACCCCACGTCTCTACCGTAGTCTCATGGCACCCCCGTCTATGAAAACTACTACGATGTCTCGACAGCTACTGTCCCGTTCCGCAGTGCACGCCGTGGCACGGGATTGAGAAGTCCTGATCGGTGGCGCAGTGCTCAAAAAGCAGAAGGCAGTCGTTGTGGCTGTGTTGTGTGTCTATGGAGAGGAGCGACCTCTATTATATAGGCGCAGCAACTGGAGGTAAACGGGTAGCGAGGGATTCGAAACGAACAGGCGAGCGACATAATGAATAGCCGGCAGCCGAATCCGAACAACCATCCACTCACCCGTAATAATTTCCCACTAGTGCAAAACGTTTCAGCTTCGCGACCGTTCATATTTTTCCGTTCGTGTGTGACAAAAAGAAGACAATGCGTACACGCATCATAGGTCCTAGCTCGGCTCGCCTCATTCCCGCAACCCGCGGCGCCCGCGCGCTCGTGGCGAGGCGGGCGACGGAGGAGGAGCGCGCGTGTAGCCCTCTTCTTATCGTGCTCATACATCAAGTGGAAAGGTCTCCCTTATAATCAGGTAAAACTTCCACTCAACTAGCAATATGAGACTAAACATTTATTCCACCTCTTACCCTACACGAATGGGCCACATGGGACTCTAGGATTTTCAGGAATTTATGGAAGACAAAAAATGGGCTGGGTTAAACAGGCCAAAATTCCAACAATCCCCCACAAGATTTTAGAGGCACACAAAATTTGCCTTACCTTCCAAAACACTGTTTATCTACCGGTACTGCAGCCCCACCTAGAACTCTGTGTTACACAGGTTTGCATCTTGCACACTGGACTATGACTTAAACTGCAAGTTTTCTGCAAATCTAGCTTCACACAAAGACTTGACCGATACTTGGCTACCGTGAGACTTCCCCGCGGGTGGAGCTTTCGTCATACTGCAAGAGCTTTCATGAGTTTACTAGAGAGAATCCAACTTTCATAGACTACGACGTTTAACAGTCGGACTCATATAGGTGAATTCCTCAAAAGATGTCCCGCAGGTCAACATCTCTACTTACAATGAAGCCTCTTGGAAAAAACATTAAGATTTATATCAACCTACCTTGCAGTGTAGAAGAGTATTCCAACTTTCAAGGAGTGGTATTAAATAAACGTAAGGATACTCTCCTCTCAATTGATCAACAGTTTTGTCTCTCAGTTCTACTTCACAGGATCTCCGATCACATAGAGTGGGTGGCCGCTGTGCAACTCATGTGGCGTGTCTCATTCCCATGTCATTCGATGCATTATCGATCATATTATGTGAGAGACCCTTTGTGAAGGGATCTGCTAAGTTCATAGATGTTTGGATATAATCCAACGCAATAACTTCGGAGTTTTTCAATTTCCTGACAGATTTCAATCTCCTCTTCACATGTCTTGATGACTTCATATTATCTTTGGAACTATTTACCTTGATGATCACAGTCTGATTATCACAGTTCATTAGAATAGCGGGTATTGGTTTTTCAACCACAGGTAAGTCCATCAAGAGCTCATGAAGCCACTCCGCTTCGATAGTGGCTATGTATAATGCTGCAAGTTCTGCTTCCATAGTTGACCTTGTTAAGATGGTCTGCTTGCAAGACTTCCAGGAAACAGTGCCACCACCAAGTGTAAAAACATAACCACTAGTGGCCTTAATCTCATCAGCAACCGAAATACAATTCGAATCACTATATCACTCAAGTACCCTTGGGCCCCGGTATAATGAATTCCATAGCTCATAGTGCCTTTTAAATAACGCATAACTCTTTCAAGCGCATGCCAGTGATCATTTCCCGGATTTGAAAGAAATCAGCTCAATTTGCTCACAACAAACGAAATGTCAGGCCTCGTGGCACTGGCCAAATACATAATCGAGCCAATGGTCTGAGAATATCTCAACTGATCTCTAGTTATCTATCGATTCTTTCGAAGCAAAACACTTGGATCATACGGCGTTGGAGAAGGCTTGCAGTCGCTATACCCAAAACGATCAAGACCTTTTCCATATAGTGTGATTGAAACAGGGTGATCCCACCATTGTCATCTCTCAGTAGTTTGATGTTTAAGATAACATCAGCTACTCCAAGATCCTTCATCTCAAAACATCGAGATAGGAAATCCTTGACCTCTTTAATCACATCAAGGTTGGTCCCAAATATTAGTATGTCATCGACGTACAGACATAGAATAATTCCCTCGCCCTCACCATGACGATAGTATACACACTTGTCAGCTTCGTTTACAACAAAGCCTTCAACTGTCAAATTCCTCCCAAACTTTTAATGCCATTGCTTTGGAGTTTTCTTGAGGCCATATAGTGCCTTCAATAACTTACAAACCTTGCCTTCATGGCCATGTACTACAAAACCATCTAGCTGCTCCAGTAAATTTTCTCGTCTAACTCTCCGTTAAGGAAAGCCGTCTTAACGTCCATTTGGTGAACGAGTAGACAGTGCGAGGCAGCCAATAAGAGTAGTACCCGAATAGTGGTTAGTCGAGCCACAGGTGAGTAGGTATCAAAGAAGTATTCTCCTTCTTTCTAGGTGTAACGCTTAGCCACAAGACTTGCCTTGTATTTTTCAATTGTACCATCAGGACCAAGCTTTTTCTTGAACACCCACTTGCATCCTACATGTTTGCACCCATAAGGACGATCAGTGATCTCCCAGGTTCCGTTAGCCAGGATAGATCTCGTAACGGACAACTTCCTTCCATTAGTCAACATCAAGAGATGCATATGCCTCTGAAATAGTCCTGGGTGTGTCATCCACGAGATACACAATGAAATCATCACCAAAGGACTTTAGAGTCCTTTGTCGTTTACTCCTTAAAGGGACTTCATTGCCATCCTTCACACGATTCTCAATGTGTTCTATTGGAATGGTGGGTTCGGGAATTACAGACAATTCTCATGTCGGCACAATATATGTAGGTATCTCATGATTCGATGAACTAGGCATCTCCTTCTTGGGGAAGATGTCTTCAAACAAAGTTGCATCATTCGACTCCATGATTGTACCGACATGCATGTCTGGTACTTCAGATTTTATTATCAAGAATACGGAACAGGTAGCCCAGAAGAACACAATCCACGGTTTTGGGTCCAAGCTTCCGCTTCTTGCGAATTGGTATATTGACTTTCGCCAAACAACCCCATGTTCGTAAGTAAGAGAGTTTTAATCTTTTCTTCTCCCATTCCTCGAATGGAGTTATTTCTTTGTTCTTTGTGGAAAGTCGGTTTAGGACATGACACGCAGTTAATATCGCCTCCCCCTACCATGCCTTGGAAAGACCCGATGTGTCTAACATGTCGTTAACCAAATATGTTAGAGTATGGTTCTTTCTTTTGGCCACCCCATTAGACTAAGGTGAATAGGGAGGCTTCCTCTCATGGATTATACCATGTTCCACACAGAAAGAATCAAACACGTTAGAAAAATACTCTCCACCACGATCGGACCTAAGTCTCTTGAGTTTCCAATCAAGTTGATTTTCCGCTTCAGCTTTATAGATATTGAAAAAATTCAAAGACTCATCTTTTGTTTTCAAGAGATACACATGACAATAACGAGTATAATCATTAATCAACATCATGAAATATTTCTTTCCACCTTTTGTCAGCACGCCATTCATCTCACAAAGATCTGAATGTATGATCTCAAGGGGTGCCAAGTCTCGTGCCTCCGTAGCCGTATGGGACTTGCGAGGTTTCTTTGCTTGCACACATACTTGACACTTAGAGAGTCCTTGACAGTAGTGAAATTCGGGATTAAATTCATTTTGGCCAACCGCGTCATGCATCCAAAATTAATATGATAAAGACGTGAATGCCAGACATTTGATTCACTATTAGTGCAAACATGATTCACAAATTTATTGCAAACGTCTGAAAGAGATAAGCGGAACAAGCCTCCGCAATCATAACCTTTACCAAAAAAGGTTCCAATATTTGACACTACAAATTTATTGGACTCAAAAGCTAACTTGTAGTCATCTCGACACAGGAGAGATCCGCTAACAAGATTTTTATTGATGGAGGGAACATGATGAACGTTCTTCATGTGCACGATCTTCCCTGAAGTAAACTTCAGATCCACCTTCATGCGACCCGTTTCCCATCAGCACAGAGGAAGTCCCTGCGAATTGGTATGACGAAAACAGTGATATATCAGCACATATGTGTACATTGGCACCAGTGTCAATCCACCAATCAGGACAATGCCTTACCGAAAGAATAGTAGGGAATTTACCGTACCCAACATCCTTCATCTCAATATCCCCAATGACTGAAGGGTACGTTGCATAGAAAATAAAAAATTTCCTACGCGAGAGAAACCCGAAGGGCCAAGATCTAATCTAGGAGATGAAAGCAACATGGAGAAAGAGTATTAGAAGAACATACCCTCAGAGACTCTAAGCGTTACGAGATCGAATCTTATTGTTGGCGTAGTCATACTCACGTTGATCTCAAGACCGAGAAGATGTGCACCGCAATCCGGCGGTGCCTCCGTGATCGGTCACACGTACAACTTGATGACGACCTCCGTTCCCTCGATCCAGCGGGACAATGGAAGTAGAGGATCCCTCGGAACTCCAGCAGCACGGCGGCGTGGTGTGGTGGAAAAACTTCGTTCAGGGCTTCGCCAAGCGCATGAACATGAGGTGGATCAACGGGAGGAGGGAGGTGGAGATGACACCAAATGTGTGAGGAAGAGGGAGCTCATGCCCTCTATTTATAGGAGGAGGGGCAGCCTAAAGGCCCCATGCGGCCAAGCATGGTGGTGCCCCCACCTCTCCTCATCATGTGAGTGGACACTCCACTCACACCCATGATGACCCACAAGTATAGGGGGGTATATCGTAGTACTTTCGATAAATAAGAGTGTCAAACCCAACGAGGAGCAGAAGGTGTTGACATGCAGGTTGGATAGAGTTTTCACTGTAAATAAAGTGCGAGTAAATAAAAGGCAGTAAATATAATTGCAACATGTGGCCCAATCCTTTTGAGAACAAAGGACAATCCAGTTGTTCTACTTATGATTACCAAACGTTCTCGAGGACACATGAGAACTTCGTCAAGTGCTTTCGCTTCAAACGGTTGATTAATATTTATTGGTTCGATAGGTGTTGTGTGGATGAACCTATGCTAATGCACCTCCCAACTAGGACTAATACATACTTGTGATTATACCCCTCGTAAGCATCCGCAAATACAAGAAAGTAATTAAGATAAATCTAACCATAGCCTTAAAACTCCGGGATCCTACAATACCTCGTGCATTGGTTTCCTAATGGGGGTTTAGGTTTCTGTCACTCCGGCAACCCCACAATTAGTAGCCAAATACACAATGCATCCTCCTAGGCCCATAAAGGTGAAGTATCATGTAGTCGACGTTCACATGACACCACTAGAAGAATAACACCACAACTTAAATATCAAACCACTAGATATTACTTCAACATAATTCCACTACTAACATCATGACTTCTCCCATGTCCTCTAGAACTAAACGAACTACTCACAAGAAATCATATGGATCATAATCAGAGGTGATATAATGGATAATAACAATCTGGTCATAAAGTGTAAACACCGATAAATCTCACAAGCGTCAACTACTAACAAGTAATCCACACCGGGAGAGAGATCTAGTGAAGAACAACGATAAAGACTCCTAATTGTTACGGCGGGATGAAGGTGGATGATGAGGGTGATGGTGTTAGTGGCGATGATGACAACGATGATGATCTTGATGAAGCCCGGAGCGATGACAGTGACGATGGTGATGATTCCCCCTCTCCGGGGAGGAATTTCCCCCGCAGATTTCTCCCTGCCGGAGAGCTTTTCTCTCTCTGTTGTTTTCCGCCAGAGGCAGCGGCAGAATATTTCTTCGATGATGTTTTGGGGCTTAGGGTTCCGTGGGGGTCAAGTATGCGAAAGGGGACGACCAGAGGTGGGCCAGGGTGACCACACCACCTTGCGGCGTGGCCAGGGGGCGCCACCCCATGGTGTGAGCCCCTGTGGCCCCTCTCTGTCTGTCCTTCTGGCTAGCTTCCTCCTAGGGACTTCTGAGACCTCTCCGGTATCCCCCCTCTTCTTCTGATCTTCTGAAATAGGGTATCCCAACGGTTCTTTTTCCATCAGATTTCTGGTCCCGGTGTTTATTCTCAAAAAGTTATGAAACATGTAAAATAAGATGAAATAACATAAGTAATGCATCATAACATGAAATATATCGATGAATAACAGAAAATAACAATATAAAATAGTGATGAAAAATGGACGTATCAACTCCCCTAAGCTTAGACCTCGCTTGTCCCCAAGCGAAACTGAACTTAGTAAACATAACCATAGGTTTATGGAGTGAGGTGTCGATAAATAAAATACGGACAAGAAGCATCACATATATCAAAGCACAAGTCATTTTAGATAGCAACTTCCTATCATATAATTAAACTTGCAACAAGTAGAGGAAATCAAAATAAAGGTGCAAAAGGAAATCATAATTGGTGAAGTCAAACTTAGTTCTTGGTCAGAGAACAATTAACAGTGTACTTATCTTTCAATCAGAGTCTTTATACTAGAGCTTATATTGCAGAGTTTATCATGATCAATCATAGCAGTCTCTTTGCAGTCATTGGTAAATTTCAAAGTGGTATTCAAACAGTAAAAGCATTTGTACTAAACAAGGAAGAATAAAGGACATGATTGAGTAAATCAACATATAGATGAATGGATCACAACAACTCAAATGCTTGCTTAAGACAAAAAGGAGTAGGTTTACTGACTCAACATAAAGGTAAAAGACAGGACCTTCGCAGAGAGAAGAAGGGATTAACTCATGTGCTAGAGGTTTTTATTTGATAAAAAGAGTCATTGAAAACAATTTTGAGAGTGGTGTATGTTTATGTCAACAAATGGCAAATAGAAAATACAATACGTCACAAGCCAACTAGACTTCACAAGAGCGGCTCCCATTGAAGGACGCAACTGGTATAGAAGGTCATCCCTATTTCTCTTTTGTTTACACAATTATGCTTTGACTGATAAATTAGGGGGAAAAACAGTGAAGAGAATTTTATTATTATGTTTTGGGATGGCACCCGCTAGCTCTTCTATCATTTGAATAAGCGGATGAAGCCACTAGTGCAGGTGTGTAAAGTCCAATCAACAAGTGAGATAAAGATTCTCTACTTGCGTCCTCATGAGGTAAAACAGGGGCACAAAACATGTGTAGTTTTGAAGGCTTTAAAGGTAGCACACAAGCAATTTACTTGGAGTGGCGGTTAAATACCACATATAGGTAGGTATGGTGGACTAATACGTCATAAATGTATCCTTAATTTATGATGTTCCATGTTGTTTTCATGCCATATGCTACATGTTTTCCCTACACTTTATGTCATTTTTATCAATTTCCCGGGACTAACCTATTAACAAGATGCCACACAGCTAGTTCCTGTTTTCTGCTGTTTTTAGTTTCAGAAAAGTTGTTCTGGAAATATTCTTGGAATTGGAAAATTCGAAACCCGAAAGTCTTAGAATTCCCGAAGGTTCCACTGAGTCCCGAAGAGTCCCGGAGGGGGGCCACACCATAGGGAGGCGCGCCCCCGGCCGCGTCTGGGGGTGGTGTGTGACGAAGGGATGGACCTTGGACCCTGCGAGTAAGGACACCCCGTCTTAGGCCCAAGGCTAAAGCCCAAGGAGAAAGGCCCCTGGAGTATTCTGGAAGACCCACTTGAAGCCTACCCGCAGTGCCTTGCGGGCTAAGTTAGGAAACTTGTGACCGACATAGGATTAGAGTTCGAGTCCTCTCCGGGTAGGGTTTGAGACCTGACCTCTTATATAAGGCCAGGAGAACCACCGAGAGAGGACCAAGCAATACCGCACCACCAAAGCCTTGAGCTCGAGATTGTACTCTCGACTTGAGCAATCATCTTTGTAACCGATCTATTCGATAATACAGATCGACGGAGGCAGGAGTAAGGGTTTTACCTCTACGAGGGCCCCGAACCTGGGTAAATTGTGCCCCCTGTATAGCCGACGATCGTCACCAGCGCTCATGGGTTCTCCTATTCGAAACCCTATGGGTTCACCTGAGGGATTTGCCGAGTTACAGATTCGACAATTGGCGCCGTCTGTGGAAACGGAGGGCGCTGGATCTCCGGCATCTTCGGCTTCATCATCCAACTCACGTTGGAAACCTTCGACTTCGGCTCCAACCAATCCTATTCGGATCGGATCTGTCGTGGTCACCCCTCACTCGCCGGAATCACGCCCGGTATTCAGCGATCTGGAGAGGAGCGTCACCTTGACGTTCGGAAGGTTGAAGTTCTACACCAACAAGGACGGGATCCTCTACTTCCCTGAAGAATCAGGATCTGAGTCAGAAGCCGTCGACTCGCGCCCTCATCTGGAGAAAAGTGGCGAGTCCATCCGCTTCAACACCAGTGACTACCATACCCTCTCGACAGAGGAGCCTTCCCAGATCCAGAAAGCTTTCCGAGCTACGCCTAGGACGCACGGGCCACGACTGGCTCAAGTCTGCATGCAGAATCGGAACAACCCCCAGAAACAGAACAAAGCGCTGCAGAACGCGCTGAGATTGGCGTCTCGCGGGACGCTTGGGACCGAGCCAAAGAAGCCTTGCGAACAAGCAAGCCGCCTGTGGCAGGAGCGCCACACGAAGATATGGTCGCCTACCACTACCATCTAGTGAGAGCGGCCACAGCTATCAAAGAAGCTCGGAGAGACCTGGCCCGTCGGAAAAGATTGGCGAATGAATCGAGTCAACGCCGGGCCGAGCTGTCCCTAACACCTTCGGTCGGAACTCAACCCACAAGGAAGGGATACGCATCAAGAACAACATCCATGGACGCCGAGTCCCTGGGTGGGATCAGTAAGTCACTCGCACCTTCCCTTATGCGGGCTGACGAGGACGGAAACGTCTACCCGCAAAATCCTGCTGCCGCCGTCCTGGCCGCAGCAACCTACATGCAGATGAACCAGCCAACGTAGAACGACCCTCGAGCAGAGCAGTACAAACAGGTTCGGAAAGGATTGGGCATGGCGGCCTCAAGGCTCGTGTAACATCCCCAATTTTGCTAACTAGGGTGTGTGGTGTTGTGTTCATCTCATACATGCATGAATCAAAAAAATTAAAACATGTTTGAAACAATTTAAATTGTGAATGCGAATGGTTTGAGAAAAATCCCACATATAGTACTTAAATTGGGTTCCAAAATTTTGTACTGAAAAGTAATTCTTTTTCGCCAAACAAAAATATGGTTAGGTTGGAAATTTCATAAGCTTTCCAAAATGTATTTTTGGCAAATTTTATATCTACAAAAAGGACCTTTAAAACTTCTGTTTAGGTGCTGTTTTAAAAGTTTCAGGGGGCTTCCTTGTAATTTTCCCCACCAGCCAGGGGGTTATGGGGAAAATCCCCTTTGTCTTCTACCTCTGGACAGGGAGGCAGCTGCGTGTCCACCTCCCCCGATGCCACCTCCTTCCTGGGTGTTTGCCGCGGAAGAGGGTTGCCTCCAGGTCGATGCCGTGCTGGTCCTCTCTCCCTCACTCGCCTCACCCTATCCCTCCCTCTCTGTAACTCCCAAACCGGAACCCTAGTTAGGGCCGGCCTCCATGGCGCCGCCGAACCGAGCATCCCCGCCACCATTGGAGCATCCCACGAGGTCCGCCATGCCACCTTGCATCTCCCCGTCGAGTACCGTTTCCTCGGATGGCCTCTGAAGCGGGAATCGGGCCCCCGTTTCCCTCCATGGCCGCCGGCCGTCGAGGACGTTTCCGGCCGCCTCCGGCCTCCACTCGCCACCCCGACCACCTTGCTAGCTCCACCACGTCATGGTGAGATCCCTGGCGCCCTCCGCTCTCTCCCTAACCCTCTGTACCTCCCGCTCGTCGAACATCCGTGGCCGCCGCCGCGGTTCCTCGTCGCCGGCGAGCTCCCCGGCGACCATATGGTCAATCGGCGCCACCCCTCAACTCCCCTAGACCTCCTCTTCCTTGCTGTGCGGTTTAATTTTCGAATTGCACACGAATTCGTCGAATTCGAGTTCAATTGTGAAGATCCAGTAGCGGTGACATCATCATCGCGTCACCATGATGTCATATCCCTCTGTTTATATAATTCCAGAAAATGGTCAATTTTAATAATTTAATAACTGTTGATTTATAACTCAGAAAAATAAAAGTAAGGTATAGAAATGATCAGAAAAATGTACTCTATCTGAATATACCATTTTCAACCATGTTTGATAAAGTTGATTTTTCATCATTATTTGAATTTGTTTAATTCATTTAAAAATAGAAAAATAAGTTTTTAATCACTAAAATTAGAAAATTAAAAGTTATATGCCAAAATGCTCAAAATGTCAAGTGCAACCTGTTTATGATGTTTTTAAACCCATTTGAGCAACTAAAATTGTACTCACTTTCATAATCGCCCGAAACCCCCTCCGGGGTCTATTTCGGGGCTAATTTCAACTTAATCGCATAATTTCCATATGAACCCTAGCAACCCAAAGAACATGTTTAGGGATTCTTTAAGTGCATTAACTTGCTCATGCATACATATTGCGCATTGCATCGTTGCCATGTGTTGATTGTTGTTCTTCTTGTTTCGGTGTTTTTTCCCCCTCGGTAGAACGTGACTCCGAAGAGAAGGCCAACAATTCCAATGGCGAATACTTGGTCTAAACAACCAAGTCAAGCACTTATTCCTGAAGACTTTCTCTGGTTTTCTTGAAGCAAGGCAAGCATAACCTCTTATCTGCCCATATATGTTTTCGAAAGACTGTTCGTTCTCGTACAAATGCATTTGGTTCCAATGTATCTTGAGTCAATAGATAGAGTTATCCTATTTATTTGCATAACCGAGATATCATGATTCAATGCTCCTAGCAGACATAGGATTTGTTTGTGCGTATCGCCAGAGCCTCAAATATTCCATGCTTAGTCATACATGCCTGTTATCTCTGCTCCATCCAGTTGATGAATCAGAGTTACGAAATAATCTAGTATGACAGGAAGTAGTGGTAAGTTAAAGAGATATTTGATTAACATGATTTAAAGGTGTGGATGACGAGACCACAGAGGGTCTGTGGTGGTTGTCTCGTTCATGCCCCTAGTAGCGAGTTCTCGTCTTCGAGCCAAGACTGAGCGTGCATCCACACGAGGGATTGGATTCCCCTCGGTCTCAACTTGCCTAGTTTGTTCCATGAGTTGCCTAGTTCGGGCTTTCCATTTGGATTTGCGGGGATATCAAAACGTTTTCAAAACTAGGACGTGGCGATGTATCGGCGCTCTGCGGGTAGGTAACCGTCGAGCATTGCGCACAACGATAGAGACCCGGCAGGAGATGGCCACTCCCTATTGGCGGTCCATCTCTACTCGGAGCGACTCATGGAATAGGCGAAGTAAGGGAAAGGTCGTGGTCAACCTCCATCAGCCGGCACTTCCCGGAATAGTGCTAATCTAGTGGCATTAAGAGTTGGTTGGTACGTGTGGTTAAAGTTGTACACCCCTGCAGGGTTAAATCTTTTCGAAAAGCCGTGTCCGCGGTTAAGGACGACTTGGTGACGGATTCTGTGATCATAGAAAACTTGAACGGAATGACTAAAACTTGTTGATAACGAATGAAGGATGCCTCCTCGGAGATGCCGAGAGGGGTTACCTTGTAGCAGGAGTTACCGGAACAACTTGAGGTGGTGATCTTTGAAGCACGAGGTGCTGAAATGTTTTGGTGGATTAAAAAGATGATGATCTCAGTAGTTGAGTAGCTTTCTTATCTGTTTTCAAAATACTCTGTGAGACGTGATATTCCTCCCTCAATTTGGAAAACAAAGATGGCTTTACGCAAAACAACCTTCATAACTCTTTCTAAAAGAAGCAGATATATAATAGGTTAACTAAGTCTTGTTGAGTACCTCCCGTACTCATGTTTGCTTCAACTTGGTTCAGGTGGAGTTCCTCAGTTCGGTGGTGTTTCGCCGTGGACATCGACAAGTAGTTTGGGGTTCCCAGGTAGCAGCCTGGAATCTATGGGCTGGGACGTCGCCTTATGTTGCGGCCTCTTAGGTCTTTTTGGTTCTTGTTGATTAGCAACATAATTTGCCTTCCGTTGTCTGATGTAAGGTTGGGTCATGTGACCTCTGCTTGTAAGCTATACTCTAGTAACACCAGTTTAATACAACTTCAATATCTAGAGTGTTGCTTTGATCGGTTGTTGGTTTCGAGCTCATGGTTATACAGTTTTGGCTATGCCTGCATAGTTGTCGCAGTCGAGGGGTTGTGGAGCCGATGATCCATGTCCGAGCCCGCCTGTCGATGTGATCGGCCTGGGGCGAGGTAACCCCAGTAACCCTCGATTGTTGTTGCACTTTCTGGACACATAGCATCTCTGTATAACTTTGGTCCCGTTCCTTCAGTTTCATCCGACTCGTGGACGCTTGGGTATGCATAGTTGGTTATGACTAGCATGGATACAAGGAGTAGTAGACCGGGGATCCGGACTACGTGCCGATGAATCCGGTCTGCCTGCCGTTGTTTGTTGCGGCCGGGGCTGGTAACCCTGAAGCCCTTTTGAGTCCATGGCTAGGAGCACATAACAGTATGTATACCTCTGGGTCCGGGGTCTGACAAAAGTTGGTATCAGAGCAGGACTGCCTGTAGGAAAATCTTACTGCTTGGTCGATGTCGAGTCTAGTGATTGTGAAAACTACTTTGAAACCTCAAATGGGTTCTGAAAAACCTTCTTAGGATTCTTTTTACTCCTTATCTGGTATCGCTCTAACTCTAGGTCACCTTACCTGTTTTGATTTGAAAAGGTTTTGCTATCCCTTCTAGTCATTCAAAACCTAGGTGCCTTCTCTGGCAAGGACGTCTTTTACCCAAGTTGACTTAGTGTTTAGTTTCTAGAGTCGTGTGAGTTCCATGTTCCGTTATCCCTCAATTCAAACTGGGAGATTTCCTTTCCATTCTAATCTCTCAGAGTTGTGTGGATTCCACATACTCCTGTTCTGAAGTCTCAAAATCCTGAACCTATAGATCTGCTTTCCATCTCGAATGTATCCGTTATCTTCTGCTCAAACTCTTCCGGAGTTATGTTGTCTTTTGAAAGATACTTCGTGATTGCTATTCATAGTGTCCTTTAAGACACTAAGGGAGTAGTTACTCCTTTCTTTTGGTTTTTAATCCTTGGACTTGAACCGAAGGTCCCGGAATGTGCTGAATGGTGGTGGGTTGAATCGTGTGGTTTTATAACCATGTGATGCTCACTCTATCAGTACAGGATGCTGACCTTTAACCCAAGTTCTGTTTCTTTGGATCCTGAGGAATATCTTCTACCTCAGGATGGCTAGGTAGTTTCAACTCTAATAGCCGTAGGTTTTCCCTTGTAATCAAAAAGGATCACAGCAAGAGTGACCATCCTGAATTCCACATCTTCATTCTTATTTCAGCTATACCCCTCTTTTTGCATGGGTTTTACAAATGAGTATTACCCTGTGCTTCAACTTGATCCGAGGATCTTCCCTGAGCATGATTCTACCCTTCAGTTGCTTTCAAAATCTCTAACCGTTGTTATGGACACCAAGTTGCATATGTGTGTTGGATTCCTCTAGTACATTTGCTCTTGTTTTCCGTCAAAACATTCCACCTTGGAATGTCAGGAGAAACAAACTCCAGCACCTCGTCCATCTCTAGGATCAGGTCAAAGTTTTGTAATTCACAGATTAAAGAAGTTTAATTAGCTTCCATTCTGTTCTACCTCAGGGTATCACTCTCCTTTATATCAAGAGGTTGTGTTGAGTTTCATGGCCTCATCGATGAAGTGATGCTCCTACACGTCATCACTCCCCCTTCCTTCAAGCTTGAACGCTTGAGAGTGGTCGGTGTGTGTGTGCATTGATGTGTGTACCAGGTACTCCTAGCAATTCTTATTGCTTCGAAAAATCTAAGAAACATCTGTATCCTTCTTAGAACTATTGGTTACCCGGTTTCTAATTGGAATGGACCGTGGTACCAAATACATTCATTCCGGTGCACATCCTCGGTCAGAGAGTTAGGTTCATGCCAAAGCTCTCCAGACCATATCGATTGCTTTGAAAAGCAAGTTTCCTTTTCGAACTCCAAGACATATCGGTAGGTTGTGATATTCTGGTTGTCTTTCTAGAAGTATCACCAGGTGGTTACCTGACCGTGATGTCTAAACGAGGGGTAGCTTGAATCCCTCTTTTCTCCAAGAAACTATGCTGGATACCCTGAACTAGTTGGTTGAGCTTAAACAACAACTTGGAGAGTTGAAAGGCAAAAGCTCCGCCTAACTTGATCCGTTGATAAGGGATATCTAGTTTTTCTCGTGTTGAAGCAGGATAGTACCTCCTTTGCGGAAATGCTATCACTCTACCTCTTGGTTTGAGCTGGGCTATCGTCAAATCAAGATCAGATCCAAGGTCTACCTTTACGGTGTTTTCACTCATGGTGCTTTGCCGAGTACACCTTCATGTCCTGTAGTCTGGCCAATATTTTGCCATGTTCATGTATCATCTAAATCCCTCTTCTTGGGGTGTTTTGATAAGTGTGTTGTTGAGCCCATCAACAACATTCTTATATCTCCGAATTGCAAGAGGTTCATGTTGAACACTGGGCACTAATGTTAGAAACCTTCAAGAACCAAATTTGTGGCGTCACGAAGTTTGTGTTCTGGATGTTCGAAGTAACCTACTCCAGTTCATGTGCTTATGGTGAAAGTTGTCGCCATGGGCCCGAGTATAGTTCCTTGTTCCTTTGGGAATAATCCCAAGTTGGTCATGCATGTGTGGCGTATTCTTGAGATGGTAGGTTGGTACCTCCATTCATTTGAAGAAGTTGCATCCACACTAAGCCACCGACTGATCGTCCTTGAAAGAGAAGAAGTTTAAGAACTTCGTTATCTTTGTTATCATCTTTCCAACAAGGACTCTGATGTGCTCCTCCATAAGTAGACCATGTAGGTGCAACCGTCTTTCGCAAGTTGCTAATACATGAGTTCTACAATCTCACTTATCCTTTTGAGTGTGTCATCATAGTCCATATCTTGAGAATCCAACAAGTGTATCTCGTTGGTAACCGGTGTAACCTCTATGATCAGATGTGCTGATTCTGAATCGTCCTCTCACTAACCAGAGCTGAATCTCAAGCAGCAACGATGGTTGGTGTTCCCTCAGGAGTATTGAGTTAGGTCCATTTGAAAATGCGGCATGGTTGATGTTGTGGTTGACACAATTAGCCGGAAGGCCTAACGTCATATCTCATTGAAACCGTAAGAACAACCACTCTCCGTGAGAATTCTTGTGTAGCTTATTCTAACAAGTTTTTCACACCGTTCTTCCAAACCGTAGTTTTACTTTCACTTGATGATCTATAGAAGGCTTGTTGTGAGCCTGCTGTCGGTATCTAAAACATCAAGGAGAACTTGGAAGTTGATTTGTCCAATGTCTCTCTATCCACCCTCCGAACCTTTGTTCTAGTGGAAACAAGTTCATCGTGAGAACATCTCTTGGTGTTTTGTAACCGCTATTGATCAGTTCCCTTTTCAAGTTGTTTATACTTGAATTTCTGTTCATCTCACACATTGTGTGAATTTGTCAGTCACTTCAACCGTGGGATCTTAAACTATGTGGTAGATGTATTGCTACGTCCAACCCAAAATAGGAAAGAGATTCCCTATTCCTTCTGGTGTTTCAATCCTCGTTGGTTATCCATTCTTATGGTGTGACCAAGAATACCTCCTTCATTACGGTGTTCCAACATCCTTTGGTTACTCATCTTCTGTTGTGAAGTAACCTCATGATCTTTGACAAAGATTTCAAGAAAGCTGTTATGGAATGGTTGAAAGCCCCATTATCTCCCTTGTCCACTCCAAAGAGTGAACATGATTCTGTATCAAAAATTTCTCTGACGCACGGATTACAGTGTTTCCTCGTGTTTTCCTCGTCTGTGGATATTACGTTTTGGTATCCAAGACCATCCTCTCCATCTTGGTTTTCTGTTTGAAGAAACCTCGATGCCCTAAGTTGTCCAACCTTTCTTTTTCCAAAAGAATTTAAAGTCTTGTGCAAAGCTCATATTCATGGTATCCTTTCAAGACCAATCGTCCGCAAACTTGAAACCATCCTCTACTCACTCCGTTACCTTGATGTGTTTCATGCATGATAACTCAACAGTTCTTTACGAACATTCCTGTTATGAGCTGTCCATGAGATATTCGATCTTCGTGAAGATCACTTCCTAAGAGTTTCCCTCTTACCAAAGGTGTATCCGTTCAATACTTCAAGATGCTAAGGATCCACCTCTTCGAGAAGGGAACCATAAGGTTCGAGAAGATCGTGCAAAACCGGTGTTCCTTCTTTCTTCTCCTTCGGGAATCTCGGGACGAGATTCTTGTAAGGGGGGGTAGATTTGTAACATCCCCAATTTTGCTAACTAGGGTGTGTGGTGTTGTGTTCATCTCATACATGCATGAATCAAAAAAATTAAAACATGTTTGAAACAATTTAAATTGTGAATGCGAATGGTTTGAGAAAAATCCCACATATAGTACTTAAATTGGGTTCCAAAATTTTGTACTGAAAAGTAATTCTTTTTCGCCAAACAAAAATATGGTTAGGTTGGAAATTTCATAAGCTTTCCAAAATGTATTTTTGGCAAATTTTATATCTACAAAAAGGACCTTTAAAACTTCTGTTTAGGTGCTGTTTTAAAAGTTTCAGGGGGCTTCCTTGTAATTTTCCCCACCAGCCAGGGGGTTATGGGGAAAATCCCCTTTGTCTTCTACCTCTGGACAGGGAGGCAGCTGCGTGTCCACCTCCCCCGATGCCACCTCCTGCTTGGGTGTTTGCCGCGGAAGAGGGTTGCCTCCAGGTCGATGCCGTGCTGGTCCTCTCTCCCTCACTCGCCTCACCCTATCCCTCCCTCTCTGTAACTCCCAAACCGGAACCCTAGTTAGGGCCGGCCTCCATGGCGCCGCCGAACCGAGCATCCCCGCCACCATTGGAGCATCCCACGAGGTCCGCCATGCCACCTTGCATCTCCCCGTCGAGTACCGTTTCCTGGGATGGCCTCTGAAGCGGGAATCGGGCCGCCGTTTCCCTCCATGGCCGCCGGCCGTCGAGGACGTTTCCGGCCGCCTCCGGCCTCCACTCGCCACCCCGACCACCTTGCTAGCTCCACCACGTCATGGTGAGATCCCTGGCGCCCTCCGCTCTCTCCCTAACCCTCTGTACCTCCCGCTCGTCGAACATCCGTGGCCGCCGCCGCGGTTCCTCGTCGCCGGCGAGCTCCCCGGCGACCATATGGTCAATCGGCGCCACCCCTCAACTCCCCTAGACCTCCTCTTCCTTGCTGTGCGGTTTAATTTTCGAATTGCACACGAATTCGTCGAATTCGAGTTCAATTGTGAAGATCCAGTAGCGGTGACATCATCATCGCGTCACCATGATGTCATATCCCTCTGTTTATATAATTCCAGAAAATGGTCAATTTTAATAATTTAATAACTGTTGATTTATAACTCAGAAAAATAAAAGTAAGGTATAGAAATGATCAGAAAAATGTACTCTATCTGAATATACCATTTTCAACCATGTTTGAGAAAGTTGATTTTTCATCATTATTTGAATTTGTTTAATTCATTTAAAAATAGAAAAATAAGTTTTTAATCACTAAAATTAGAAAATTAAAGTTATATGCCAAAATGCTCAAAATGTCAAGTGCAACCTGTTTATGATGTTTTAAAACCCATTTGAGCAACTAAAATTGTACTCACTTTCATAATCGCCCGAAACCCCCTCCGGGGTCTATTTCGGGGCTAATTTCAACTTAATCGCATAATTTCCATATGAACCCTAGCAACCCAAAGAACATGTTTAGGGCTTCTTTAAGTGCATTAACTTGCTCATGCATACATATTGCGCATTGCATCGTTGCCATGTGTTGATTGTTGTTCTTCTTGTTTCGGTGTTTTTTCCCCCTCGGTAGAACGTGACTCCGAAGAGAAGGCCAACAATTCCAATGGAGAATACTTGGTCTAAACAACCAAGTCAAGCACTTATTCCTGAAGACTTTCTCTGGTTTTCTTGAAGCAAGGCAAGCATAACCTCTTATCTGCCCATATATGTTTTCGAAAGACTGTTCGTTCTCGTACAAATGCATTCGGTTCCAATGTATCTTGAGTCAATAGATAGAGTTATCCTATTTATTTGCATAACCCAGATATCATGATTCAATGCTCCTAGCAGACATAGGATTTGTTTGTGTGTATCGCCAGAGCCTCAAATATGCCATGCTTAGTCATACATGCCTGTTATCTCTGCTCCATCCGGTTGATGAATCAGAGTTATGAAATAATCTAGTATGACAGGAAGTAGTGGTAAGTTAAAGAGATATTTGATTAACATGATTTAAAGGTGTGGATGACGAGACCACAGAGGGTCTGTGGTGGTTGTCTCGTTCATGCCCCTAGTAGCGAGTCCTCGTCTTCGAGCCAAGACTGAGCGTGCATCCACACGAGGGATTGGATTCCCCTCGGTCTCAACTTGCCTAGTTTGTTCCATGAGTTGCCTAGTTCGGGCTTTCCATTTGGATTTGCGGGGATATCAAAACGTTTTCAAAACTAGGACGTGGCGATGTATCGGCGCTCTGCGGGTAGGTAACCGTCGAGCATTGCGCACAACGATAGAGACCTGGCAGGAGATGGCCACTCCAGGGGTTGGCGGTCCATCTCTACTCGGAGCGACTCATGGAATAGGCGAAGTAAGGGAAAGGTCGTGGTCAACCTCCATCTGCCGGCACTTCCCGGAATAGTGCTAATCTAGTGGCATTAAGAGTTGGTTGGTACGTGTGGTTAAAGTTGTACACCCCTGCAGGGTTAAATCTTTTCGAAAAGCCGTGTCCGCGGTTAAGGACGACTTGGTGACGGATTCTGTGATTATAGAAAACTTGAACGGAATGACTAAAACTTGTTGATAACGAATGAAGGATGCCTCCTCGGAGATGCCGAGAGGGGTTACCTTGTAGCAGGAGTTACCGGAACAACTTGAGGTGGTGATCTTTGAAGCACGAGGTGCTGAAATGTTTTGGTGGATTAAAAAGATGATGATCTCAGTAGTTGAGTAGCCTTCTTATCTGTTTTCAAAATACTCCATGAGACGTGCTATTCCTCCCTCAATTTGGAAAACAAAGATGGCTTTACGCAAAACAACCTTCATAACTCTTTCTAAAAGAAGCAGATATATAATAGGTTAACTAAGTCTTGTTGAGTACCTCCCGTACTCATGTTTGCTTCAACTTGGTTCAGGTGGAGTTCCTCAGTTCGGTGGTGTTTCGCCGTGGACATCGACAAGTAGTTTGGGGTTCCCAGGTAGCAGCCTGGAATCTATGGGCTGGGACGTCGCCTTATGTTGCGGCCTCTTAGGTCTTTTTGGTTCTTGTTGATTAGCAACATAATTTGCCTTCCGTTGTCTGATGTAAGGTTGGGTCAAGTGACCTCTGCTTGTAAGCTATACTCTAGTAACACCAGTTTAATACAAGTTCAATATCTAGAGTGTTGCTTTGATCGGTTGTTGGTTTCGAGCTCATGGTTATACAGTTTTGGCTATGCCTGCATAGTTGTCGCAGTCGAGGGGTTGTGGAGCCGATGATCCATGTCCGAGCCCGCCTGTCGATGTGATCGGCCTGGGGCGAGGTAACCCCAGTAACCCTCGATTGTTGTTGCACTTTCTAGACACATAGCATCTCTGTATAACTTTGGTCCCGTTCCTTCAGTTTCATCCGACTCGTGGACGCTTGGGTATGCATAGTTGGTTATGACTAGCATGGATACAAGGAGTAGTAGACCGGGGATCCGGACTACGTGCCGATGAATCCGGTCTGCCTGCCGTTGTTTGTTGCGGCCGGGGCTGGTAACCCTGAAGCCCCTGTGAGTCCATGGCTAGGAGCACATAACAGTATGTATGCCTCTGGGTCCGGGGTCTGACAGCTCGCCTCCTACGACCGCAGGAAAGCTGCCGAACAGCAAGAGAAGGAAAAAGAAAAAGAGGCATCGCGCAAGCACAGGAGCACTTCGCCTGGGAGAGACAAATCACCTCGCTGTGGTCGAGGAAAAGAAGCTCGGCGACGCGGTGATAGTCGAAGCAGCAGCGAGGGCAGCCCGAGAAATAAAAGCTCGCGACGTCATAGAAGCCGCTCATGGAAGCACAACAAAGAGCCAAGGAAGGAATTGATCGCGACCAGTCAGGATATAACGCGGGGTCAGATATCGCGCAAAATAAGGTGGACAAGGCAAGAGCTGCGAGGAACCGTGCACGCTCCTCATCCAGTTCTTCGGATGACGAGACCTGCGGCGCGCTGTGTTTCGCCCGCAGCATCCGCGAGGCACCCCTACCCAGGAGATTCAAGCTCAGCACAGAAGTCACGAAATACGATGGTTCACTCGAACCTTCGTCGTGGCTAAACGACTACCTCACGACAGTAAAATGCCAACGTGGGAACAAGAACACGGCTATGCAATAACTCAATCTACACTTGGCTGGCGCGGCACGTAGCTGGCTGGAGGCAAGACCGAAATCCTGTTACGCATCGTGGGATGACCTGCACTAGGATTTCTGCAAGAACTTCCAGGCCACTTACAAGAGACCAGCAACCATTGAAGAACTGCAGGCCTGCAAACAGAAGAGCGGCGAGTCCACCCGTGAGTACATTCAACGATGGACAACACTCAGGAACACCGCTGGAAATATCTCAGAAGAAGTAGCGGTTGAGGCCTTCGCAAAAGGCGCCCGACGAACTGCTTGCAGAGAAGAGCTGGGCCGAGCTGCACCCAAAACTATCGGGGAACTGATGATCATAGCCGACAAATGGGCTAATGGTGAAGACGCGGTGTGCAACGAGAGGGAATCATCGCCCGCGCCCGAAGAAGACCGCCATGGTCGAAAGAAAAGGAGGAAATACTACGATCACGACGATCGGGAAGAGATGGTAGCGGCAGAATTCACGCGAAACCGCGATAATGGGCGCCACGGGAGTCGCGAGTGGAAACCAAATACCGAAGACAAAAGTCCCGAGGAGGACCTTAACGCGTACTGCTCGCTACATCTATTTACAGATAAGCGCACGGGCAAAACTAAGGCAACATACCTCCTCAAGGATTGCCGAAAGTTCATCGACATCCACGAGGCCTTCTCGAAGAAAAGTAGATCAGCAGCTAATCAAAACTACCCGCCACTTCCAGGAGGAGAACATCAAGGATTCCAACCGCCACTACCCCTACCCCCACCAGGAAATCCAAACATGGCGCTAGCCGCACTAAACGCGCCACCCGCGCCAAACGCAGGAGCTAACGCGTACCCGAACCCGGCTGGATAGTTAGGGATGATACAAAAAGTATTCCCATCCCACAGAGCTCAGAAGACAAATACGCGTCAGCTGTGCATGGCTGTGCAAACCCTACCAACAAGGCCCGAGTACCTGAAGATGGCGGACCATTCAATCACCTTCTCAATGGAAGCCCACCCGCCACAAGTCTATCGACCAGGACACGCTGCCTTGGTAATCCAAGCGCAAATTGGTAACTACGAACTGGCTCGCGTATTTATGGACGGAGGCAGCGGCATCAACATTATCTACGCGGATACGCTCCGCCAGATGAACAGGAACCTGGACGGACTTGCGGAATCAGAAACATCCTTCCACGGGATAGTTCCAGGAAAGGCGATCCGTCCATTCGGAACAATCAACTTAGAGGTTGTGTTGGGCAATCGACGCAACTACAGAAGAGAATTCCTCGAATTTGAAGTAGTCGAATGGCCCTCACAGTACCACGCCATTCTTAGTCGAACGGCGTTCGCCAGATTCATGGCAGTACCATATTACGCGTACCTGAAGCTCAAGCTACCCGGAGAATATGGTGTAATCACCATCGACGGAGATTTCCAGAAGTCCAACAAGTGCGACATCGAGTTCAACGAGATCGCAAAGTCTTTCGGGATGCAAGAAGAACTGGAGGACATAGCAAAGACCACGGACCACTCCGTGATGCCCCTCACAAAGAAGAACGCGCCAGAATTGGAATTCAGCGCCAACAACGACACTCGAAAACATCAGGTGCACCCGACAGATTCTGCGAAGACGACGATGGTTTCAACTACACTCTCGCCAGCATAGGAAAGCGCACTCGTCGAACTCCTCCGTGAGTACTGGGAAATTTTTGCCTGGCAGCCCTCAGATATGCCAGGAATACCCAGGGAGTTCGCCGAGCACTCATTCGAAGTCTTCAAAGATGCAAAACCTATCAAGCAGACCACTCGACGGTTCTCAGAACCCAAGCAGAAAGCGCTTGGAGAAGAAGTAAACAGATTGCCAGCAACAAAATTCATCAGAGAGATCAAGATATCCACTTGGTTAGCAAAGCCAGTGCTGGTCCCAAAGAATAACACTAACATCCTTCGAGTGTGCATCGACTACACGTCGTTGAATAAGCACTGCCCCAAGGATAACTTTCCCCTCCCGCGAATCGACCAGATCGTGGACTCCACTGCGGGCTATCAACGCCTCTCCTTCCTGGACGCCTACTCGGGATATAATCAGATCCGGATGAAGCAGGAAGACAAAGAGAAGACAACATTCATCACACCCCATGGTGTGTACTGCCACACGACAATGCCCTTCGGGCTCAAAAACGCTGGCGCAACATATCAGCGCTGCATGCAAAAATGCCTCGCCAAGCTCATTGGCAAGAACGTACAAGTGTACGTTGACGACATCGTCATCAAGACTTGAGTAGAGGATACACTCCTCGAGGACGTTAGAGAAACATTTGACGCTCTAAACGCATACAGGATTAAACTTAACCCGACAAAATGTGTCTTCGGCGTCCCAGCAGGACAACTTCTCGGGTACCTGGTATCCGCCAGAGGCATTGAAGCCAACCCAGAGAAGATACAAGCAATATTGACAATGAAGGAGCCAACCAATCTACGCAGAGTCCAACAGCTCGCAGGGCGATTAGCCACCTTGAGAAGATTTATCGCACGATTGGGTGAGCAGGCGTTACCCTTCTATAAATCGCTGAAGAAGACGGAGAAGTTCGAATGGACACCAGAAGCTAAGCAGGCATTCGCAGACCTGAAGCGATCCTTGCAAAGCAGGCGCATTCTGGCAACACCACAAGAAAGGGAGCCACTATACCTATACCTGGCCGCAACAAACCAGGTCATCAGCACGGCCATCGTGGTCGAACGACCTAAGGAAGGCAAGGCATATGGAGTTCAAAGACCAATATACTACATCAGCGAGGTGCTATCACCGTGCAAACAACGATATCCTCACTACCATAAGCTTGCATATGGAGTCGTTCTCACAGCTCGAAAACTCAAGCACTACTTCCATGAACATACCATAACGGTGGTTAATGATGCATCACTTGGCACAATCATGAAGAACCCAATGGCATCCGGAAGAATAGCAAAATGGAGCATCGAGGTGGGCGCTTGGGACATCATCTATGCAGGGCGCAACTCAATAAAATCCCAGGTACTCGTGGAATTCCTGAGCGAGTGGACAGAACTACAAACGCCCGGGCCGCCGGAATACACGAGTAACTAGATCATATACTTCGACGGATCCAAGAGAAACGAAGGAGCAGGAGCTGGGATCGTCCTAATATCACCCAGAGGAGACAAGGTGCAGTACGTCCTACGACTGGACTTTCCACCTTATGACCCAGCATCAAATAATGACGCAGAATACGAGGCCCTGTTGCATGGGATGAAGATGGCAGTCGCGTGCGGAGCCACCCGACTGATGATCTACGGCGATTCCAATCTCATCGTGCAACAAACAATGAAGGAGTGCGACGCTATCGCTGAGAACATGGTTGCCTATCGTGACATGTACAACCTACTCGAAGAAAGTTTCAAAGGGTGCGAGCTGAAGCACATTGCGAGATCCAGCAATGAAGAAGCAGACAGGCTGGCAAACATGGGTTCCACAAACACACCCATACCGCCAGGGGTATATTTCGAGCGGATGACTAGGCGATCAGTCAAAGTCAAGAAAACTGCAGAGGCACCCGCAGCATTGGAAACAGAGGTCAGCCCGCAGATCGCTATTATCGAGCTCATTCATAATATTTCGCGGCAAGTTTTTCTGGTCGAGCCAGTCTGGACGCAGAAATACCTCGACTACTTGTCCGCCAAACAACTCCCAGCAGATCTTCGCGAGGCCAGACAAATAATCAGACGCAACAAATCCTTTCGGGTACTCAACGACGAGTTGTACAAGCAAAGCATCTCAGGCATATTGCAACGATGCATAGCACCCGAAGATGTCAAGGAATTACTGCGGGATATCCACCAAGGGGACTGTGGACATCATGCTAGCTGGAAAGCAATCATGGGAAAAGCCTTCAGAGCAGGATTCTACTGGCTTACAGCAGCCAGGGATGCAAAGGAACTGGTCGACAGGTGCAATGCTTGCCAGCGATTCGCACCAAAACCGCACGCACCCGCTACGGAACTACATATGATACCAACCGCCTGGCCCTTTGCACAATGGGGGCTGGACATGGTAGGACCATTGTGCAAGTCTACGCCAGGCGGATACACACACTTGCTACTCGCAGTCGACAAATTTACCAAGTGGATCGAGGCAATGCCAGTAACCTCGGCTAGCGCCCAATGCGCCGTCAAATTCCTCAACTCCATCGTATGCAGGTTTGGAGTACCACATGACATCATTACTGACAATGGTAGCAACTTCACGGCAAAAGAAACACATCAGTTCTGCGAAGAAAAGGGCATCAACTCCAAATTTGCTTCAGTTGCCCATCCGCAAACCAACGGACAAGTCGAAAGATCCAACGGACTAGTTTCGGCTGGCATCAAGAAACGTCTACTCGATCGCCTATGCCCAGCAGCGGGACATTGGGCAGAAGAGCTACCCTACGTACTATGGAGCCTCCGTACAACTCCCAATCGATCCACAAACTACACACCATTTTTCATGGTATACGGAGCCGAAGCAGTCCTTCTGGAGGACGTCAGGTTCAGCGCCCCACGGGTTGTTGCTTACAGCGAAGAAACCTCCAACATGGCACTCGCGGATGATATGGACGCACTCGATGAAATGCGTGACATTGCACTCGCAAGATCCGCAGTATACCAGCAGTCGTTGCGAAACTATCACAGTCGCCGCATACGCCACAGGGCCTTCGCAGCAGGAGATCTGGTGCTACGGCTCAAGCAGAAGGAAGGACACAAACTCGAGCCACCATGGGAGGGACCCTTCATAATACATGAAGCTATCCCAGGTGGTGCCTATCGACTGAAGAATCCGGCGACTGGAGGCATCTATTCCAACCCATGGAATGTTGCACAACTCCGAAAATTTTATCCTTAGATTTGTTTTCTACTCATCATAATAAGGCTATATTAGCCATCTTGTAGCTCGAAAGAAAAACACATGACTTCTCAGTCATTGCAATAAAATACATGGTTTCTCAACCATAGATAATCGATTTCTCCATCCTTACATGCTAAAAGCAACGGGTATACACCCCACAAACACACGGGGGCTACACCTAACACAACATCACAGGAAGAAATTTATATACAAGGTAGACACCTTACAGCAGTTTTTTACAAACTACACAGCAAAAGAGGATACATACATCCTACAATTACACATGGCGATGAGCACTCTCAGCCGCCAAAACCCGATCTACCGCAGCAGAGGTCAATCGAATAATTTCTTCTGCCGCGGGTCGAACAACCCTATAATGAGGAGAAAGGTCGACGGCTGGACCATCACGAAGTCTAGCTACAGAGTTGAAATTCACCTCAGGATGCCACATCCGGACGAAAGAGAGGGCCACTACCGAGCCGCAAATCATCTGATTGCGAACAAACTCGCGAATTTCTCCTTCTCGCCCGAACACCCTGAGAAGATGGCTCCAATCCTCAGGACCCCTCTCCAACGGATAAAAAGCAGCGTTCATTGCAATCAACACCTCGTGAAAGGAACTCACGAGTATCTTCGCCTGGATGACTCGGAACTTCAAGGTAGCCAGCACAAAGGCTCGACTACGATCGGACCAAAAGTTACTCGCATGGGGCTTTGAGCTGCCAGATTCCTGAAGGATGTGGTTCTCCACCCACTGTTTCTCACTCTTATCATCTGGCTGAACAACTGGAAAACAAAGGTATATGGTCAAAGAAAGATATAGGACAAAGAAGACTAGGGGGCTGAACTACTTACAGAGCAAATCATTGGCAACAGACGCCAATTCATCCATCACAAACTGCTCGCGTTCAGTCGCCAGCTTTTGTTTGGACTTGGCTACATCCGCTACACCACGCAACGCTTTTAGCTTGCGTTCACCATCCGCCACACGATCACGGAGGCCTGCAAAGGTGCCAACAGCAGCAGCAAGAGGATTTGCTGGGGTAGCAGATCCACCTGAAGACTCCGCAGCAACCCCGACTACCTGAAAGAATACATGGAAATTGAAGGAATAAGATGCCCCCATTCGAGATATAACAACCACCTATTAGACAGGTGCTCGGGGGCTACTCCCATCGGGAGGAAACACACAACAAATCAGTCACAGTAAGCATCTCAGAAAAACATCTCGATTAAACGATGAAAATACGGGAATACATCCCAAGGTTCATTACAATCAAAAGAGCGAACTACAAAGAAAAAAGATAACTAAGGAGCTGCAGATGCGCTGCCACTCGCGACGGTGCCTCCCCTAGCACGGGCGAACAACTCGGATAACTTCCGAGCAAGGACTCCGGCTGGCTCGCCAAAATGACGAAGCCCTACCTTTTTGCCCGTGGAAGGATCGACGGGAAGGTCCGAGTACGCCTCTTCCAAGCCGGTGACTCCATGCGCCAGCGCGAACTGGATGGCGGTCTTCGCCCCAGACTCCGACTGCGCAACCGCGTAGGCGCCAAGGAGATTGCTCTCCGAGAAAATCTTCAAAAGATCACCCAGCGTAGGTGGAGACACGGCGTTGACTACGAGGCCACGGTGAAGTTGCGTCAGTACTCGAACGACATCACCAATCAGGGTGCAGATCCCTTCGGCGTGCCTTCTGAGCTGGGCGCGGGAATCGGTCAGCGCATCCACCCGGTGGACCCCAGGAAGCTCCAGAGGGACGCCCAGAAGACCTGCAAAGGAAAGTATTAAAATTCAAGGACCTATCAGACAATCAAAAGATGACAATAGACCAAAAGCAACTTACCTGCAAATCGTTCGGCTAGAGGACGAAGGAAGTCGACAAGGTCGGAGTCCGCCTTCGTGCCAGCCTCCTCCAGGTTTTTCAGAGCATCTTGGGCAGCCGCAAGCTTTCCTTCGAGGTCAGCCGACAGCATGCGGGAGGATTCAAGTTCCTCTCGAATAGCTGCCAACTGAGCCTCTTGAGCAATTCCCCGAGTGGAGGCATCCACTTTCTCGTTCTTCATAAACTCAATTTGAGCTGCGCAGCAATAATTGTCAGAAACGAAGAAATTGGCAGAAATAAAGAGTTAAAGAGGGGGGAAGGTAATAGACTCACTTCTAAGGAGCTCATTTTCGCTGGTGAGTCGATCACGATCCGACCGAAGGTTACTGCACTCCGCTTCGGCAAGAACGACACGACGACCAACGGCCACAAGGGAATCAATGAGAGACTGCAAAGAATATGAAGATTGTAGAATCAGAAAAGAGAAATTTGAGCCTATACACGATTGAAAACATTCGAGTATAGCCTCGGGGGCTACTCCCATCGGGAGCACTGTCGTGCACCCGATAAAGCCAGAAGAAAGGAAAAGGTCTATCTTTAAGCCTGTAGCCAATCGCATGCGATCAACTATAGCCTTGGGGGCTACTCCCATCGGGAGCACTGCCGTGCACCCGATAAAAAACAGATCCAAATTGACAAAGTACTAGAGAAGCAAGCAGCAAGGTTTACCTGGCCTTGGGCAAAGGAAAGGGGATCCGCTGAGCTACCCGACACCTCTTTTGGAGTCGAGGCCCCAGCAGCAAAACTAGGAATTCTGTATTCCGTAGTCGCCGCTGTAGGGGCCGCACTCGGCGAGTTCTGCACGGTGTCGGCGGTAGGGGTTCCACCCGCGGTTTCAACCTTCTTCCTCTTGTCAGGACGGGAAGAGACGAATCTACGTGGGCTGATAGTTTGCAGACTTCAATGAAGACAATATGTCAAAAGACGCGAAAGAAAAACGTTCGACTAAAGATCAAGAAGAGAAACTTACTCGTCGTCATCTTCATCATCCAACATATCCGCATTCCAGGCGGTTTGGATATTTGGAAATGAAGGAGAAGGGGCGAGTGTGTGCAGCGGAGTCACGATGAGGGGCCCCTTCCCAGGAGATTCCTCCAAAGAGTTGTCCTTGGAAGTTGCCTCATCACCCTCCACTCGACGGCGTTTGTGTTGGAGGAGACCGTCACCCGAATCCTCCGCACTATCCGAGGAGTCACTCTCGGAGCTCGAGGAGGCATCAGCAATACTGGTGTCGGCTGGGCCGTCCAAGTTACTTGCCAACAAATCCGAGGCATCCTCCCCGGATATTGGCGGGTAGCAGGTGGCCACGGTTAAGCTCTATCAAAGAAGACAAAAGAAAAGTAAGAGAACAATTCAGTCGACCAAAATTCAGAACAAGGAAAGAAATGAAGATAGAAGGAAAGACGAACTTACTTCGGGTGGCGGAGGCCTTGATGCCTCGAAAGCTGCGACTGTGCAGTCGGGGAAGGTTTCTCCCACCTTCAAGCTGGTGATGGCCGCGATCTTTTTCTCGAACTCGACGTTCGAGAGCTCTTCACAGCTCACGCGACTGGGGTCCGCAGTGCCCTGGTACTCCCACATCGTGGAAGGCCTGTGCTGCAGGGGTTGAATCCTGCGCTTGAGGAAGATGCTCGCCAGGTGCAGCCCGTTTAGCACGACTCCAGCGGCTTGATCCCGGAGGGCGGCCACCTTGGCGAGTAGAGGCGTAACGACCTGGTTCTCTTTAGCCGACAGTCTGTGCGCCCAGGACTTCCGCCTCTTCAAGACAGCGAACGGGTGGAATTCCTGAATTCCACCCGAGCTGTTGTCGGTGACGTAAAACCACTTTTTCCTCCATCCTTGGGCGGAGTCGATGAAGTACATCCCAATGTAGTTGTTCTCCGACTTCGCTTGAATCCCGAAGCCACCCGTGCGCAGTGGCTCGCCAGGCTCAGATTCTACCCGCGATCTCTCGCGGAAGATTCGAACCTTGAAGAGGGCCTTCTAGAGGCCCCAATGTGGGCGAATGCCCAAAAAGCACTCGCAGAACACAATCAAGCACGATATGTGCTGCACTGCATTCGGAGGAGGATCGTGGAGCTGTATGCCATAGACATACAGAAAAGCCACGAGGAAAGGGTGAAGAGGAAGAGAGAGTCCGCGCGACACGTGGTCCGCGAAAACCACGCGTCCGTTCGCGTGTGGATTGGGTACCTCCTCCTTCTTGCCGAGGCGCACCCGCTTCTCAGCTTCCGCAGGCAACAACCCCTCCCCCTGCATCTCCTTGATGCTCTTCATCGTGGTGTTGGGCGAGCGCCAGTCGCCCGAGCGCGGTGCGGGAGGCGCAGGAACCTCCTCGGGTGCCTTCGATGAAGAAACAGTGGCGCCGCGCTTCTTGCTCCCGGCCATTGGCGCTGGTGCGAGGTCGCAGAGAGAAAGCTTGGAGAGCGAGGAAGATGAAGGACGAACAAGACGAAGGCTGGAAAATTTTCACCGTTTCACCTAAGTCCTGTATTTATACACAGCTCCAATCGATCCTGACCGTTCACTGAGCCGCGTGGCATCCATCGCGGCCGCCGCGTGCGAAGGCGAATCAAACGGGCGGCGAATGCTGTTTCGTGCCACGACCCTAATAGTGGATCGTTCGCATTTACTGCGTGCAGTTCACGTAAAAACCGGGAACGCCGTTTCGTTTCCGGTCAAAAAGCTGACAAGGTGGGCCAGCATTTCTGCTTTCGCCCCGTCACGTCCCATCGGGAGGATAAAAGTGCACCGTGACGTCATAGCGTGCATCATCAAGATGGCGAATCTTTCGAGTAAAGCTCCAAACACGAAAATAACTTCGTATGGAAGAACTATGGCGTGAAAATTCTTTCACAGGAGAACAGTACCCTAAGCACGAAAGCTCTTTCGTGTGCGATTAAAGCTCCAAACACGAAAATAACTTCGTATGGACAAATTATGGCATGAAATCTCTCTCACAAGGGAAAAACTCCAAACACGAAAACTCTTTCGTATGGACAAAGATAGCTTGGTTCTCATATCTAGAAAATCACAAGCTCAAAACTACGCGAGTAGGCAGATCCTGCCACTCATTCGCACGATGTTTGCGCATCATAGACCTGGATTGTTCAGCCGACTAGGCACATCCGGATGCCATATTCTTTCAAGTATGAAGGTAAGACCCAAAAGATCTCTCTTGACGGCCTGGAACCGCACTCAAGCTGCGTCTTCTGGTACAATTCCGTGTCAACAACACGAAGAAAAATCCTAGCGGACACGCCGGGTACCCCCATAGGTTAAGTTCGACTCGGTAAGACCACTACGGCCCAGTCGCAATGATCACCTCATCGGGTTCGAGTCGGAGGTCTCGAATCTGTGTAGGCCAGAAATGTTTTTGCCCTAGTTGCAATTAATTGGCCCTGATCTTTCGGGAGAGCCAAGCTGCTGTGCCACATCCTTCTGCAATAAACAGCCATAAAAACAGGCAATTTCATTACTCGATACTCGGGTATAAAAGCTCATCATACAGGGTACACGCCCTCCAAGAAATGACCATAGTGGTTATACGAAAGAAAGCGGGATGAAAAAATTTGACCGTCTACTCGACTGGAAAATCCCAATCGAGCAAACGCTTGGGGGCTACTGACGAAGGGATGGACCTTGGACCCTGCGAGTAAGGACACCACGTCTTAGGCCCAAGGATAAAGCCCAAGGAGAAAGGCCCCTGGAGTATTCTGGAAGGCCCACTTGAAGCCTACCCGCAGTGCCTTGCGAGCTAAGTTAGGAAACTTGTGACCGACATAGGATTAGAGTTCGAGTCCTCTCCGGGTAGGGTTTGAGACCTGGCCGCTTATATAAGGCCAGGAGAACCACCGAGAGAGGACCAAGCAATACCGCACCACAAAAGCCTTGAGCTCGATATTGTACTCTCGACTTGAGCAATCATCTTTGTAACCGATCTATTCGATAATACAGATCGACAGAGGCAAGAGTAAGGGTTTTACCTCTACGAGGGCCCCGAACCTGGGTAAATTGTGCCCCCTGTCTAGCCGACGATCGTCACCAGCGCTCATGGGTTCTCCTATTCGAAACCCTATGGGTTCACCTGAGGGATTTGTCGAGTTACAGATTCGACAGTGTGGGCCCTCGGGCGCCCATCGCCATCGCCCTTTCGCCTGTATTATCTCCTCGGATAGTTAACCCTAAAGGGAGACCACTTTTCCACGAAAAACACCCGAGGCCGCCGTCATCGTCAACCCGAGATCGGGAGGGTTCTGGAGTTCTCCCCGGCACCCTGTCGGGAGGGAAAATCATCACCGGAGGGGTCTACACCATCATGCCCGCCTCCGGAGTGATGCGTGAGTAGTTCATCCTTTGACTACGGGTCCATATAGTCCAAGGATGAACTACTCACGCATCACTCCGGAGGCGGGCATGGTGGTGTAGAGCCCTACTGTAACATCCCAAGTATGAAAATACCCCCTAGAATGTTTGATTTCTTGTTTAATTAAAGTATTGCATCATGTCATCATATTTATTCTTTGTTTGCATCTGTTTTATTTGTTTTCATAGTTGAATTTCAAACTTTATTCAAACACTTATTTCATACTTGTTATGTTACAAACTTTTAAATAAAGAGTTCAAATAAAAACAACCTTTTTTTGTTCTAATTAAACAATAAGTTTCAACCATTAATTTATGGCTTTGAATAATTCAATTAATCCAAATGTTATTTCAAATTTGAATCTCATGTTACAACAGCACCCAATATGGAATTATGAAATTGCCAAAAAAAATTAACTCATTGTTTCAAATTAGACAATAGGGTTCCAATTAATTAAATTCTTGTTTTGAAAATTCAATCACTACTCAAATTAATTCAAATTTAAACCATTTTGCAAACAGCAAATTATTTTGATGTAATTGTAAAACAAAACTTGTCAATGAGTTGCTTTTGACCTAACAAACTCACCCTAATTTTTCTAAGAATTTTACTAACTTAAAAATCCCATTTTTCTTCCTATTCTATTTGCTGCAAAAAAAAAACAGAAGAACAAAAATAGAAAAAGGAAAAAGCTAACGCGCGCGCGGCAGCTAACCTACGCAGCCCAGCCCACTTACCTCCCGCGCGGCCCGGAACCCCTTCGCTGTTTTTCCCCTCTCTCTTCCCGCAGTACGGCAGCCGATCGAGCGGTGCCACGGCAGCACTGTCGCACGCCGAAGGCCATCCGCTCCTGTAGCCCCCTATAAGAGCAGCCCTAGCCCCGCGCCGCTGCCCTAGACCCTAAGCTGCCCCTCCTCCCTCGAGATCCGCCGCCGATTCCCTCTCTCGGCCACCCTCCACCTATCTCTGAACCTCGCCGGAGCGCGCCACCTCTGAATCTTCAACGACCACCGCCGCCATGCACCTCCTCCTCCCTGGCTGACAGCAGGAACCGTACCAGCGTGTCTCACTCTACCTCGACGACACCTACTCGGCCACGGTGACCCTCTGGATCGACGCCGCGGTCCTCGACGTCTCCGGCAGCCGCACTGCAACCGAGCGCCGCCGTACTCTGAATCCCCGGTGCTCACCGTAGCTGCGATGCCTCTCGTCGTGATCTGACCGTGGAAACGAGTCCACCTCTTCTCCCTCGACCTCCCGGACATCTCCGTTGAGCGCGACGCTGCCTGGATCCACGCCGCCGAGCACGTCGCTGTCGCCACCGCCGTCGAGCTCACCTCTGCAACCCCACGGTGAGCTCACCGTGCCTCCACTTCCTCCTCTCCGCCCTCTCTGCACCCCGCAGCACCCCACACGCAACACCAGCACGCACGCATCCATCCCCCGCGCGTAGCTCGCCGCCGGCAACCGCACCGTCTCCGTCAGGTTCAGTATTTCGTCACGCGTTCGTCAGTTCAGACAACAACCACGGGCTACGCCTTAACCTGTTCGCAGCACGTATACTGATAAGAAACGTTTCGTAGCGCACTGGTTACAGGCAGCGCGCGCACGGGAGAGATCCAGGGTTCGAGTCCCTGGCTCGCGCGATTAAAACCACAATTTTTGCACCGAGTGCTGACAGGGTGGCCCCCCTGTCAGCCACTCTGTTGCCACGCAAGCACACACTGGCCCAGGGCCCATCTGGCAGTGCCTTGGGCTAGCTCTCTGTGCGGTAACAAAAAATTTCAAGCTTTTCTGTTTAAATCTAAATCCTTTTAAATTAACAGATTGGTCCCCAATTTGGAAATGCAAATAACTTTCATTTTAAAAACTCAAATAATAAAAATAAAATATGTGCACTGCTCTAAATTAAATTATCTACCTATTGGTAACATTTGTTTTCTGTTTTGAATTTTCAAAATGCATTTCAAATTTGAATTCAAACAATTCATTTGTAATTTGATAAAATCCATAACTAATTCATACTTAATCCAAATAATGCAAATAAAATATGTTTTCCATGCTATTTCAAACCACCTATTCAAATATAAATTTTGTTTCATGGTTTGAATAATTAAAATTGCTTAAATAATTTAAACCTTGTTTAAATCATTTAAATTTGCTAAATTCATAACTTGCTCAAATTAAATTATTTTTGAACATGCAAAATATGTTTTCAAACTAGAAAAGTATAAACTTTTCAAATGTGAGTTTGAATTTATGTTTTGAACAAATAAAATTTAAATAATATTCAAACTTGTTCTAGATTCATTTAAAACTTGTTTAATCTTGTTTAATTCATAATTAAATCATTGTAATTCCTTTTTCAATATTTGAAACATGTAATCCAACTAAAATTTTGTATTCTTTTCAAATATGAATTTTGTTATTTATTTTGCACAATTTAAATTGGTGAAAACAACAACTATTTGTGTAATCCCTTAAAGGAACCAAAAATTCCCTAACTTAATAAATAAAATTCTAAATTGGTAAACCTTAATTCCAACTGGTGCTATTGTTGTTATTTTGTTGTTTTACTCATCCATGCATCATACTAATCCACTATCACTTGTTGGTTAATTGGAAAACAATTATTTCAACCAAAATTCATGGGCTTTTCATATGCAACTCAAAATTGCATATGTGTCCATTTAAATTGTTTCCCATGTCAACTATTTTATTTTTGATGCATCAGTTAAATTGACATGCATCACCCCATGATTGTGCACTATGCCATGATATTGATTGTTTATATTTCTGTCTTGTTTGTTTGCTTCTTCTCGAATAGACGACGACGTTGAGACAGACGATACTTACGACACCCCTTCTGAGGATCTAGCTCAGTACCAGGCTGCTGAGTTTGCAGGCAAGTTATCACTCACATGAACCACTGTGTTCCTTTCAACATTGGTTACCGATACTTTCCGTTGTCTATTTTACTAGCCCTATGTATAGTTGTTTCTGTTACGAACCTATCACATGAATCCCTTAACCCTGAAATTGCCTCACCTCCACTCCTACAACCCCATTGTTTGAGCCAGTGTCTTACTAGCATGCTTAGGTTGTTTTGCTAGAGTCTGTTACCCGTTACTTTCTGATTACTATATTCTATTATGTTCTGGGGGCTCGATGTTAATCAATTAACCTGTTAAATAATAATATGCTGATAAGGCACCGGCAGGAGGCCCTGTGTGGTTTTGAGGCCTGCTAGTGTCGACCCTAATAGGAAAAGGGTCTTGTCTACTGATCCATGATGAGCGCACTATCCGCATGTGGGAAGCGTGTATGGGCGCCCCCCTCAATTTGATTCGATTCGCATCTCGTCCAAATCGCCTCATTTAGTTCGTGTTTTCCATTTGCCGCATGCATGTTTTTGCGAGCCCAGTGCAGGGTGGAACTTTTGTAGTCGGCATATAGGGGGACACGTTCTTAGAGTGCTATGAGGGTCCCCTTTCTTCGGGGCTCGATTAGCCGTGCGCCCAAGGTGCTTTGGGCTTGATGCGAAGAAGAGTTGAGTTGTGTTGAGTGCCCCGCTTGGTGGGAGGCATCCCATCTGGCGGGTTATTCTTACGTGTACGGCCAAATTGGTGCACCCCTCCAGGGATAAATCTTCTCGAGAAGCCGTGTTTTCCGCGGTTATGGTTGACTTGGTGAAAGTACTGGCTAACAAGTACTCAGAACAACTTACACCTAACTATTGATAACTTGACTAGTAATAGCCTTATTGACACAACAACTTGATCCATTATTCATTAATCCAACTGTGTGAGTTATCCTCGGATTGCTTCTTTGGATAAGGGGCGAGATCCAGGATGGGTTTGTTTGGTGGTTAATCATAGTTGGTTTCGATACGCTATCTTATCTTCTTTCTGCTAGCCGGAATTGGTAGAATCTCTGTAGTTGGTTAGCGCAGCCAGTTGCAGTATCTTTTATATCCCCCTTCTTCCGTTGAACCCAAGGCATCTGTGCTTGGTGTTGACGGGCTACACTTTGGTGAACTGTGAGTCTTGCTTGCCAGTACGTTTATGTACTGACCCCTTTGGGGCTGTGGTTTCCGCAGACTACGCTTACGAGGATCCCAGCGATGACTACTACGTGGAGTTTGACGAGGCTGCTGACGAGTAGGTAGCGGACCCGGGCAGGATCCGAGACATCGTGGATGGGCTCCGTTTTTCCTTCATTTCCCGGCTTCTTAAGCCTATTTGGATTTGTCTGTACTCAGACCCGTTGAATGCTTCCGCTGAGCTGTAATGATGTTATGTTGGGACATGTGTCCTCTGGATGATTGTATTTGCTATCTCTGCTCTAGTGAGAGCCATTTGCAACTTATTTCAATCTTTTGTGTCTTAGAGATATGTTGTGCTATCATTCTGTTACAAGCCGTTGACGTACCATGTGTGTATGGTATGAAGTACGTCAATGGGAGTATCCTGATTTCTATGGGATAGTTTACGTCGACGATGAACAGATAGGGGTTGGTTGTCACACATACGTGTGTTGGCCTACTCGTAAGAGGACGCGGGTGCCGGTAAGCCCCGTAATCCAATCTACTACTGTTCAACGGAACGGCGAGTATCCTTTAGAAGTCCGGGTGCGACAAATGGTATCAGAGCCTGTCTGCCTGTAGGATCCCTTTTACTGGTCGCAGTTGAGTCTAGAAACTATTTTGTAGCTATATAGGAAAAATGAAACGCGAGAGTAGGAATTCTGCCATTTTTCTTCTTTCCCCACCCACCCACCCTTTTCTGGTAAGGAAGTGCAACGTTGTTTTCTGTCCTCACCTAAACTTTCAAGTTAGGTTTTCACGTGTTTTGGGTTCTCCGTAGTACCTCAGGATTTTGGTCTCGTGTTTCCCGATGTTGCTTCAATATCCTGTTCTTTTCAACATCCTTATCGTCCGTTGAAACCTTGTTGTTGCTTTCCACTTCAGTTCTTCTACCGGCGTCTAATAAAAACTTCCCCGAGCATCTGTAGATGGATCTCAGGTTCTTCCCGCAGGTGGTTCGGATGACTCGTTGTGAGAGCACCGCCGGTTATCCGGAGATGCTGAGAGACATGGTCACTTATCTGGGGTTCCGTTGGGCACCAGAGTACCAGGTCTACGAGCAGCAGCGAGAGTTTGACCAGACCTACTACCAGGCTATCGTCTACATTCTGTCAGATGATGGCATGAGCGTTGTCCACCGCTACGAGGCAGTAGGTTCCACAGTGGACATGGCTGTGCAGCAGGCAGCTTATGTGAGTCTCACCGTCCTTCGTGCTGACTACTGGGGATTTGACGATTCTATCTATCGCCACATCCCCCGTGGTTACATCACTTCGGAGGGAGCTCACTTCACTCTCTACGACAACTTGGATGTCTACGAGCATGATAACACCAGGCTGCACACCACCGCTCAGTTTGTGAGGCACAGTGACGCAGTTGCCACCACACTTTCTCAGGAGTTGGCTTCAGTCAGAGAGCAGCTCTACCTTGCTTTGACTCGTCTGGCGACGTACACCACAGACATGGTCACTTATCTGGGGTTCCGTTGGGCACCAGAGTACCAGGTCTACGAGCAGAAGCGAGAGTTTGACCAGACCTACTACCAGGCTATCGTCTACATTCTGTCAGATGATGGCATGAGCGTTGTCCACCGCTACGAGGCAGTAGGTTCCACAGTGGACATGGCTGTGCAGCAGGCAGCTTATGTGAGTCTCACCGTCCTTCGTGCTGACTACTGGGGATTTGACGATTCTATCTATCGCCACATCCCCCGTGGTTACATCACTTCGGAGGGAGCTCACTTCACTCTCTACGACAACTTGGATGTCTACGAGCATGATAACACCAGGCTGCACACCACCGCTCAGTTTGTGAGGCACAGTGACGCAGTTGCCACCACACTTTCTCAGGAGTTGGCTTCAGTCAGAGAGCAGCTCTACCTTGCTTTGACTCGTCTGGCGACGTACACCACAGACTTTGTTGGAGATGAGCTCTTTGCACGTTTCGATCAGCCAGTTGGTCGTCGTCTGCCAGATGCTGGAGGTTACGAGCCGATCACAGGTCCACTCCTCAACCTCGGTGCTGGTTACACTGGGATTCCACGCTTTGGAGCACAGGGAGCCGACGCTATGTACTTCACCACACCTAGAGTCGCTCTCAGACCACGTCAGATCTATGTGGATCGTCGTTCTACCTACTTTCGTGGGCGTGCTCCTCACCGTACCTCTCGTCGTACTACTCACCGCCATCCTGCGTGATGAGCATGGGAGTACCGATGTATCCATTCCTAGCTATGTTCAGTTATCCTTTGGCTTTCGAACAATTTGTGGTGTGTTGGATATTCTGATGTAATTGAACATGTGATGATGTACCTGTTGGTTATCTATTCATGCGTCGGAATAATCTCGCTTTCGGTTACCAAGTCTATCCTTTTCTGTTATTGTGCTAAAATGCATGTCTATTCAGGATGCCGCCAACAAGGAACAACCCGCCTGAGCCACCGCCAATCACGGAGCTCTTGACTCAGATGACTCAGGTCGTGACGCAGATGGCCCAGTTCCAGGCAAATCAGCACAACAACCAGAATGCTCCACGGGTCAGCATCAAGGAGTTCCTCAGTCTGGGCCCGAGAGTTTTCGTGGCAACACGCGAGCCTCTGGATGCTGATGACTGGATCCGGGAGATGGCCAGGGCTCTGGACATTGCTCACGTTGCTGAGGAAGACAAGGTCAAGTATGCCACCTACCTACTGAAGGGTCAGGCAACTACCTGGTGGGAGAACTACCAGACCATGAGAGCTGGATACCCAATCACCTGGGGTTGTTTCAAGAATGCCTTCCTGAAGCACCACATCCCAGATGGTCTCATGGAAAGGATGCGTGAGGAGTTTTGCTCTCTCAAGCAGGGCAAGCTGGACGTCATTGGCTATCAGAATGAGTTCAATCGCCTTGCTCGATATGCTGGTGACGAGGTGTCCACTGAGGCTAAGAAGATGGCAAGGTTCCGCCGAGGTTTTAACCCGGAACTCAAGTACGCACTCACCAACATCAAGTGCAAAGACTTCGAGGAGCTCGTGAACACCGCGCTCAATGAGGAAAATGGGCACAAGGCGTTCGAGGAGTCTCGCAAGCACTCGCGTGAGGGTGGTTCCTCCTCCAACATGACCACCCCTACGCAGAAGCGTCGCATCTGGGTGCCAAATGGTGCTGTCACTCGGGCTCCATATGCCCAAGCTTCTCCAGGCTTTGCTCCCCGCCCACCCAACCCATCTCAGATGCATGGTCAGAGGGTTCCAATGGGGCAGCCAAGGCCAGGTCCTCCTCGTGTCGTCACTTGCTTCAAGTGCAAGGAGACGGGGCACTACGCTGACAAGTGCACTCAGAGGCAGCTACCTCCACCTCCTCGCCCCAACACCAACCAGGCAATGGTGCGTGCTCCCCCGGCTAAAGCCTTCAACTCCAACAACAGGCCTGTCGGGAGGACCGCGAGGGTGAATCATATCAAGGCCGACAGAGCTGAGGAAGCTGCTGACGTCGTTCTCGGTATATTACCCGTAAACTCTTTTCCAGCTAAAGTGTTGTTTGATACCGGAGCATCGCATTCTTTTGTGTCAAAGATCTTTGCAACAACGTACAACCTAGTTCTGGTTCCACTAAGCAATCAAATCACTGTTCACTCTCCGGGATCTCAAATGTTGACTTCCAAGATAAGTATAGACAATCAAATCCTAATTGGAGGTCGCATATTCCTTGCTTCACTCATGTTGCTGGGAAATTCTGACATTGATGTCATTCTGGGCATGGATTGGTTGAAGACCAACGAAGCTAAAATTGACTGTGCTCAAAAGTCAATAACTCTATCCCACCCTTCTGGCCAGATAGTCTATTCTCCATATGGATCAAGGCCTATTCAGCTGTTCAACCTCGATGCAAAACCTCTTCCTGCAATTGAGAATGTTCCGGTGGTTTGTGAATTCCCTGACGTCTTCCCAGAAGAATTGCCAGGAATGCCTCCGGACAGAGCAGTTGAGTTCGTGAGCGAGCTTGAGCCAGGTACTGCTCCAATCTCTAAGCATCCATACAAGATAGCTCCTCCTGAACTGAAATTGTTGAAGGAGCAAATCGATATGTACATGGAGAAAGGTTACATTCAGCCTAGTTCCTCCGCTTGGGGTTGCCCAACTCTGTTTGTTGCCAAGAAGGATCAAACAAAAAGACTCGTCGTTGACTATCGTCCTCTTAACGAGAAAACCATCAAAAACAAGTATCCAATTCCTCGTATCGATGATCTTTTCGATCAACTTGCTGGAGCCTCAATATTCTCAAAGTTGGACTTGAGGATGGGTTACCATCAAATAAAGATCAGAAAGAAAGATATTCCAAAAACAGCCTTCACCACTCGGTACGGTCTATATGAATACACCGTCATGTCTTTTGGTCTCACCAATGCACCGGCGACATTCTCTAGACTTATGAATTCTGTCTTCCATGAATACCTCGACAAGTTCGTTGTGGTATATCTTGATGACATTCTGGTCTACTCAAAATCCGAGGAAGAGCATGGAGAACACCTTCGTCTCACTCTCATGAAACTTCGCGAGCATCGTTTATATGCCAAGTTCTCAAAATGTGAGTTCTGGATTCCAGAAGTTGCTTACCATGGTCATATCATCTCTGCCAAAGGCATAGCCATTGACCCAGAAAAGGTTAAGGCAATTGTTGATTGGAAACCTCCTAAGACGGTGAAGCAAGTCAGAAGTTTTCTTGGCTTGGCTAGCTATTGCCGTCGTTTCGTCCAAAACATCTCCAAGATTGCAAAACCTCTCACTGATCTCACAAAGAAGGACAAGAAGTTCGTTTGGACTCCACAGTGTGATGAGAGTTTCAATCTCCTGAAGACTAAACTCACTTCTACACCAGTTCTGGTTGGCCCAGATACTACCAAACCTTTCCAGATATTCTGCGATGCATCTCTCCAAGGTCTAGGTGCAGTTCTTATGCAAGAACGTCAAGTTGTGGCTTATGCTTCACGTCAGTTGAATGCACATGAGCAAAACTATCCAACACATGACCTAGAACTTGCAGCAGTTGTGTTTGCCCTCAAGAAATGGAGACAATACTTGTTGGGTAACCGCACTGAAATCTTTTCCGATCATAAGAGTCTGAAATACATCTTCACTCAACCAGATCTAAACCTCAGGCAAAGGAGATGGATTGATAAGATTAAAGACTTTGATCTCACCATTTCCTACACTCCAGGCAAGGCTAATGTTATGGCCGATGCTCTCAGTCGCAAGTCCTATTGCAATAATCTCATGATCATGGAAAGCCAACCTCCACTTCATGAAGAATTCCAGAAGCTGAACCTTGGTCTAGTTCCTCAAGGTTATCTTGCTAGCTTGACAGCCAAACCAACTCTCGAGGACAAGATTCGTTCTGAACAACTTCGTGATGCTAAAATCAAGAAGATTGTAGAGCACATCAAAGAAGGCAATGATAAATTCAAGTCCTTCTCAATTGATGACAAGGGAACTGTGTTCTTCGAAGGACGCATTGCAGTTCCTCAGATTCAAAGTCTCAAAGATGTCATTCTCAAGGAGGCTCATGAAACTCCTCTCTCCATTCACCCTGGAAGTACAAAGATGTACCAGGATCTCAAGACGCTGTATTGGTGGCCTGGCATGAAACGTGAAATTGCTCAATACGTTTCTGAATGCGACGTTTGTCAACGTGTTAAGGCAGTCCATCAGAAAACAGCAGGTCTACTCCAACCTCTGAAAATTCCTGAGTGGAAGTGGGACATGATTGAAATGGACTTCGTCACTGGTTTTCCAAAGTCCAAGAGGGGCAACGATGCAATCTTCGTTGTCATTGATCGTCTCACTAAAGTAGCTCATTTCTTTCCTGTCAAAGAGACAATCTCAGCTAGCCAGTTAGCAGAGCTCTACGCAACAAAGATTGTTCCCCTTCATGGTGTTCCATTGGAAATAAGCTCAGACCGTGGAAGCATATTCACTTCTCATTTCTGGAAGAGTTTCCAAGAAGCATTGGGCACCAAACTTCTGTTCAGCACATCTTATCACCCTCAGTCTCAAGGGCAAGTCGAAAGAGTCAATCAGATTCTCGAGGATATGCTCAGAGCATGTGGTCTTTCCTTTGGCATGAAGTGGGAGGATTGCCTTCCATATGCTGAATTCTCCTACAACAACAGCTTCCAGGCAAGCCTAGGCATGGCACCATTTGAAGCACTCTATGGCCGCAGATGCAGGAGTCCAATCAATTGGTCTGGAGCTGGTGAACGTTCACTCTTAGTCCCTGACATTGTTAAGGAAGCCGAGGAGAAAGTTTGTATCATTCGTGACAATCTCAAGATTTCTCAGTCTCGTAAGAAAAGCTATTATGACAGCAAGCACAGGGATATGATCTATGCACCTGGTGACAAAGCATATCTCCGTGTAACTCCCCTCAGAGGCACTCATCGTTTTGGTGTGAAAGGAAAGCTTGCACCAAGATACATTGGCCCTTTCAACATTTTCTCAAGGCGTGCGGAAAATGCCTATCGTCTTGAACTTCCAGAAAAACTATCCAAGGTGCACGATGTGTTTCACGTGTCACAGCTCAAGAAGTGTTTCAAAGATCCAGATCGTGCAGTTGATCATGATTCCATTGAACTGCAAGATGATCTCTCTTATGAGGAGCACCCTGTTCGTATTCTCGATGAGACCGAGCGTAAGACTCGCAACAAGAGCACCAAGTTCTTGAAAGTGCAGTGGTCGCATCATTCCGATAAAGAGGCAACGTGGGAGACCGAAGAGGATCTTCGAAAGAAGTATCCGGACCTTTTCGCTTCTCAGTAAGGAATCTCGGGGCGCGATTCCTTCAAGGGGGGGCGTTTTGTAACATCCCAAGTATGAAAATACCCCCTAGAATGTTTGATTTCTTGTTTAATTAAAGTATTGCATCATGTCATCATATTTATTCTTTGTTTGCATCTGTTTTATTTGTTTTCATAGTTGAATTTCAAACTTTATTCAAACACTTATTTCATACTTGTTATGTTACAACCTTTTAAATAAAGAGTTCAAATAAAAACAACCTTTTTTTGTTCTAATTAAACAATAAGTTTCAACCATTAATTTATGGCTTTGAATAATTCAATTAATCCAAATGTTATTTCAAATTCAAATCTCATGTTACAACAGCACCCAATATGGAATTATGAAATTGCCAAAACATTTTAACTCATTGTTTCAAATTAGACAATAGGGTTCCAATTAATTGAATTCTTGTTTTCAAAATTCAATCACTACTCAAATTAATTCAAATTTAAACCATTTTGCAAACAGCAAATTATTTTGATGTAATTGTAAAACAAAACTTGTCAATGGGTTGCTTTTGACCTAACAAACTCACCCTAATTTTTCTAAGAATTTTACTAACTTAAAAATCCCATTTTTCTTCCTATTCTATTTGCTACAAAAAAAACAGAAGAACAAAAATAGAAAAAGGAAAAAGCTAACGCGCGCGCGGCAGCTAACCTACGCAGCCCAGCCCACTTACCTCCCGCGCGGCCCGGTACCCCTTCGCTGTTTTTCCCCTCTCTCTTCCCGTAGTACGGCAGCCGATCGAGCGGTGCCACGGCGGCACTGTCGCACACCGACGGCCATCCGCGCCTGTAGCCCCCCTATAAGAGTAGCCCTAGCCCCGCGCCGCTGCCCTAGACCCTAAGCTGCCCCTCCTCCCTCGAGATCCGCCGCCGATTCCCTCTCTCGGCCACCCTCCACCTATCTCTGAACCTCGCCGGAGCGCGCCACCTCTGAATCTTCAACGACCACCGCCGCCATGCACCTCCTCCTCCCTGGCTGACAGCGGGAACCGTACCAGCGTGTCTCACTCTACCTCGACGACACCTACTCGGCCACGGTGACCCTCTGGATCGACGCCACGGTCCTCGACGTCTCCGGCAGCCGCACTGCAACCGAGCGCCGCCGTACTCTGAATTCCCGGTGCTCACCGTGGCTGTGATGCCTCTCGTCGTGATCTGACCGCGGAAACGAGTCCACCTCTTCTCCTTCGACCTCCCGGACATCTCCGTTGAGCGCGACGCTGCCTGGATCCACGCCGCCGAGCACGTCGTTGTCGCCACCGCCGTCGAGCTCACCTCTGCACTCCCACGGTGAGCTCACCGTGCCTCCACTTCCTCCTCTCTTCCCTCTCTGCACCCCGCAGCACCCCACACGCAACACCAGCACGCACGCATCCATCCCCCGCGCGTAGCTCGCCGCCGGCCACCGCACCGTCTCCGTCAGGTTCAGTATTTCGTCACGCGTTCGTCAGTTCAGACAACAACCACGGGCTACGCCTTAACCTGTTCGCAGCACGTATACTGATAAGAAACGTTTCGTAGCGCACTGGTTACAGGCAGCGCGCGCACGGGAGAGATTCAGGGTTCGAGTCCCTGGCTCGCGCGATTAAAACCACAATTTTTGCACCGAGTGCTGACAGGGTGGCCCCCCTGTCAGCCACTCTGTTGCCACGCAAGCACACACTCGCCCAGGGCCCATCTGGCAGTGCCTTGGGCTAGCTCTCTGTGCGGTAACAAAAAATTTCAAGCTTTTCTGTTTAAATCTAAATCCTTTTAAATTAACAGATTGGTCCCCAATTTGGAAATGCAAATAACTTTCATTTTAAAAACTCAAATAATAAAAATAAAATATGTGCACTGCTCTAAATTAAATTATCTACCTATTGGTAACATTTGTTTTCTGTTTTGAATTTTCCAAATGCATTTCAAATTTGAATTCAAACAATTCATTTGTAATTTGATAAAATCCATAACTAATTCATACTTAATCCAAATAATGCAAATAAAATATGTTTTCCATGCTATTTCAAACCACCTATTCAAATATAAATTTTGTTTCATGGTTTGTGAAGGGGAACGTAGCATAGAAAACAAAAATTTTCCTACACGCGATAAACCCAAATGGCCAAGATCTAATCTATGAGATGAAAGGCAACGGGGAGAAAGAAAGTCTTGAGATAACATACCCTCGAAGACTCAAAGTGGTACGAGAAAAGATCTCGTGGTTGGCGTAGTCGTTCTCACGCCGATCCCGAGCGAGAAGAAGAGCACCGCAATCCGGCGGTGCCTCCGTAATCGGTCACACGTTCAGCTCGATGAAGACTTCCGTTCCCTCGTTCCAGCGGGTTGCGGAAGTAGAAGATCCCTCCGGAATTCCAGCAGCACGACGGCGTGGTGGTGGTGAAGAATCCCACGGTCAGGGCTTCGCCAAGCCGGAGACCATGGAATGGAGCAGCGGATGGAAGGGAAAATGTGTGAGCAAGTGTGTGTGGAAGAGAGAGCCCTCACCCTCCTTTTATAGGGGAGGGGGAGGCAGCCCAAGGGGGGGGGGGGTGCGGCCAGCCATGGGTGCCCCCACCCCTTCCTCTCTTCATGTGAGTGGAAGCTCCACTCAAACCCACTCAAAATTCCCTTAATTTCCCACTTGGAAAATCCAAAGGTTTTTCTTTAATAAATAAATAAAACATTTTTATTTCTTTATTTATATTTGTTAATTCCATTAACAAACATTTGCATGCAGCACCTCGAACCATTTGTTAATTCTATTAACAACCGTTCGACGAAAAACCCCTTGAACTATTTCAATTTTCCCCGAAACAATTCCGGAGCTGCCCAAAATATTCTTCGGTATTCCGTATCTTCTCTAAACGCTTCATCGAACCTTAAGTGTGTCTCCCTACGGTTCGTGAATATTATAGACATGATCGAGACTCCTCTCCGATCAATAATCAACAGCGGGGTCTGGAAAACCGTGATGACTCCTATATATTCAACGATGACTCTCGTGATCGTGTGAACCTTTCAACGTCGTAACGATTTCCCTTTGTCTCGCGATATATTACTTGTCCGAGATCCGATCATCGGTATCCACTATACTTTGTTCGATCTCGTTATCCGACAAGTACTCTTTTCTCGTTCCCGTGATATAACATCCTAGTGATCAAATCACTTGCTTGCAAGCGGTGTTGATGTGATATCACCGAGAGGGCCCTGAGTATATCTATCCGTCATATTGGATGGACAAATCCCATTCTCGATCCATGAGCTTCAACCAATACTTTCCGAATATCCAATGCCACCTTTATAGTCACCCTTTTACGGTGTGATGTTTGATGTCATCAAAGTATTCTTTCGGTATTAGTGATTAACATGATCTCATGGTCTAAGGAATAATGTTACTCCGAATGTAAGACATAACAACAAAACTAAATGACTTGATCGTATTGTTATACTTAGTTTAGGGTTTAAGTTCATCATGTCATTCTCCTAATGACATGACCCCGTTATCAACAACATCCAATGTTCATGATCAGGAAACCTTGATCATCTGTTTAATCAACGGGCTAGTTAAAAGAGAGGCTTCACTAGGAACGTTGGTTTGTTTATTAATCACACATGTATCAACGTTTCTGGTTAATACAATTCTAGCATGAGAAATAAACATCTATCATAAACAAGGAATAACATAATAAACACTTTATTATTGCCTCTCGGGCATATTCCCTTCAGTCTCCCACTTGCACTAGGGGCAATAATCTATATTACATAGTGATGAATCTAACACCCATGGAGTTCTGGTGTTGATCATGTTTTGTCCTTGAGAGAGTTTTAGTCAATGGATCTGCCACATTCAGATCCGTATGTACTTTGCAAATCTTCACATCCCCATCTGCGACATGCTCACGGATGGAGTGAAAACGACGCTTGATATGCTTGGAATTCTTGTGAGACCTTGGTTCCTTAGCATTGGCTATGGCACCATTGTTGTCACAATAGACAACCATTGGATCCAACGCACTTGGAACCACGCCTAGTTCGGATATGAACTCCTTCATCCAAACTGCTTCCTGTGTTGCCTCCGAGGCAGCAACATATTCCGCTTCTGTTGATGATCCCGCCACCACGGATTGCTTGGAACTCCTCCAGCTTACAGCTCCTCCATTCATAATAAATACGTACCCGGACTGAGACTTAGAGTCATCCGGATCAGTGTCGAAGCTAGCATCGACGTAACATCTTGCGACGAGCTCTTCTTCACCGCCATATACGAGAAACATGTCCTTAGTTCTTCTTAAGTACTTTAGGATATTCTTGACCGCAGTCCAGTGTTCCAAACCTGGATTGGATTGGTACCTACTAGTCAAACTAATAGCATGTGCCACATCCGGTCTTGTACATAGCATAGCATACATGATAGAACCTATGGCTGAAGCATAGGGAGTCTTATCCATCTTTTCTCTATCTTCTGCTGTAGCTGGACATTGAGTCTTACTCAACGTCTTGCCTTGCAACATAGGTAGGAACCCTTTCCTACTATCTTCCATTTTGAACTTCTTCAAAATCTTGTCAAGGTATGTACTTTGCGAAAGTCCAATTAAGCGTCTTGATCTATCCCTGTAGATTTTGATGCCCAATATATAAGCTGCTTCACCGAGGTCTTTCATCGAAAAACTATTGTTCAAATAACCTTTTACGCTTTCTAAAAGTTCTATATCATTTCCAATCAACAATATGTCATCCACATATAGTACCAGAAATTCTACAGAGCTCCCACTCACTTTCTTGTAAATACAAGCTTCTCCGTATGTTTGGACAAATCCAAAACCTTTGATCACCTTATCAAAACGGAGGTTCCAACTTCGGGATGCTTGCTTCAGTCCATAAATGGAACGTCGAAGCTTACACACCTTGTCAGCATCCTTAGGATCAACAAAACCTTTGGGTTGCATCATATACAACTCTTCCTCAATGTCACCATTAAGGAACGCCGTTTTGACATCCATCTGCCATATTTCATAATCGAAAAATGCAGCAACTGCTAACATAATCCTAACTGACTTAAGCATCGCTACTGGTGAGAAAGTCTCATCATAGTCAACTCCTTGAATTTGTCGGAAACCTTTTGCGACAAGTCGAGCTTTATAGACGGTCACATTACCATCAGCATCAGTTTTCTTTTTAAAGATCCATTTGTTCTCAACGGCCTTGCGGTCATTGGGTAAATCCACCAAAGTCCAAACTTGGTTTTCGTACATGGATCCTATTTCGGATTTCATGGCTTCAAGCCATTTGTTGGAATCTGGGCTCATCATCGCTTCCTCATATGTCGCAGGGTCATCACCTCCATCTACCATGAAGTTTAATACGGGATCTCCGTATAGTTCAGGAGCTGCACGCTCCCTAGTTGACCTGCGAGGTGCGGTAGTTTCCTCTATTGGAGTTTCATGATCTTGATCATTAACTCTCTCTTTATCTGACGGGGTCGGCTCCGGAACAACTTCCGGCGCTGCGCTACTCGCCATTCCAAGAAGAGAAGGTTCAACAACCTCGTCGAGTTCTACCTTCCTACTATTCACACCTTTCGAGAGAAACTCCTTCTCCAAAAAGGATCCATTCTTGGCAACAAAAATCTTGCCTTCGGATCTGTGATAGAAGGTGTACCCTATTGTTTCTTTAGGGTATCCTATGAAGACGCATTTTTCCGCTTTGGGTTCGAGTTTATCAGGTTGAAGCTTCTTCACATAAACATCGCATCCCCAAACTTTTAGAAATGACAGCTTAGGTTTGTTTCCAAACCATAATTCATACGGTGTCGTTTCAACGGATTTAGATGGTGCCCTATTTAAAGTGAATGCAGCGGTCTCTAGTGCATAACCCCAAAACGATAGTGGCAAATCTGTAAGAGACATCATAGACCGAACCATATCTAATAAAGTACGATTACGACGTTCGGAAACACCATTTCGCTGTGGTGTTCCGGCAGGTGTGAGTTGTGAAACTATTCCACATTGTTTCATATGCATGCCAAACTCGTAACTTAGATATTCACCTCCACGATCAGATCGTAGAAATTTAATCTTTCTGTTACGATGATTTTCAACTTCACACTGAAATTCTTTGAACTTTTCAAACGTTTCAGATTTGTGTTTCATTAAGTAAATATACCCATATCTACTCAAATCATCTGTGAAAGTGACAAAATAACGATATCCACCGCGCGCCGATACACTCATTGGTCCACATACATCAGTATGTATGATTTCCAGTAAGTCTGTCGCCCGTTCCATAGATCCAGAAAACGGGGTTCTAGTCATCTTGCCCATGAGGCATGGTTCACATGTTTCAAATGATTCATAATCAAGTGATTCTAAGAGTCCATCAGAATGGAGCTTCTTCATGCGTTTAACACCAATATGACCTAAGCGGCAATGCCACAAATAAGTAGCAATATCATCATTTAACTTAATTCTTTTGGCATTCACATTATGAATATGTGTATCAACATTATCAAGATTCAAAAGAAATAAACCATTCTTCTCAGGTGCATGACCATAAAAGATATTATTCATATAAATCGAACAACCATTGTTCTCGGACTTAAAGGAATAACCGTCCCGCATTAAGCAAGATCCAGAAACGATATTCATGCTTAATGCGGGCACCAAATAACATTTATTGAGGTTTATAACTAATCCCGATGGTAGACGTAGAGGTAGCGTCCCGACGGCGATCACATCAACTCTTGATCCATTGCCGACGCGCATCGTCACCTCATCCTTTGCTAGTGGTCGCTTGTTCTGCAGCTCCTGTTTCGAGTTACATATGTGAGCAACCGAACCAGTATCAAATACCCAGGTGCTACTGCGAGTACTAGTAAGGTACACATCAATAACAAGTATATCATATATACCTTTGTTCACTTTGCCGGCCTTCTTATCTGCCAGATACTTGGGGCAATTGCGCTTCCAGTGGCCAGTACCCTTGCAATAGAAACACTCAGTCTCAGACTTAGGGCCATGCCTGGTTTTCTTCTCAGCAGTAGCAACAGATTTGCCACCCTTCTTGAAGTTTACCCTTGGCTTGCCTTTCTTGCCTTTCTTGAAACTAGTGGTCTTATTGATCATCAACACTTGATGTTCTTTCTTGATCTCCACTTCAGCAGTTTTAAGCATCGAGAGAAGCTCAGGAAGAGACTTCTTCATGCTCTGCATATTATAGTTCATCACGAAGTTCTTGTAACTAGGTGGCAGAGATTGGAGAACACGATGTATCCCTAGCTCAATGGGAATCGATATTCCCAAGGCTATGAGCTTATCAGCGTACGCAGACATTTTGAGTACGTGCTCACTAACGGAGCTGTTCTCTTCCATCATGCAGCTAAAGAACTTTTCTGAAGCGTCATAACTCTCAACTGCGGCATGGGTATCGAAAATCATTTTCAATTCTCCCATTGTGGCATAAGCAGTGCTGTTCTCGAAACGTTTTCGCAGCTCTGGCTCTAATCCATAGAGGATGCCGCAGTGAACTATACTGTGGTCTTCTTGTTGAGTCAGATAAACATTTTTATCCTCATCAGAAGCATCATCAGCGGGTTGGTCACCTAGAGGTGCATCAAGCACATAGAGCTTCTTGCAAGCGGTGAGGAGAATCCTCAGGTTAAGTGCCCAGTTGGTAAAGTTGCTTCCATTGTTCGCTAATTTCTCTTTCTCCATGAACATATTGAAATTGAAGGTAGGTGGTGCCATGATCTACAACATATTTGCAAAGACTATTTAGACTATGTTTATGATAAATTAAGTTCAAGTTAATTCTAAAATTATCCCATGAACTCCCACTCAAAAACAACATCCCTCTTAGTTGTCTTTAGTGATTACACGAACCAAATTCACTACACCGAAACCGATCATCACGTGAGACGGTGTAGTTGCAAAGGCGAACATCAACATGTTCATCATATCATTCATATGACTCATGCTTTACCTTTCGGTTACGTGTTCCGAGGCCATGTCTGTACATGCTAGGCTCGCCAAGTAGAACCATTGTATTGCATGTGTTTCAAGGCCATGTCTGTACATGCTAGGCTTGAAAACACCCGTTGTATGCGAACGTTGAGTCTATCACACCCGATCATCACGTGGTGTCTCGAAACGACGAACTTTCTTAACGGTGCATACTTAAGGAAGAACACATTATTATCTTGATATTAAGTGAGAGGGATCATCTTATAATGCTACCGTCGCGATCTAAGCAAAATAATATGCATAAAAGGATAAACATCACATGCATGGATAATGTGATATGATATGGTCCTTCTTGCACTTGATCTCCATCTTGTGCATCATGGTATGATCTCCATCATTCTACCGGCGTGGCACCAAGGTCCGTGGCACCTCCATCTTGATTGTCCATTACAACATATCACATGGATATGACATACAGCACGCAGGCCATAAAATAAGACAACCATATGGCTCCAGCCGGTATGTCAATAATTTACAAAAGATATCATCTCATACATAACGTTTGTAACATTGACCATATCACATCACATGCCCTGCAAAAACAAGTTAGACGCCTCTAATTTATTTTTGCATATTTTACGTGGCTTTGGGCTTACGAGGATAGAACCGTTCATATCTACGTACAAGAACCACAACGTTGATAAAACATATTTTTTTAACAACCCTTTGTAGATTAGATCTTAACTATAGTAGGAGAAACCGACACCCGCAAGCCACTTATGCAATTCAAGTTGCATGTCAGTTGTGGAACAAGTCTCATGTACGTGGACATGTAAAGTTAGTCCGGGCCGCTTCATCCTACTATGCCACTAAGATCATAAAATACTCAAAGAGACAAAAACATGATCATCAACGCCCACATACTCCTATGTGTTCTACCCGTACAATTCATCTACGCATAGATCCGGCTCTGATACCACTGAAGGGGAACGTAGCATAGAAAACAAAAATTTTCCTACACGCGATAAACCCAAATGGCCAAGATCTAATCTATGAGATGAAAGGCAACGGGGAGAAAGAAAGTCTTGAGATAACATACCCTCGAAGACTCAAAGTGGTACGAGAAAAGATCTCGTGGTTGGCGTAGTCGTTCTCACGCCGATCCCGAGCGAGAAGAAGAGCACCGCAATCCGGCGGTGCCTCCGTAATCGGTCACACGTTCAGCTCGATGAAGACTTCCGTTCCCTCGTTCCAGCGGGTTGCAGAAGTAGAAGATCCCTCCGGAATTCCAGCAGCACGACGGCGTGGTTGTGGTGAAGAATCCCACGGTCAGGGCTTCGCCAAGCCGGAGACCATGGAATGGAGCAGCGGATGGAAGGGAAAATGTGTGAGCAAGTGTGTGTGGAAGAGAGAGCCCTCACCCTCCTTTTATAGGGGAGGGGGAGGCAGCCCAAGGGGGGGTGCGGCCAGCCATGGGTGCCCCCACCCCTTCCTCTCTTCATGTGAGTGGAAGCTCCACTCAAACCCACTCAAAATTCCCTTAATTTCCCACTTGGAAAATCCAAAGGTTTTTCTTTAATAAATAAATAAAACATTTTTATTTCTTTATTTATATTTGTTAATTCCATTAACAAACATTTGCATGCAGCACCTCGAACCATTTGTTAATTCTATTAACAACCGTTCGACGAAAAACCCCTTGAACTATTTCAATTTTCCCCGAAACAATTCCGGAGCTGCCCAAAATATTCTTCGGTATTCCGTATCTTCTCTAAACGCTTCATCGAACCTTAAGTGTGTCTCCCTACGGTTCGTGAATATTATAGACATGATCGAGACTCCTCTCCGATCAATAATCAACAGCGGGGTCTGGAAAACCGTGATGACTCCTATATATTCAACGATGACTCTCGTGATCGTGTGAACCTTTCAACGTCGTAACGATTTCCCTTTGTCTCGCGATATATTACTTGTCCGAGATCCGATCATCGGTATCCACTATACTTTGTTCGATCTCGTTATCCGACAAGTACTCTTTTCTCGTTCCCGTGATATAACATCCTAGTGATCAAATCACTTGCTTGCAAGCGGTGTTGATGTGATATCACCGAGAGGGCCCTGAGTATATCTATCCGTCATATTGGATGGACAAATCCCATTCTCGATCCATGAGCTTCAACCAATACTTTCCGAATATCCAATGCCACCTTTATAGTCACCCTTTTACGGTGTGATGTTTGATGTCATCAAAGTATTCTTTCGGTATTAGTGATTAACATGATCTCATGGTCTAAGGAATAATGTTACTCCGAATGTAAGACATAACAACAAAACTAAATGACTTGATCGTATTGTTATACTTAGTTTAGGGTTTAAGTTCATCATGTCATTCTCCTAATGACATGACCCCGTTATCAACAACATCCAATGTTCATGATCAGGAAACCTTGATCATCTGTTTAATCAACGGGCTAGTTAAAAGAGAGGCTTCACTAGGAACGTTGGTTTGTTTATTAATCACACATGTATCAACGTTTCCGGTTAATACAATTCTAGCATGAGAAATAAAAATCTAGCATAAACAAGGAATAACATAATAAACACTTTATTATTGCCTCTCGGGCATATTCCCTTCAGTTTGAATAACTAAAATTGCTTAAATAATTTAAACCTTGTTTAAATCATTTAAATTTGCTAAATTCATAACTTGCTCAAATTAAATTATTTTTGAACATGCAAAATATGTTTTCAAACTAGAAAAGTATAAACTTTTCAAATGTGAGTTTGAATTTATGTTTTGAACAAATAAAATTTAAATAATATTCAAACTTGTTCTAGATTCATTTAAAACTTGTTTAATCTTGTTTAATTCATAATTACATCATTGTAATTCCTTTTTCAATATTTGAAACATGTAATCCAACTAAAATTTTGTATTCTTTTCAAATATGAATTTTGTTATTTATTTTGCACAATTTAAATTAGTGAAAACAACAACTATTTGTGCAATCCCTTAAAGGAACCAAAAATTCACTAACTTAATAAATAAAATTCTAAATTGGTAAACCTTAATTCCAACTGGTGCTATTGTTGTTTTCCTCATCCATGCATCATACTAATCCACTATCACTTGTTGGTTAATTGGAAAACAATTATTTCAACCAAAATTCATGGGCTTTTCATATGCAACTCAAAATTGCATATGTGTCCATTTAAATTGTTTCCCATGTCAACTATTTTATTTTTGATGCATCAGTTAAATTGACATGCATCACCCCATGATTGTGCACTATGCCATGATATTGATTGTTTATATTTCTGTCTTGTTTGTTTGCTTCTTCTTGAATAGACGACGACGTTGAGACAGACGATACTTACGACACACCTTCTGAGGATCTAGCTCAGTACCAGGCTGCTGAGTTTGCAGGCAAGTTATCACTCACATGAACCACTGTGTTCCTTTCAACATTGGTTACCGATACTTTCCGTTGTCTATTTTGCTAGCCCTATGTATAGTTGTTTCTGTTACGAACCTATCACATGAATCCCTTAACCCTGAAATTGCCTCACCTCCACTCCTACAACCCCATTGTTTGAGCCAGTGTCTTACTAGCATGCTTAGGTTGTTTTGCTAGAGTCTGTTACCCGTTACTTTCTGATTACTATATTCTATTATGTTCTGGGGGCTCGATGTTAATCAATTAACCTGTTAAATAATAATATGCTGATAAGGCACCGGCAGGAGGCCCTGTGTGGTTTTGAGGCCTGCTAGTGTCGACCCTAATAGGAAAAGGGTCTTGTCTACTGATCCATGATGAGCGCATTATCCGCATGTGGGAAGCGTGTATGGGCGCCCCCCTCAATTTGATTCGATTCGCATCTCGTCCAAATCGCCTCATTTAGTTCGTGTTTTCCATTTGCCGCATGCATGTTTTTGCGAGCCCAGCGCAGGGTGGAACTTTTGTAGTCGGCATATAGGGGGACACGTTCTTAGAGTGCTATGAGGGTCCCCTTTCTTCGGGGCTCGATTAGCCGTGCGCCCAAGGTGCTTTGGGCTTGATGCGAAGAAGAGTTGAGTTGTGTTGAGTGCCCCGCTTGGTGGGAGGCATCCCATCTGGCGGGTTATTCTTACGTGTACGGCCAAATTGGTGCACCCCTGCAGGGATAAATCTTCTCGAGAAGCCGTGTTTTCCGCGGTTATGGTTGACTTGGTGAAAGTACTGGCTAACAAGTACTCAGAACAACTTACACCTAACTATTGATAACTTGACTAGTAATAGCCTTATTGACACAACAACTTGATCCATTATTCATTAATCCAACTGTGTGAGTTATCCTCGGATTGCTTCTTTGGATAAGGGGCGAGATCCAGGATGGGTTTGTTTGGTGGTTAATCATAGTTGGTTTCGATACGCTATCTTATCTTCTTTCTGCTAGCCGGAATTGGTAGAATCTCTGTAGTTGGTTAGCGCAGCCAGTTGCAGCATCTTTTATATCCCCCTTCTTCCGTTGAACCCAAGGCATCTGTGCTTGGTGTTGACGGGCTACACTTTGGTGAACTGTGAGTCTTGATTGCCAGTACGTTTATGTATGACCCCTTTGGGGCTGTGGTTTCCGCAGACTACGCTTACGAGGATCCCAGCGACGACTACTACGTGGAGTTTGACGAGGCTGCTGACGAGTAGGTAGCGGACCTGGGCAGGATCCGAGACATCGTGGATGGGTTCCGTTTTTCCTTCATTTCCCGGCTTCTTAAGCCTATTTGGATTCGTCTGTACTCAGACCCGTTGAATGCTTCCGCTGAGATGTAATGATGTTATGTTGGGACATGTGTCCTCTGGATGATTGTATTTGCTATCTCTGCTCTAGTGAGAGCCATTTGCAACTTATTTCAATCTTTTGTGTCTTAGAGATATGTTGTGCTATCATTCTGTTACAAGCCGTTGACGTACCATGTGTGTATGGTATGAAGTACGTCAATGGGAGTATCCTTATTTCTATGGGATAGTTTACGTCGACGATGAACAGATAGGGGTTGGTTGTCACACATACGTGTGTTGGCCTACTCGTAAGAGGACGCGGGTGCCGGTAAGCCCCGTAATCCAATCTACTACTGTTCAACGGAACAGCGAGTATCCTTTAGAAGTCCGGGTGCGACACCTACGGTGATGATTTCTCCTCCCGGCAGGGTGCCGGGGAGAATTCCAAAACCCTCCCGATCTCGGGTTGACGATGACGGCGGCCTCGGGTGTTTTTCGTGGAAAAGTGGTATATCTTTAGGGTTCATGCATCGAGGGGAATATATAGGTGAAAGGGCGATGGCGGTGGGTGCCCGAGAGGCCCACACCACCCCCAGGCACGGCCGGGAGGGGGCGCCGGGCGCGCCGCCCTACGGTGTGGCCCCCCTATGGGCCTCTTCGGGACTCCGTGAGACCTTCGGGAATTCTAAGACTTCCGCACTTCAAATTTTCCAATTTCAAGAATATTTCCAGAACAATTTTTCTGAAACTAAAAACAGCAGAAAACAGGAACATGCTCTGTGGCATCTTGTCAATTGGTTAGTCCCGGGAAATCGATAAAAATGACATAAATTGTAAGGAAAACATGTAGCATATGGCATGAAAACAACATGGAACATCAGAAATTAAGGATACGTTTATGACGTATCAGGGCGCGCCAGCTCGTGGTGTGGGCCCCTTGTGGCCCCCCTCTGGCTGCCCTTCTGGCTAGCTTCCTCCTCGGAACTTCTATGACCTCTCCGGTATCCCCCCTCTTCTTCTGATCTTCTAAAATGGGGTATCCCGACGGTGCTTTTTCCATCCTATTTCTGGTCCCAGTGTTTATTCTCCAAAAATTATGAAACATGCAAAATAAAATGAAATAACATAAGTAATGCATCATAACATGAAATATATCAATGAATAACATAAAATAACAATATAAACTAGTGATGCAAAATGGAGGTATCAAACCACTCATGCTCCTGTTAATCTCCACTAAAAAATCTCAAAGATTTTTCTTTAATAAATAAATAATAAAATTATTTCTTTATTTCAGCATTTGTTAATTCTATTAACAAACATTTGCATATAGCACCTTGAATCATTTGTTAATTCTATTAACAACTATTCGACAAAAAACCCCTTGAACTATTTCAAATTTACCCGAAATAATTTCGGTGTTGTCCAAACTTTTCTTCGATATTCCATATCCTCTCAAATGCGTCATCGAACCTTAAGTGTGTCACCCTACGGTTCGTGAATAATACAGACATGATCGAGACACCTCTCCGGTCAATAATCAACAGCGGGATCTGGAGATCCGTGATGTCTCCTATATATTAAAAAACGAATCTTGTGATCGTGTGAATCATCAACGTCGTAACTAATTCCCGTTGTCTCACGATATTTTACTTATCCGAGATCCGATCATCGATATCAACCATACCTTGTTCGATCTCGTTACCGACAAGTACTCTTTTACTCGTTCTGTGATATGACATTCTTGTGACCTAGTCACATGCTTGCAAGCGGTGTCAATGTGATATCACCGAGAGGGCATGGCTCCGTCATTTTGGATGGACAAATCCCACTCTTGATCCATGAGCCTCAACTAACACTTTCCGAATACCTAACACCACCTTTATAGTCACCCTGTTACGGCGTGACGATTGATGGCATCAAAGTACTCTTTTGGTATTAGTGATTAACATGATCTCATGGTCTAAGGAATAAGGTTACTTCGAATATAAGATATAATGATATAAACTAAATGACTCGATTGTATTGTTATACTTAATTTGGGTCTATGTTCATCACATCATTCTCCTAATGACATGACCCCGTTATTAACAACATCCAATGTTCATGATCAGGAGCTAGTTAAAAGAGAGGCTTTACTAGGAACCATTGTTTGTTTATTAAACACACATGTATCAACGTTTCCGGTTAATACAATTCTAGCATGAGAAATAAACATTCATCATAAACAAGGAATAACATAATAAACACTTTATTATTGCCTCCCGGGCATATTCCCTTCAATGACAACATTGACGGTCTTGCCATTCTTCTCAAGTTCTCGCATCTCATCCATTTAGGGCATTTTGGAGCCTAGTGGCTCGGATAACCATAGCAATGGCAGGATCCCTTCCTTTTCTTGAAGTTGGTAGTTTGTGCAGGCTTGTTCTTTCTATCATACTTGCCTTTGTTCTCAGACTTGTTCTTGTTCTTGGGCTTGTAGGACTGGAAGTTCTTCTTTTGAACGAATTTTGCACTAGAACCTCCCTCAAGACCCCGAGCACGTTTGTCTTTTCCTCTCGCCTTCTCTTCCACATCAAGAGAGCCAATGAGATCCACGAAAGAGGGAGTTTGGAAATGATGCCTCCAGCAATAAACTTGTCCGAAAACTCACACGATATAACTGCTAAAGTTCTTTAGCAATGGATTGAATCTTATGAGCCTGCTCAACCACGGAGCACTCATCAGTCATTTTGTAGTCATAAAATTTCTCCATGCAATACAATTCACTACATGCGTCCGAGGCACCAAACTTTGCCTCGAGCGCATCCCACATACCCTTGCCCGTAGAAATGAACAGATACGGGTCAATCGATTCTCATCAAGAACGCTGAGAATAGAAGCCCTCAGAAGGATGTCGGCTTCCTCGAAAGCTTTCTCATATGCATGAGCAAGCTCTCCGCCAGGCTTGCCTTTAGCGGCGTCGAAGCACCTCATGGTCTGAAACCAGATAGTGGCCCTCGCACGAAACCGCTTGAAATCCTTCCCTTTGAAGACAGGAGGCTTCATTGAAGCACGAAAGCCAACAAATGAAAATTTCCTAAAATAAGGTTTTGGATTGTTGAATATATGAGCAATTTTCCAAATGATTTAATCCATAAAAATGATAGATAACATATGGCTAGAATAACGAGAAGTAAACTAGTCATGTGATTTGCATCAAAGCGCGAAATAAACAAGTCCAAACAGATTGGGAGTACAAGAACATGTAGTGAGACATGAAACAAAAACATAAACAACACATACGGTGCATAGGAAGAACCGTTCACGTTAGGCGAGGTCGACATGTCCGGGAAGAAGTCGTCGCTCGGGAAGTAGTCGTCGGCCTCCGTGGTTGACGAAGATGCCAATAGTCGCACGGCAGCGCTCTCCAAAAACCTTATCGCCCTTCTACCGTACAGGATCCGAAGAGACGGGGTTTTGGAGGCCTACTGTCCCGTTCGGCGGTGCACGCCGCGACACATGATGGATAATTCCTGATTGGTGGTGTAGTGCTCGAGAAGCAGGAGGAAGTCGTTGTGGATGTGTTGTGTGTCTATGGAGAGGAGCGACCTCTATTATATATGCGATGTTGAACATATTGTACCGTATACATGTTGACCATGGTGTAGTACACCACGTCACCTCGTATACCTCCTGTATGCCACGGTGGAGGCCCTTTCCACCCCCTATATAACACGCAACCGACGACCTCACAAGGCTACGCCGTTCAACCCAAAACCCTAGCTTCAATATGGTATCAGAGCGGTCTTCTTCCGCGACGATCTAGCTGCCAAGACGCCGCCGCCACCGCCACCACCGTCGTGGCCGCCGCTGGTACACCAAAGCCCAAAACCAAAATCCTGCCGCTGCCATTGCCTTGCAATTTGCCGCCGCATCTAAAGATCCAAAAACCTCAAACCAAAAACACCTGTCGCCGCAGTTCCTTCGATCTGTCACCGCACCAAACCAAAAAGACCTTGCCACCATAGTTCATCCAATCTGCTGCCGCGCCAAAATCGAAGGCTAAGCCAAGAAAACCCTGTTACCGCCGTTGCCTTTGCAATCTGCTTCCGCACACCTAAAACTACAACACAATCCAAAACCCCAAGCCTGCTTCCGCCAAGATGAGTTCCTTGTCGAGTTCTTTTCTGTCCGCTGCACTTGGAGCTCCCCCGACTCAACTTCTGACTCGGGCAAATTTCCCCCTCTCGAAGGCCCTAGTGTTCCCTGCCTTCCGAGGTGCCAATTTGACGGGCCTGCTTGATGGTACTGACCGTGCCCCTGCCAAGACCGTGGAGGGCAACGACAGCGACAACAAGGTCATCGCGTGGAAAACCCTGCCTATCTAATCTGGATCGCCAGGGATCAGCAAGTCCTTCGATTTATGTTCAACTCCCTCTCCCCTGACATCCTTTCTCATGCTATCGGGATGGAGTCCACTGCTGAAGTTTGGGCCGCCAATACTGTCATGTTTTCCTCGGCCTCAAGATCTAATGTCCAGCACCTCCGCTTAGCTCTCAATGACACCAAGAAGAAGGATATCACAGCTGATCAATATGTAGCCAAGATGAAAGGCTTCGCATTAGAACTGGCTCGAGCTGGGAAGCCCGTAGAGCATGATAAGCTTATTGGGTACATTCTCCATGGTCTGGATAGCTCCTACAACGCCTTGGTCACCACTTTTAATGGCATTCCAGGCACTACCCTTGATGATCTGTTCGGCCAACTCTCCTCCTATGACATGAGCAATGAGATGCTTGATGGTTCCTTAGCTAGCTCCTTCACTTCCCCAGCCAATGCAGTGCAGCACGGCCGAGACTATGCCAGGGACACGCGGTCTCCCGTGACGATCGGCGTGGTGATCGCGGCACTGGTGATCACGGTGACTACCGCGACGAGAGACGTGGTGATCGCCGTGATAGAGAAAGTCAAGTTAGACACCGAGACATGCGTGATGATCTGCATGAAACCCGCCACCGTGATGACCGGGTGGCCGTCGTTATGATGGAAACCGAGGGCGACGCTGCATTCGGCGTGACCGCACTCCCACCCTTTTGCTGACGTCACCTGCCAGATTTGTAGGAAACATGGCCACCCCGCCGCGGACTGCTGGGGGCTCTATGAGGATGACTCCGATAATGATGATGATTTTCTTTTTGCATCGCATGACATCCTCATGCATCATCGTGCATTTAAAACTTGCAAACTTTATTAAATTCATCAAATCCTATTTTCTAAAATTTTCTAAGATTTTTTTATGCATAAATCTAATTTTAATTTAGCCCAAACAATTTCTAGAAAAAAGGAAAAAAAGTGTTTTGGCCTGCTAGGCAAAACAGGCCCAGTAAGAGCCACACCGAAACCCAAACTCCCAGCCCACTTTTTCTTCACGAACCCTCCTTTGTCGTCTTCCTCAGGAGGAGGTCACGCACAGAACGTGACCATGTCCATCGGGGTCCCCTCTCCTTAAAGCCTCCCCTCTCCCCCTTTCTGTAACCCTAATCTCTCGTCCCTCCCTGCCGCCGCCACCCTCTCCTTCTCCCTCCTTTGCTTCTGTGTCTTCTCTGAATTCCCTTCACCGTTAGAGAGAGAGAGAGCAGCAGCGACAAGTCCCCGTCACCATGATCGCCGTCGACCCCACCTTGGCGCGGGGATGGAACCGCCTCGCCATCTTCTTCCTCTACGTCGAAGATCGGAGCCCGAGGATGACCCAATCGTCCCCGCCGTCATCATCTTCCCCGTCGTCGACTACACCCATCAGGTAGGACGCAGCCGTAGGCGGTAGGCCTGCCTTCGTGGCGTCTTCTTCTTCGACCTGGAGCCACGCCGTCGTGCCACAAGGACCTCGGTGAGCCTCACGTCCTTCGGGAGACCTTCCTGCCTCCCCCCTTTGCTCTAGGTGTTCCGCCTTCGAGCGCCACCATCAACCTCGGCTACTCGATCACCGTTCTGTGCAGTACCATTCGTCAGTTCCTCAGTTTCTTCAGAAACACTCTGTGCAGACAAACAGTTCATTTCCGGAGACCCAGGTTCGAATCCGGTTCATTTCGTTTTGTTTCGTTTGAGATCTGCATCCAAACAGAAACTCATTGACAGCCCAGTGGCTAAGGCCTTGTTTGCTCCTCCGGAGACCCAGGTTCGAATCCAGTCTGAGGCACTGCCTCCACCTTTTTTCTCCGAATTTTCCACATGGGGGCCGGCCCACCCGTCAGTGAGCCCGGAGGCCACCTCAGCTGCAACCCGCGCCTTGTCTGCGCTACGTGGAGGCAGGGCCCGCTGGTCAGCCTCTCTAGCTAGAGTGCCAGGCGGTAGGACTCTCCCAGATCCAGATCTGGATCTGGATTCTTGCACTCAGGCCCCTGTTCTTTTTTTTACCGGCGCCCTCCTTTCTTCTATTTCCATCACGACCGCGTCCCTGCACTTTTCAGAAAACACCTTAAACTTCAAATGCTTCAAACTTTTGTTTTACTTATCGAAATACAACAAACTTTATGTCTATTTCGATCAGAAAAATGCAAGGAATCTTAATATGTCATCCATGCTCATGTTTGCATCTTTCATCTTGCATTTTAGTAGTGTTATGTATGTGCACCTAAATAATAAACATGGAATGTGTTGGGCATTTAATTAAATTTGGGCCCTATTCCATTTAATCTAGTGTACCTCACTATTTCTTGTTCTCCATGTTAATCGACATTTAATTTGATGGTTAGATAAACAACTTGAACCTTCTAATTAAATTGCTCGGATTTCGGTTCCGCTTAAATTGGTTAAGTTGCATCTCGCATGTCATGCATATACAATAGGATCATGCTGGATCTTTTGCCCTAGTAGTAATCGTTGCATCTGTTGTTTCTTCTAGTGCCTTGCTTCTTCTCGGATAGGACGTTGAGATGATGTGAGCAACGACAAGTTCTGCTACCTCTACAAGGTGGATTCCAGGCAAGCTTTACTCACTTGCTACCTTTGCCTGCCGTTCCTCACTTGTTACCGATTCTTCCGTTGTCTTTATTCTAGCCTTATGATTCGATGCTTGTGTCTCGATCCTATCATATGTTTACCTTGCAGCCATGATATAGTTGCATCGCCCACCTCCTATGACATTTTGTTTCTTGTTTGCCTTGCGAGTCGTAGCGCATGCTTAGGTTCTTTGGCGAGTTTGGTTCTTTGTCACCTGACTAGTATGATAGGTTGGGTCAACTTTTTTAAAAAAAAATGATCTTAACGCTTGGGGTAATAATAAAATTTTAATTCGAGTTAAGACACCGACGGGAGGCCCCTCGAGGCTTTTGGTCCCTCTGGTGTCGCCTTAGGAAAAGGTTCTTGTCCGCTGATCCAAGAATGGGCGCGCTAACCACATCGTGGGAGGAATGAGACTCCCCGCAACCTATTAGCCCTGCTGCACTCTTGTCCAGGATGCCACAACTTAGTTCGGGGCTTTCCATTTGGGTACGCACATCACCAGTTCTGCAGGTACAATGGCAACAACGTTGAGGATGATGATGGTATGTTACCGATGTGCGTACAATTATATAGGTTTCCGCGGTATGACGTGGATCGGACAGTTCCGGTCAGGTTTGATCCGTTTCGCGCGTAGACGCAAATGGCTAGGTCCGCTTCGAAGCACCGGCCGAACTCTCGAGGCGGTTCCAACCTAGCTAGGTGGCTCCCTGGACTTGTTTGTGGTAAGGTGAAGTGTTGTGCCGACAGTCCCGCGACATTCTTGGTGCGTGTGGCTACAGTAGTGCATCCCTGCAGGGTTAAATCTTTTCGAGAAGGCGTATCGTCCGCGCTTATGTGACGATCTTGGAGAAAGTGCTGGCTTACAAGAGTCAGATAACTTACACCTAAAGAGAATTGTTAACCTGTGCGATAACGAGTTTACTATTTCAACACGTGTGAGTTTTTCCTCGGGTTACCTCCTGACATTGGTTGAAGGGGGGTAAATCTTGGATGGGTTTGCTTTGGTGAGTAGTTGTAGTTGGTTTTGTCGCGCTTTCTCATCTCTTTCTAATAGAGGAGAGTTGTAGCGTGTCTCCATAGACTGCTTAGTGCCGCACGCTGCCGCTTCATTACACCAACCTCTTCCTTGGTATCCAAAGTATTTGTATCTTGTGATGACTGGTTGCATTGGTATCTTGTGAGTATTGCTTTCCGCCTGCCGGTACCTTCAGGTACTGACCCCGTTGATTCGGAGCTGTATTCACAATGCAGTCACAGGTTTGAACTCTGATGCTGTTAGCTTGGGAATCCCTCCGGCTTGGCCTGGGCAGGGATTGCACGCCATCGATTATCTTCAGGACTCTTAGTCCAATTTGTATCTTGTCCGTAGTCGGATAATATTTCGTCTTCCGTTGTTATTTGGATCTTTGTATTGTATGAGTTGTATCCTTGACTCGTTTGAGTCGTCTTGTATATATCTCTTCTGTTGTTGTTGCGGATTATTCGTGAACTATTGTAATGTTATCAGAAATGACAACTCGAGATCAGATATTATGCGGATTCTGGCGGGAACGCTGAAATCCCCATAGTACCCGATCCAGGGGCGTCACAGTCAACTACTGAGATCATCATTCTTTTCATCCACCAACATCATTTCCCAACAACTCTCTTGCTACAAGGATAACCCCTCTCGGCATCTCCGAGGAGGCACCCTTCAATCATGGTTAACAAGTTTTAGCCATTCCGTTCAAGTTATCTATGATCACAGAATCCGTTGCCAAGTCGTCCGTAACCGTGGACACGGCTTCTCGAGGAGATCTATCCCTGTAGGGGGTACACTTTACCCACACGTACCATCCGACTCTTAACGCCACATGTACGCTCTTCCATCGATCGCGGCAGAGGGTGGCTGGCTTCGACCTTTACCTTGCGTAACCCTATCCATGAGTCAACCCAAACAGGGCCACCCTGTCAACAGGGACTTGGCCACCTCCTGACGGCACCTTTTCTGTGAGTCGGGATCAAGATCTGTGTACGTCCATCACTTGTCCTGGTCACGCCCTAAGTTTTCTCTAAATCGTTTTCTGACTCACACGCATATGGAAATATCAAACCACGTGACTCATGGATGTGGCCAAACAAGTTAGTTAGTCGGGCGAGGTTCATTGGCTCGCGCGTGTGGTTGCACGCTCAGTCTTGGCTTCGAAGGCAAGAACTCACTCCTAGGGGCATGAACAGGACAAAACGCCACAACCCATTGTGGCCTCACATCCATGCCCTTGTTTAGTCAAGTTATCAAAGATAATACAAATCACAACAACCGGACATAAAAGATTCACGTATTGACCAGATTCATCAACCGTATGGATGAGATCACAACTAGGCATGGCTAAGCAAGACTCACAGGCTTTAACAAGGCGCGCACAAACAAACCTATAGCTGCTAGGAGCAGTGGATCAGGATATTTAGGCGATGCAGCAAGTATAGGAGAATTCTATCTAAGACCATAAATACTTTGAACCGCATGCAATATACGAGATTCCAAAACACTTCGAAAACCATATATGAGCAGATAAAAGGTTATGCTTTCCTTGATTATAAGAAAACCAGATAAAGATCTTTTGGGATAAGTGCTTTACTTGTCGGTTAGGATCAAGTATTCGTCATGGAGCTGCTGGCCTTCACTTCGGAGTCGCGTTTTACCGAGGGGGAACAAACACCGAAACAAGAAGAACAACAATCAACACATGGCATCAATGCAATGCGCAATATGTATGCATGAGCAAATTAATGCAATGAAATAAAGCCCTAAACATGAAGATAGGGTTGCTAGGGTTCGTATGACGATTATAAAGTTTTACTGAAATTAGCCTGAAATAGACCCCGGAGGGGCAATTCGGACAATTTTGGAAGTGAGTACAAGTTAAAGTGCTCAAATGGGTTTTAAAACATCATAACTAGATTGCATTTGTCATTTTGAGCATTTTGGTATATAACTTTTAATTTTCTAATTTTAGTGAATAAAAACTTATTTTCTCTATTTTTAAAAGAATAAACAACATTAAATAATGTCCAAAAATGAAGTTTGTCAAACATGTATGAAAGTGACATATTTGGGTAGAGAATATTGTTCTAATCATTTCCATATTTTTCTGACTTATATTCTGGAAAATATTTATTTTACAAGTTTAATTCTTTTTCTGGAATTTCCTGGAATATCTAAAAAGGGAATATGATGTCACTGTGATGCAGGGGCTGACGTCATACTAGAGATGAGACCAAAATCCGCGAGCAATCGAGCGATTCTGCAAGCGATTGTGGAATCAAATTACACCAATAGCTTCACCTCGTCGAGAGGAATCTGGGGGGGTGGTGGCAGAACGACCAAACGGTCGCCGAAACTTCGCCGGCGGCGACCTTCCGCGGCGGTGATGGCCCGGTCATGGCGAGGACAAGCTACAGAGGGGGAGGGAGTGATTGGAGGGGATGGGGAGGCTCACCATGGAGCGGTGGTGCTCGTGGAATGGTCGGGGAAGGCCGGGGAGGAGCGGTGGCGGCGAATCGACGGCGGGAAGGCTCGCCAGCCGCGGGGACAAAGAGGACGGCGCGGTCGACTCCGGTCGTCCCTGCTCATGGTGCCTAGCTTAGAAGCACAAGGAGGTCCAGGCGGAGCCATTGGTGGTGTTCGCTCGTCGCGGCGTGGCCGGAGATGGCGGGAAGGAGGCGGCGGCCGGAGAGGCAGTAGCTAGGGTTTGGGTTCGATCGTGGCAGAGAGGAAGAGGGAGCTCGAGGGAGAGGAGGGTTCTGGGAGGTTGAGCTCTTTTTGGACGCCTCCTCGCGTCTATCTGCGTTGGGAAAGGGAGCAGGAGGTGGCAACCGATGGCGGCGGTGAGGACACGCAGATGCTTGCGTTTGGAGGTAGAAGACAAAGAAGAATTTTCCCCATAACCCCCTGTAAAAACTTGGAAACTACAAAGAAGCCCCTGTAGTTTTGAAAACAGAACGTAAACAGATGTTTCGAGGATCTGTTTGCAAATATAAATTTTGCAAAAAAATAGGTTTTGGAAACTATATGAAATTTCCAATCTCAACATATTTTTATTTGCCAAAGTTGAAAATGTTTTGATTTAAATTTTTGGGTGACCACTTTAAGTGACTTTTGTGCAAGTTTATTAAAATTCAAATTCAAAATTTGGATTGAAATTTTATATGCATGCTATGACATGACACTACACCACAACCCTTTGTAGCAAAAATTGGGATGTTACAAATCTACCCCCCTTACAAGAATCTCGTCCCGAGATTCCTAAGGAGAAAGAAAGAAGGAGCACCGGTTTTGAACGATCTTCTCGAACCTTAAGGTTCTCTTCTCGAAGAGGGTATTCCGTAGTACTTGCGAAGATATCCAGCGGCTACACCTTACGTAGGAGGGAAAACTCTTAGGAATTGATCTTCACGAAGATCGAGTATCTCATGGATAACTCACGACAGGAATGTTCATAAAGAACTGTTGAGTTATCGTGCATGAAACACATCAAGATAATGGAGGGAAAAACGGAAGATTTCAAGTTTATGGACGATGGTTCTTGAGAGGATTTAGAATATGAGCTTTGCACAAGACTTTAAATACTTTTGGAAAAGAAAGGTTGAACAACTTTTTACATCAAGGTTTCTTCAAACAGAATACCAAGATGGAGAGGATGGTCTTGAATATCACAATGTAATATCCGTAGACGAGGGAGAACACGAGAAAACACTTTAATCGTGCATCGGAGAAAAATTTGATACAAGATCATGTTCACTCTTCGGAGTGGACACAGAAGATAACGGAACTTTAATTCTGTCAAATTTTGTCGAAAACTCTGTCAAAGATCGGGATGTTACTTCATGACAGAACATGAGTAACCACGGAATGTTGGAACACCGTGTAGCAGAAGGAGTTCTTGGTCACACCATAAGGATGGGTAAACAACGGGGATTGAATCAACAGAAGAGAATAGGGAATTTCTTTCCTATGGTGGATTTGACGTAGCAATACGTTTACCACATGGTTAAGATCCCATGGCTGAAGTAGCTGACAAATTCACACAATGTATGAAATGAACAGAACTTCAAGTACCAACAACTTGAAAAAGGAACTGATCATTGGTGGTTACAAAACACCAAGAGATGTTCTCATGATGAACTTGTTTCCACTGGAAGGAAGGTTTGGGGGATTGACAAAGAGACATTGGAAGAATCAACTTCCAGGTTCTCCTGGATGTTCTGGATACCAATATCAGGCTTATGCAAGCCTTCTGTAGGTAATCAAGTGAAAGTCAAACTCTTGATTGGTAGAACGGGGAGGGGAAACTTGTTAGGATTAGCCACACAAGAATTCTCATGGAGAGTGGTTGTTCTTACCGATTCAAGGTAATAAAGAGTTAGTCCTTCCGGCTAGTTGTGTCAACCACAACATCAACCATGCCGGAGTTTCAAATGGACCTAACTTAATACCCTTGAGGAAACACCAACCATCGTTGCTACTTGAGATTCAGCTCTAGTTAGTGGGTAAATAACTTAGACTTGGTATGTTTGATCGACGGAATTGCACTGGTTGCCATTGAGATACATTTACTAGATTCTCAAGATATGGACTACGATGGCACACTCAAGAGGATGAGTGAGAGTGATGCACTCATGTATTAGCATCTTGCGAAAGACGGTTGCACCTACATGGAATACTTGCAAAGGAACACATCAGAGTCCTTGTTGGAAGGAGGTTACAGAGATAGCGAAGTTTTTTTGGACTTCTTCTCTTTCATGAACAATCAGTCAGTGACTTAGTGTGGATGCAAACTTCTTCAATGAATTGAGGTAACAACCAACCATCTCAAGAGTATACCGCACATACATGACCGACTTGGAGTTATTCTAGAAGGAACAAGAAAAATCTACTCGGACCCATGGCGACAACTTTCACCAAAAGCACACGAACCCGAGAAAGTCACTTCCAACATCGAGCACACAACTTCGTGATGACACAAAGATGATTCTCAAAAGTTTCCAACATTGTTGCCATTTTTTCAGCATGAACCTCTTGCAACTTGGATAAGTAGGAATGTCATCGATGGGTTTGACAACACACTTATCAAGATAATCCAAGCAAAGGGGACACATCTGATACATGAACAAGGCCAAATATTGATCAGATTAAAGGACATGAAGGGGTACCTAGGCATAACACCATGAGTGGGAACACCATCAAGATAGTCCTTGGATCTTTTCTTAATTTGATGATAGCCCAAATCAAATCAAGGTAAGATGGTAGCACGTCCACGAAGGGGATACTATTTGGCTTCAACATGAGGAAAACTAGACATCCCTTAACAACGGATCAAGTTAGGCGGAGCTTTTGCCTTTCAACTCTCTAGGTGGTTGTTTAAGCTCAACCTACTAGTCCAGGGTGTCCAGCGGAGTTCTTGGAGAAAGGAGTAGTTCAAATTACCCCTTGCTTAGACATTACGATAAGGTAACAAACCTTATGATACTTCTAGAAAGACGACCAAAATACTACAACCTACCGTTATGTCTCGGAATTCGAAAGTAATCTTGCTTTTCAAAGCAACTGATATGATCTTGAGAGCTTCGGCATGAACCTAACTCTCTGACCGAGAACATGCACCGGAATGAACAGATTTGGTAACACAGTCAACTTTAGATAGAGGCTGGGTGACCAGTAGTGCTAAGAAGGATACATATGTTTCTTAGATTTTTTTCAAATCAATACAAATTGCTAGGAATATCTGATGCACACATCGATACACAAACCCATCATCCTCAAACATTCAAGCTTTGAGGGAGGGGGAGTGAGGATGTGTAGGAGAATCACTTCATCAATAAGACCATGAAACTCAATACGACCTCTTGATATGAAAGAATGTGATACTCGAAGGTAGAACAAAACGTAAGCTAATGAAACTTCTTTAATCTGCGGATTACAAAAATTTGGACCTGGTCCTAGAGATGAACGAGGTACTGGAGTTTGTTTCTCCTGACATCCCAAGGTGGAAATTTTTTGACGGAAAACAAGAGCAAATGCATTGGAAGAATCCAATACACATATGCAACTTGTATTCCAAATAGTAGATGAGGTTCGGAAGCAAGCAAAGAATAGGAACGTGCTCTTGGAAAATCCTGAGATCACGTTGGATGTACATGATCATACTCATTTGTAAGACCCATGCCAGATAGATTGGTATAGCTTAACCAAGAACAAAGACGTCACAATCATGAAGAACACTCTTTTAGTGATTTTTTTTATTCCAAGAGAAAGCCTATGGCTAGGAGAGTTGAAATTGCCTAGCCACCCTGAGGTGGAACAGATTCCTCAGGATCAACAAACCGGAAATTGGGTTAAAGATCAGCACCCTGTACTAATGGCGTGAGCACCACATGGTTATAAAACCACATGATTCAACCCACCACAATTCAGCACATTCCGGGACCTTCGGTTCAAGTCCAAGGGTTAAAACCCAAAGGAATGAGTAGCTACTATCTTATTGCCAAGACACTACGAATAGCAATCACGAAGTATCTTTCAAAATCCATATATAGCTCTGAAAGAATATGAGCAAGTGATAACGGATACATTTGAGATGAAAAGTAAATCTCGAGATTCTGTAGTTGAAACTTAAGAACATAGGAGTGTGGAGTTCGAACAACTCTGAGAGATTATGATGGAAGGAATCTCCCAGCTGAACCAAGAGATAACGGAGTATGGAACACACACGACTCTAGAAACTTTAACACTAGGTCAACTTGGGTAAAAGACGTCCTTGCCAAAGAAGGTACCTAAGTTTTGAATGATTGGAACCTTTTCAAATCAAAACAGGTAAGGAGACCCAGAGTTAGAGCGATACCAGATAAGGAATAAAAACAATACTAAGAAGGGTTTTCACAATCATTTTGAGTTTCAAAGTAGTTTTCACAAACACTAGACTTAACATCGACCAAGCAGTAAGGTTTTCCTACAGGCAGTCCTGCTCTGATAACATGAATTGTCATGACCCCGGACCCAAAGGTATACATACTGTTATGCGCTCCTAGTCATGGACCCACAAGGGCTTCAGGGTTACCAGCCCCGGCCGCAACAAACAACGGCAGGCAGACCGGATTCATCCGCACGCAGGCCGGATCGCCACGGTGCTACTACTCCTTGCGTCCATGCTAGTCATAACCAACTATGCATACCCAGGCATCCACGAGTCATAAGAAACTGAAGGAAACAGGACCAAAGCTATACAGAGCTGCTATGTGTCCAGAAAGTGCAACAACAATCGAGGGTTACTGGGATTACCAAGCCCCATGCCGAATCACATCGGCAGGCGTGCTCAGAAATGGATCATCGGCTCCACAACCCCTCGACTGCAACAACTATGCAGGCATAGCCAAAACTGTATATCGATTAGCTCGAAACCAACAACCGATCAAAGCAGCACTCTAGACATGAAAGCTGTATTGAACAGGTATTACTAGAGTAGCTTTACAAACAAAGGTCACACGACCCAACATTACATCAGACAATGGAAGGAAAAATATGTTGCTAATGAACAAGAACCAAAAGGCCTAAGAGGACGCAACATAAGGCGACGTCCTAGCCCATAGATTCCAGGCTGCTACCTGGGAACCCCAAACTACTCGTCGATGTCCACGTTGAATCACCACCGTTGGAGTGAGATCTTCACCTGAACCAAAATTAAGCAAAACTGAGTACGGGAGGTACTCAACAAGACTTAGTTAACCTATTATATATCTTCTATCTTCAGAAAAGGGTTTTATGAAGGCTGATTTGCGTAAAGCAATCTTTGTTTTCCAAGTCGAGGAAGAATAGCACGTCTCAAAGAGTGTTTTCAAAACAGCTGAGAAAACTAGTCAACTACTGAGATCATCATTCTTTTCATCCACCAACATCATTTCCCAACAACTCTCTTGCTAAAAAGATCATCCCTCTCGGCATCTCCGAGGAGGAACCCTTCAATCATGGTTAACAAGTTTTAGCCATTCCATTCAAGTTATCTATGATCACATAATCCGTTGCCAAGTCGTCCATAACCGTGGACACGGTTTCTCGAGGAGATTTACCCCTGTAGGGGGTACACTTTACCCACACGTACCATCCGACTCTTAACACCACATGTACGCTCTTCCATGGAGCGCGGCAGAGGGTGGCTGGCTCCGACCTTTACCTTGCGTAACTCTATCCATGAGTCAACCCAAACAGGGCCACCCCGTTAACAGGGAGTTGGCCACCTCCTGACGGCACCTGTTCTGTGAGTCGGGATCAAAATCCGTGTACGTCCATCACTTGTCCCGGTCACGCCCTAAGTTTTCTCCAAATCGTTTTCTGACTCGCACGCAGATGGAAATATCAAACTACGTGACTAATGGATGTGGCCAAACAAGTTAGTTAGTCGGGCGAGGTTCATTGGCTCGCGCGTGTGGTTGCACACTCAGTCTTGGCTATGAAGGCGATAACTCACTCCTAGGGGCATGAACAGGACAAAACGCCACAACCCATTGTGTCCTCACATCCATGCCGTTTTTAGTCAAGTTATCAAAGATAATACAAATCACAACAACCTGACATAAAAGATTCACGTATTGACCAGATTCATCAACTAGGCATGGCTAAGCAAGACTCACGGGCTTTAACGAGGCGCACACAAACAAACCTATAGCTGCTAGGAGCAGTGGATCAGGATATTTAGGCGATGCAGCAAGTATAGGAGAACTCTATCTAAGACCATAAATACTTTGAACCGCATGCAATATACGAGATTCCAAAACACTTCGAAAACCATATATGAGCAGATAAGAGGTTATGCTTGCCTTGGTTATAAGAAAACCAAATAAAGATCTTCTGGGACAAGTGCTTGACTTGTCGGTTAGGATCAAGTATTCGTCATGGAGCTGCTGGTCTTCACTTTGGAGTCGCGTTCTACCGAGGGGGAACAAACACCGAAACAAGAAGAACAACAATCAACACATGGCATCGATGCAATGTGCAATATGTATGCATGAGCAAGTTAATGCAATGAAATAAATCCCTAAATATGAAGATAGTGGGTTCGTATGACAATTATAAAGTTTTACTGAAATTAGCCCGAAATAGACCCTGGAGGGGCAATTCGGACAATTCTAGAAGTGAGTACAAGTTAAAGTGCTCAAATGGTTTTGAAAACATCATAACTAGATTGCATTTGTCTTTTTGAGCATTTTGATATATAACTTTTAATTTTCTAATTTTAGTGGATAAAAACTTATTTTCTCTATTTTTAAAAGAATAAACAACATTAAATAATGTCCATAAAATGATGTTTGTCAAACATGTACGAAAGTGACATATTTGGGTAGAAAATATTGTTCTGATCATTTCCATATTTTTCTTATATTTTTCTTACTTATATTCTGGAAGATATTTATTTTACAAGTTTAATTCTTTTTCTGGAATTTCCTGGAATATCTAAAAATGGAATATGATGTCACTGTGATGCAGGGGGTGACGTCATCCTAGAGCTGAGACCAAAATCCGCGAGCAATCGAGCGATTCCGCAAGTGATCGTGGAATCAAATTGCACCAATAGCTTCACCTCGTTGAGGGGAATCTGGGGGTGGTGGCGGAACGACCAAAAGGTCGCCGGAACTTCGCCGGCGGCGACCTTCCGCGGCGGCAGTGGCACGGTCACGGCGAGGACAAACTACAGAGGGGGAGGGAGTGATTGGAGGAGATGGGGAGGCTCACCACGGAGCGGTGGTGCTCGTGGAATGGTCGGGGAAGGCCGGGGAGGAGCGGTGGCGGCGAATCGACGGCGGGAAGGCTCGCCGGCCGCGGGAAAGAAGAGGACGGCGCGTTCGACTCCGGTGGTCCCTGCTCATGGCGCCTAGCTTAGAAGCACGAGGAGGTCCAGGCGGAGCCAATGGTGGTGTCCGCTCGTCGCGGCGTGGCCGGAGACGGCGGGAAGGAGGCGGCGGCCGGAGAGGCAGTAGCTAGGGTTTGGGTTCGATCGTGGCAGAGAGGAAGAGGGAGCTCGAGGGAGAGGAGGGTTCTGTGAGGTTGAGCTTGTTTTGGACGCCTCCTCGCGTCTATCTGCGTCGGGAGAGGGAGCAGGAGGTGGCAACCGATGGCGGCGGTGAGGAAACGCAGATGCTTGTGTCCGGAGGTAGAAGACAAAGAAGAATTTTCCCCATAACCCCCTGTAAAAACTTAGAAACTACAAAGAAGCCCCCACAGTTTTGAAAACATAAATTAAACATATGTTTCGAGGATCTGTCTGCAAATATAAATTTTGCAAAAAAATAGGTTTTGGAAACTATATGAAATTTCCAATCTCAACATATTTTAATTTCCAAAGTTGAAAATGTTTTGATTTAAATTTTTGCGTGACCACTTTAAGTGACTTTTGTGCAAGTTTATTAAAATTCAAATTCAAAATTTGGATTGAAATTTTATATGCACGCTATGACATGACACTACACCACAACCCTTTGTAGCAAAAATTGGGATGTTACATCATAGTACTTTCAATAAATAAGAGTGTCGAACCCAACGAGAAGCAGAAGGTGCTGACAAGCAGGTTGGATGGAGAATTCACTGTAAAAACTAGCAAACGGGTTTTTGGTGGTTTTGGATATAGCAGATAAATAAAGTGCGAGTAAATAAAGTGCAGTAAATAATATTGCAGCGAGTGGCCCAATCCTTTTGGGAGCAAAGGACTAGCCGGCTGTATTACTTATGATTAACAAACGTTCTCAAGGACACATGGGAATTTTGTCAAGTGCCTTCGCTTCATTACAGTTGATTAATATTTATTGGTTCGTGAAGTGTTGTGTGGGTGCACCTATGCTAATGCGCCGCCTAACTAGGACTAATACATACTTGTGCTTATACCCCTCGTAAGCATCCGCAAATACAAGGAAGTAATTAGGATAAATCTAACCACAACCTTAAAACTCAGGGATCCTACACTCAATCGTGCATTGTGTTTCCTAACGGGGGTTTAGGTTTCTGTCACGCTGGCAACCCCACAATTAGTAGCCAAATACACAATGCATCCTCCTAGGCCCATAAAGGTGAACTATCATGTAGTCTACGTTCACATGACACCACTAGAAGAATAGCACCACAACTTAAATACCGAACCACGAAATATTACTTCAACATAACTTCACTACTAACATCATGACTTCTCCCATGTCCTAAAGAACTAAACGAACTACTCACAAGACATCACATGGATCATAATCATAGGTGATATAATGGATTATAACAATCTGGTCATAAAGTGCTAACACCGATAAATCTCACAAGCATCAACTACTAACAAGTAATCCACACCGAGAGAGAGATCTAATGTAAAATAACGATAGAGACCCCTAATTGTTACAGCGGGATGAAGGTGGATGATGAGGGTGATGCTGCTGGTGGTGATGATAATGATGATGACGACCTTGATGATGCTCGGAGTGATGACGGTGACGATGGCGACGATTTTCCCTCTCCGGGGAGGAATTTCCCCGGCAGATTTCTCCCTGCCGGAGAGCTTTTCTCTCTCTGGTGTTTTCTGCCCTGAGGCTGCGGCGGAATAATTCTTCGATGATGTTCTGGGGCTTAGGGTTCTCTAAGGGTAAATTACGCGAAAGGGGGCACACCGGAGTGGGCCAGGGGGCCAGACCAGGCCCAGGCGCGGCCAAGGGGCGCGCCGCCTGGTGGTGTGGGCCCCAGGTGGCCCCCCGGGTGCCCTTCTAGCTCACTTCCTCCTCGGAACTTCTAAGACTCCTCCGGTATCCCCCCTCTTCTTCTGATCTTCTGAAATAGGGTATCTTGATGGTGATTTTTTCCATCAGATTTCTCGTTCCGGTGTTCATTCTCCAAAAATATGAATCATGCAAAATAAGATAAAATAACATAAGTGATGCATCATAGCATGAAATATATCGATGAAGAACAGAAAATAATAATATAAAACAGTGATGCAAAATGGACGTATCAACTCCCCCCAAGCTTAGACCTCGCTTGTCCCAAGCGAAATTGAACTCAGTAAACATGACCACAAATTTATGGAGTGAGGTGTCGATAAATAAAATACGGACTAGAGGCATCAGATCTAACAAAGAACAAGTCATTTTAGACCGCAACTTCCTCTCATATAATCAAACTTGAAACAAGTAGAGGAAATCACAATAATGGCGCCAAAGGAAATCAAAATTGGTAAAGGCAAACTTCGTTCTTGGTCAGAGAACAATTAACAGTGTACTTATCTTTCGATCAGAGTCTTTATACGAGAGTTTATATTGCAGAGTTTATCATGCTCAATTATTACGGTCTCTTTGCAGACATTGGTAACTTTCAAAGTGGTATTCAAACAGATAAAAGTATTTGTACAAACAAGGAAGAATAAAGAACCTGATTGAGTAAATCAACATATAGATGGATGGATCACAACAACTCAAATGCTTGCTTAAGACAGAAATAAGTAGGTTTACTGACTCAACATAAAGGTAAAAGATAGGCCCTTCGCAGAGGGAAGCATGGATCACTCATGTGCTAGAGCTTTTATTTTGTAAAAAAGAGGTATAAAATGGTTGACACTCCTCCCAACCTTTCTTACATGAACTATGGCTAACCGAATCCTCGGGTGCCTGCCAACAATCACAAACCATGGAAGAGTGTCTAATTTTGAGAGAGGTGTATGTTTATGTCAACAAGTGGCAAACAGAAAATACAATATGTCACAAGCCAACTAGACTTCACAAGAGCGTCTCCCGTAGAAGGACGCAACTGGTATAGAAGGTCATCCCTCTTTCTCCTTTCTTTACACATTTATGCTTTGACTGATAAATCAAGGGAAAAAATAGTGAAGGGAATTTGTATGATTATTTGGGGCTGGGAACCCCGCTGCCAGCTCTTCTAGCATTGGGATAAGAGTATGAAGCCACTAGTCCAGGGTGTGAAATCCAATCAACAAGTGAGATAAAGATTCTCTATTTGCATCCTCATGAGCTAAAACAGGGGCACACAAACAGGTGTAATTTTGAAGGTTTTAAAGGTAGCACACAAGCAATTTACTTGGAGTGGCGGTGAAATACCACATATAGGTAGATATGGTGGACACAAATGGCAAGGTTTTGGGCTCAAGGTTTGGATGCACGAGAAGCATTCCCTTTCAGTACAGGTTTTTGGCTAGCAAGGTTGGGTAGCAAGCATAAGAATTGAGGTAAAACAATCAAAAACATATATGATAAAGCCAATCATGCAATCTTCCTTGAAGGTACAAACAAACTTATTTGAGAATACTAAGCTTATGAGCTAACAAGAAAGAAAATCATGGAATAATATATCTACATGCAACTCCCTCTTTTCTACTTAAGTCTCAATGTATTGTTGCTACTGACCAATGCTAAGTTTGCCAAAACCAACTAGATTGACTTGATGCTTCAATATTGATACCAATACTAATAGCAAGATCAACCATATAACAAAAATTGCGAGCTAAAATAAAGTGTAGAAATTATATGATGAAACTTCTCATTAATATTCCATTACGGAAACTCAAACCAATGGATACAATGATAACCAACTAAAGAGTGATACTTCCATACTGCAAACCATCCTATGTGATATTTTCTCTAGTCATGATATGACTCTACTAAAAGGTAAAAAGGTGAAAGATAAAGGTGTGATACCGCGGCACTCCCCCAAGCTTGGAACAAGCCAAGGGGATGCCAATACCAATGACAGATTAATTCTTTGGTGGTGGTGGTGATGCACTCTTCTCAAGCAAGGCATGGTAGTGCGCCCTGCCATGTCAGCTGCATCAACCTTCATAAATTGCTTGTCCTCCTACTTGTTGATTCAACCTTGGTTTCTTTTCTGAGGGAAAACTTGCCTCTGCACTCTTCACAACCTTTCTCTTGGGGTTTACCAACGTCAGCCATCATGGAGACAAATGGCCAGGTTTCGGGGCTCAAGGTTTGGATGCACGAGAAGCATTTCCTCTCAGTAAAGGTTTTTGTCTAGCAAGGCTGGGTAGCAGGCATAAGAGTTGAGGGAAAACAAACAAATATACATATGATAAAACCAATCATGCAATCTTCCTTGGAGGTACAAACAATCTTACTTGATAATACTAAGCTTATGAGCTAACAAGAAAGAAGGATCATGTAATAATATATCTACATGCAAATCCCTCTTTTATACTTAAGTCTGGACGAATTGTTGCTACTCACCAATGCTAAGTTTGCCAAAACCAACTAGATTAACTTGAAGCTCCAACATTGATACCAATACTAATAACAAGATCAATCACATAAAAAAATTGCAAAATAAAATAAAGTAGAGCAAGTAGATGATGAAACTTCTCATTAATATTTCATTACGGCAACTCGAACCAAGGGATACAACGATAACCAACTAAGGAGTGATACTTCCATACTGCAAACCATACTATATGATATTTTCCCTACTCATGATATGATTCTACTAAAAGGTTAAAAAAGGTGAAAGATAAAGGTATGATACCGCGACACTCCCCCAATCTTGGAACAAGCCAAGGGGATGCCAATACCAATGACGAATCAATTCTTAGGTGGTGGTGGTTAATCCTTCTCAATGAGCTTATCAATTGATTTCTCCAGATCTTCAATTGCGAACATAAGCATATGCATCATCTCCGTATTGTGCTCAATACGGTTTGCATGCTTGTTAGACGGTGAATTCCAGCCAGCAAGATTTCCCCCACACTTCCTTAGGTCTTTCTTCATCTGCACAATTAGAACAATCCATATCCCAGCAAGAAGGCAACTTTGCCTCGGGTACCCTAGATTGATACTCACGAATTAAAGTACGGAAAGGTTTCTTTATGCCTGAAAGTGGTGTCCTTGAAGCTAAGCAGTGACGTGGGTCCTTCCCTCTGGTGCTCATCCTTGCCGTTTGCTTGGAAGGTTTTGCAACCACTCCAATTCTTGTGATGGTAGCGAGTGGACGCACTCGTGGGTTTCCTTCTACATCTCCTCCAGCTCTACTCTCGATCTCCTCCTTCGGCTTCCGGTCTTGGATATCATCTTCCTTTGGTCCCTTCCCCTTGTTGTTGTTGGCGGAGACCATGATGCTTCTAAAACTGAAAACAAATCCGGGCAGAAACAGCTCGAAACAGAAACACGACGAGAAAACTATATACGGACCTCGGGGGTCTGGGGGTTATATAGCCAAAATATGCGTAACAAAAGGAAAGTCCAGGTCGAAAACGGGTGGGAGAGGGGCTCCGGGGCTCCCACACCATAGGGTGGCGTGGCCAGGGGTGGGCCCCCAGGTGGTGTGGTGCCTCCGGGCACCTCCTCCTACTCTTCTTCGGCTCGGTATTTTTCATATTTTCCAAAAATCAGTAATTTATAGCTTGGGAAGTAATCCGCGAACTTTTTCTTAACTGAAATGTTACCTATTCCAAAATAGACTCTGCAGATTCTGGAATCTTCCCTCTAATGAACTTCTCCGGAGTCATTACTTGAATAACATCAACATCTTCCTTATAAGAATCCCCCAGAAATATAATGTTTAAGTCTTTGCCCATTCACCACTTGTGTAGTGTTATCTTTGAGGGAAGCAATTTTGATTGCACCCAAACGATACACTTCTTCAATAATATAAGGTCCTTCCCATCTGAAGAGTAATTTTCCTACAAAAAATCTGAGACGAGACCGATACAATAGAACTTTCTCACCAACATGAAACTCTCTTTTAAATATTATTTTATCATTTCATTGTTTAAATTTCTCTTTAAAGAGTTTAGCATTTTCATAAGCTTCACATCTCCAGTCATCTAAATGATTCAAATCAAGCATTATTTTCTTACCAGCAAGTTTAAAATCTTTATTAAGTTCTTTCACTGCCCAATAAGCTTTGTGTTCTAATTATAAAGGCAAGTGACAAGCTTTTCCATAAACCATTTTATAGGGATACATACACATAGGATTTTTATAAGCAGTTCTATAAGCCCATAAAGCATCATTCAACTTATCAGACCAATTCTTCCTAGATTTATTAACAGTCTTTTGCAAGATAGATTTAATTTCTCTATTTGATAGCTCTACTTGCCCACTGGTTTGAGGATGATAAGCTGAGGCAATTCTATGATTAACATCATATTTAGCAAGGGTTTTTCTAAAACCACCATGAATAAAATGAGAACCTCCATGAGTCATAAGATATCTAGGCACTCCAAACTTAGGAAAAATAACCTTTTTAAGCATTTTTAAAGAGGTCTCACCATCAACACTTTTAGTAGGTATAGCTTCTACCCATTTATTAACATAATCAACAGCAACAAGAAAGTGAGTATAACCATTCGAAGGAGGAAAAGGACCCATAAAGTCAAATCCCCAACAATCAAAAGGTTCAATAACAAGAGAAGAACTCATAGGCATTTCATTACGTCTAGAAATATTACCAACTCTTTGACATTCATCACAAGAGAAAATCAATTTACGTGCATATTTAAAGAGAGTAGCACATAGAAACCTGATTGTAGAACCGTTTGTGCGGTTCTATCTCCAGCGTGATGTCCTGCATAAGCACTACCATGGCACTTCTTCAATATTTCTTGTTGTTCATGATCTGGAACACATCTTCTCATAATACCATCTACTCCTTCCTTATATAAGTGTGGGTCATCCCAAAAATAATGCCTCAAATCATAGAAGAATTTTCTTCTTTGCTGAGTTGTAAATGTTGGAGGCAAATACTTTGAAACAATAAAGTTAGCATAATCAGCATACCATGGACTATCCTGGGATTTTACCTTTATTGCAGCCAATTGTTCATTTGGAAAACTATCATTAACAAGAATAGGGTCAAAAGCAATGTTTTCTAATCTAGACAAGTTATCAGCAACAGGATTTTCAGCACCTTTCCTATCCACAATATGCAAATCAAACTCTTGTAAAAGCAACACCCATCTAATAAGCCTAGGCTTAGCATTTTTCTTTTCAATAAGGTATCTAATAGCAGCATGATCAGTATGAATAGTAACTTTTGAGTCAACAATATAAGGTCTAAATTTATCACATGCAAAGACTACAGCTAAGAACTCTTTTTTAGTGGTAGCATAATTCTTTTGAGCAGCATCAAGAGTCTTACTAGCATAATGAATGACATTCAATTTCTTATCTACTCGCTGTCCAAAAACAAGACCTACATCAAAATCACTAGCCTCAAACATAATTTTAAAAGGTAGATTGCAATCAGGTGGTTGAACAATAGGAGCAGTAGTTAAAGCCTTGTTTAAAGTCTCAAAAGCTTCCTTACAATCATCATAAAAAACAAATGGTACATCTTTTCGAAGAATATTAGTAAGTGGCTTTGATATTTTAGAGAAATCTTTAATAAACCTCCTATAAAAACCAGCATGACCAAGAACACTACGAATACCTTTAACATCCCTGGGACAGGGCATTTTCTCTATGGCTTCTACTTTAGCTCTGTCAACTTCGATACCTCTTTCAGAATTTTTTTGTCCAAGAACAATTATCTCATTAACCATAAATTGGCATTTCTCCCAATTAAGAACAAGATTAGTTTCCGCACACCTCTGCAAAGCTTTATCAAGGTTGTGCAAGCAATTATCAAAAGAAGTTCCATAGACGGAGAAATCGTCCATGAATACTTCCACAGTCTCTTCACAAAAACCATGAAAAATAGCAGACATGCATCTTTGAAACGTAGCAGGAGCATTACACAAACCAAAAGGCATACGTCTATAAGCATAAGTACCATAAGGACAAGTAAAGGTTGTTCTCTCTTGATCTTTTGCTCTAACAGAAATTTGAGAAAACCCAGAATAACCATCAAGAAAGCAAAAAAGAGTTTTATTAGAAAACCTCTCTAGCATTTGACCAATAAAGGGTAAAGGATAATGATCTGTCTTAGTAACTTTATTAACCTTTCTAAAATCAATGCACATTCTATAACCAACTACTACTCTTTGTGGAATAAGCTCATTATTTTCATTAGGCACAACAGTCATTCCTCCCTTCTTAGGGACACAATGCACAGGGCTCACCCATCTATTATCAGCAATAGGAAAAATAATACCAGCTTGAAGGAGTTTTAATACGTCATTTCTTACCACTTACTTCATCTTAGGAATTAAACGGCATTGATGTTCAACTACTGGCTTTGCATCGGGTTCAATATTAATAGCATGCTGACATATAGTAGGAGAAATCCCCTTCAAATCATCAAGAGTATATCCAATAGCTCTACGGTGTTACTTCAGAATTCCCAATAATCTTTCCTCTTCTTCATCTTAAAGTTTAGCACTAATAATAACAGGATATATTTTCTTATCATCAATAAAATCATATTTAAGATCATCAGGCAAAGGTTTTAAGTCACAAATAGGATCCTCCTTGGGTGGCAATGTGGCACCCAAGTCTTCCACAGGTAAATTATGTTTCGATATCACCGGTTGACGAAGAAGAATATCGTCAATATCATTTCTCTCTTCCATAAAAGTCCTCACTTTCTGGTCCTCCATATATTGTTGTAAAGCATTGTTAGGAGCAAGAGCAATAGAAGCAAGTTGTTCAACTTTAAAATTCTCATAAGGAAATTTAGATTCATAAGGTGCTCTAGAAAATTTGGAGAAATTGAACTCATAAGATTTTCCATCAAAATTAGTCAATATCTTCTCCCTCTTATAATCTATAATAGCACCACAAGTGTTCAAGGAAGGTCTACCAAAAATAATAGGACAAGTTTTACTAGCAGCCTTACCAAGTACTAGCAAATCAGTGGGATATTTAGTTTTACCACATAAAACTTCCACATCCCTAGCAATAGCAATCGAAAAGACAGTTTCTCTATTAGCAAGCTGAATAACCACATCAATATCCTGAAGCTCACAAGGACCAATTTCATGCATAATTTCTTCATAAAGCTCATAAGGAATAACACTAGAACTAGCACCAATGTCACAGAAACAATAATAGAAATGATCACCAATCTTATCAGAAAGCATATGAACACTAGTTTTCTTAGGTCTATGAGGATGGGAAACAATATTAGAAGCATCCTCATAGAAGACAATGTGTTCATCCTCTACATTTCCACAAACAAGATCTTTTACTATTGCTACAGCAGGTTCAACAGTTATTTGTTCATCAGGTTCAATAGATTTCTTAATGCTCTTATTAACCACACTAGCTACAAAAGAGTGTTCTTTCACCTTAGCAAGGAAAGGCATTTTTTCAATATAAGGCTCATGAACAGCAGAATTAACAACATGCACTTCTATATTACTAGCAGGAACAATATCTTTATAAGGTGGATGGTACTTGCTAAATTCCTTCTTAGGAATATCAAGATAGGAGGCAAAAGCTTTAAGACAATTTGCAAAGATTTGAGAATCAAGATCACAAACAACACTAACATTGTAGAAATCATTGGTTCCCATAAAAGATTTAATGCATTCATAATCATAATTTATACCTGACTTTCTACCTTTGCCGTTCTCCCATCCTTCAGTGTTCTCTTGAATATGGTCAAGAAGATCCCATTTAGCTTCTTCTTTATACGTGTGAATGATCCAGAACAAGAAGCATCCAATAAATCCATATCATGAAAAGAAAGCCTTGCAAAAAAATTATTGATAACGATATTGCTCGGGAGTTCATGAACGGGACATTTGAGCATTATAACTTCATTCTCCCCCAAGATTGGGCAATACTCTCTCCATCATGAGGCTAGAAATTATATATTTGATTCTGGTCTTTATGAATCTCACTAGGAGGATAGAATTTAGAATAAAAGAGAGGAACAATTTCCTCCCATCCAATAGATTCATCATTCTCCAGTAATTTGAACCATTCAGCGGCTCTTCCTTTTAGCGATAAAGAAAATAATTTCCTTTTAACTTGATCCATTGTAATACCTGCACATCTGAATAACTCGCATAATTCATGTATAAAGAGCAAATGATCACCGGGATGGACAGTTCCATCACCATAAGAGCAGTTATCCATAACACGTCCTACAATCTTCATAGGTATTTTATAAGGATCTAATTCAGCAGATAACGGGTTACCTACTACCCTAGCAGTAACGGTAGAAGTATCCCTAAACAGAGAACCAAAAGTATTCTCTATAATGAAATAAAACTGCAGACAGAAATAAAAATAGCACTCACAGTAAAAGTTTCTCTTACCAATAACACTTCACTCCTCGGCAACGCCGCTAGAAAATAGTCTTGATGACCCACAAGTATAGGGGTGTATCGTAGTACTTTCGATAAATAAGAGTGTCAAACCCAACGAGGAGTAGAAGGTGTTGACAAGCAGTTTTGATGGAGAATTCACTATAAACACTAGCAAATGAGTTTTGGTGGTTTTGGATATAGCAGATAAATAAAGTGCGAGTAAATAAAGTGCAATAAATAATATTACAGCGAGTGGCCCAATCCTTCTGAGAGCAAAGAACAAGCCAGTTGTATTACTTATGATTAACAAACGTTCTCGAGGACACATGTGAATTTTGTCAAGTGCCTTCGCTTCATTACAGTTGATTAATATTTATTGGTTCGTGAAGTGTTGTATGGATGAACCTATGCTAATGCACCGCCCAACTAGGACTAATACATACATGTGAGTATACCCCTCGTAAGCATCCGCAAATACAAGAAAGTAATTAAGATAAATCTAACCACAACCTTAAAACTCCGGGATCCTACACTCTCTCGTGCATTGGTTTCCTAACAGGGGTTTAGGTTTCTGTCACTCTGGCAACCCCACAATTTGCCAAATACACAATGCATCCTCCTAGGCCCATAAAGGTGAAGTATCATGTAGTCGACGTTGACATGACACCACTAGAAATAGCACCACAACTTAAATACCGAACCACGAGATATTACTTCAACGTAACTTCACTACTAACATCTTGACTTCTCCAATGTCCTCAAGAACTAAACGAACTACTCACAATATATCATATGGGTCATAATAAGAGGTGATATAATGGATAATAACAATCTGGTCATAAAGTGCTAACACCGATAAATCTCACAAGCATCAACTACTAACAAGTAATCCACACCAGGAGAGAGATCTAATGTAAAACAACGATAGAGACTCCTAATTGTTACAAGGGGATGAAGGTGGATGATGAGGGTGATGGTGCTGGTGGTGATGGCAATGACGATGACGATCTTGATGATGCCCGGAGTGATGACGGTGACGATGGCAATGATTTCCCCTCTCCGGGGAGGAATTTCCTCTGCAGATTTCTCCCTGTCGGAGAGCTTTTCTCTCTCTGGTGTTTTTCGCCCCGAGGAGGTGGCGGAATAATTCTTCGATGATGTTATGGGGCTTAGGGTTCCCAGGGGGTCAAGTACGTGAAAGGGGGCGCCCCGGTGTGGGCCAGGGGGCAGACCACCCCCAAGCGCGGCTAGGGGGCGTGCCTCCTGGTGGTGTGGGCCCCAGGTGGCCCCCTCCGGGTGCCCTTCTGGCTCAATTCCTCGTCAGAATTTCTAAGACTCCTCCGGTATCCCCCTGGTGGTGCGGGCAGGGGGGCACCACCTCATGGTGTGGGCCCCTGGTGGCCCCCCTTTGGCTCCCCTTCGGGCTGGAGTCCTCCTCTAAACTTCTAAGACACCCCCGGTGTCCCCCTTCTTCTTCTGATCTTCTGAAATATGGTCCCGGTGTTTTTTCCATCAGATTTCTGGTTCCGGTGTTTATTCTCCAAAATTATGAAACATGTAAAATAAGATAAAATAACATAAGTGATGCATCGTAACATGAAATATATCGATGAATAACATAAAATAACAATAGAAAATAGTGATGCAAAATGTACGTATCAGTAGCAAAAGGATTCAAGCAAAGGTATGTCATAGACTATGAGGATACTTTTAGCCCAGTGGTAAAAGCTGCAGCTATTCGAATTGTTCTAGCAAATGCAGTTTCTAGAGGATGAATTTTACGGCAGCTAGATGTCAAGACCGCGTTTTTGCATGGTGTTCTAGAAGAGGAGGTCTATATGAAACAACCCCCAGGTTTTGAAGATCCAGATGTTCCTCATTATGTCTGCAGACTTGACAAAGTTATATATGGTTTGAAGCAAGATCTGCGATCCTGGTACTCTAGACTCAGTTCTAAACTGCATGATCTTGGATTTATGACTGTCGAATCTGTAACTCGGCAAATCCCTCAGGTGAACCCATAGGGTTTCGAATAGGAGAACCCATGAGCGCTGGTGACGATCGTCGGCTAGACAGGGGGCACAATTTACCCAGGTTCGGGGCCCTCGTAGAGGTAAAACCCTTACTCCTGCCTCTGTCGATCTGTATTATCGAATAGATCGGTTACAATGGTGATTGCTCAAGTCGAGAGTACAATCTCGACCTCAAGGCTTTGGTGGTGCGGTATTGCTTGATCCTCTCTTGGTGGTTCTCCTGGCCTTATATAAGCGGCCAGGTCTCAAACCCTACCCGGAGAGGACTCGAACTCTAACCCTATGTCGGTCACAAGCTTCCTAACTTAGCCCGCAAGGCACTGCGGGTAGGCTTCAAGTGGGCCTTCCAGAATACTCCAGGGGCCTTTCTCCTTGGGCTTTAGCCTTGGGCCTAAGACGTGGTGTCCTTACTCGCAGGGTCCAAGGTCCATCCCTTCGTCAGTAGCCCCCGAGCATTTGCTCGATTGGGATTTTCCAGTCGAGTAGACGGTCAGATTTTTCATCCCGCTTTCTTTCGGATAACCACTATGGTCATTTCTCGGAGGGCGTGCACCCTGTATGATGAGCTTTTATACCCGAGTATCGAGTAATGAAAGTGCCTGTTTTTATGGCTGTTTATCGCAGAAGGATGTGGCACAGCAGCTTGGCTCTCCCGAAAGATCAGGGCCAATTAATTGCAACTAGGGCAAAAAAAAATCTGGCCTACACAGATTCGAGACCTCCGACTCGAACCCGAAGAAGTGATCATTGCGACTGGGCCGTAGTGGTCTTACCGAGTCGAACTTAACCTATGGGGGTACCTGGCGCGTCCGCTAGGATTTTTCTTCGTGTTGTTGACACGGAATTGTACCAGAAGACGCAGCTTGAGTGCGGTTCCAGGCCCTCAAGAGAGATCTTTTGGGTCTTACCTTCATATTTGAAAGAATATGGCATCCGGATGTACCTAGTCGGCTGAACAATCCAGGTTTATGATGCGCAAACATCGTGCGAATGAGTGGCAGGATCTGCCTACTGGCGTAGTTTTGAGCTTGTGATTTTCTAGATATGAGAACCAAGCTATCTTTGTCCATACGAAAGAGTTTTCGTGTTTGGAGTTTTTTCCCTTGTGAGAGATTTCACGCCATAAGTTGTCCATACGAAGTTATTTTCGTGTTTGGAGCTTTAATCCCATACGAAAGAGCTTTCGTGCTTAGGGTACTGTTCTCCTGTGAAAGAATTTTTACGCCATAGTTCTTCCATACGAAATTATTTTCGTGTTTGGAGCTTTACTCGAAAGATTCGCCATATTGATGATGCACGCTATGATATCACAGCGCACTTTTATCCTCCCGATGGGACGTGACGGGGAGAGAGCAGAAATGTTGGCTCACCCTGTCAGCTTTTTGACCGGAAACGAGACGTCGTTCCCGGTTTTTACGCGAACTGCGCGTAGTAAATGCGCACGATCCACTGTTAGGATCGTGGCACGAAACAGCATCCGCCGCCCTTCCGTTTCGCCTTCGCACGCGGCGGCCGCGATGGATGCCACGTAGCTCAGTGAACGATCAGGATCAACTGGCGCTGTGTATAAATGCGGGCCTTAGGTGAAACGGTGAAAATTTACCAGTCTTCGTCTTCCTCGCTCTCCAATCTTTCTCTCTGCTAGCTCACACCAGCGCCAATGGCAGGAAGCAAGAAGCGCGGCGCCGCTGTTTCTTCATCGAAGGCGCCGGAGGAGGTTCCTGCGCCACCGGCACCGTGCTCGGGCGATTGGCGCTCGCCCAACACCACCCAGAAGAGCATCAAGGAGATGCAGCGGGAGGGGTTGCTGCCCCCGGAAGCTGAGAAACGGGTGCGCCTCGGCAAGAAGGAGGAGGTACCCAATCCTCACGCGAACGAACGCGTGGTTTTCGCGGACCACGTGTCGCGCGGACCCTCCTTTCCTCTTCACCACTTCCTCGTGGCATTGCTGTATGTCTATGGCATACAGCTCCACGATCTGCCTCCGAATGCAGTGCAGCACATCTCGTGCTTCATTGTATTTTGCGAGTGCTTCTTGGGCATTCCCCCACATTGGGGCCTCTGTAAGGCCCTATTCAAGGTTCGAGTCTTTCGCGAGAGATCGCAGGTAGAATCTGAGCCAGGCGAGCCGCTATGCACGGGTGGTTTCGGCATCCAGGCGAAATCCGAGAACAGCTACTTTAGGATGTACTTCATCGACTCCGCCCAAGGATGGAGGAAGAAGTGTTTTTATGTCACCGACAACAGCTTGGGTGGAATTCAGGAATTCCACCCGTTCGCTGTTCTGAAGAGGTGAAAATCTTGGGCGCATAGACTGTCGGCTGAAGAGAACTAGATCGTTACGCCGCTACTCGCCAAGGTGGCCGCCCTTCGGGACCAAGCCGCTGGAGTCGTGTTAAACGGGCTGCACCTGGCGGGCATCTTCCTCAAGCTCAGGATTCAGCCCCTGCAGCACAGGCCTTCTACGATGTGGGAGTACCAGGGCACTGAAGACCCCAGTAGCGTGAGCCGCGAAGAGCTCTCGAACGTCGATTTCGAGAAGAAGATCGCGGCCATCACCAGCTTGAAGATGGGCGAAACTTTCCCCGACTGCACGGTCGCAGCTTTCGAGGCATCAAAGCCTCCGCCACCCGAAGTAAGTTTGTTTTTTCTTCAATCTTCATTTCTTCCCTTGTACTGAAATTTGACCGACTGAAATTTTCTCTTACTTTTCTTCCGTAACTCTTTGATAGAGCCTAACCGTGGCCACCTGCTACCCGCCAATGTCCGGGGAAGATGCCTCGGATTTGTTGGCGAGTAATCTGGACGGCCCCGCCGACACTAGCGTTGCTGATGCCTCTTCGAGCTCCGAGAGTGACTCCTCGGATAGTGCGGAGGATTCGGGTGACGGTCTCCTCCATCGCAAACGCCATCGAGTGGAGGGTGATGAGGCCACCTCCAAGGACAACTCTTTGGAGGAATCACCCGGGAAGGGGCCCCTCATCGTGACTCCGCTGCACACACTCGCCCCTTCTCGTTCATTTCCAAATATCCAAACCGCCTGGAATGCGGATATGTTGGATGATGAAGATGACGACGAGTAAGTTTCTCTTCCTGTTCTTAGTCGAACATTTTCCTTTTACGTCTTTTGACATATTGTCTTCATTGTAGTCTGCAAACCATCAGCCCACGTAGATTCGTCTCTTCCCGTCCTGACAAGAGGAACAATGTTGAAACCGCGGGTGGGACCCCTACCACCGACACCGTGCAGAATTCGCAGAGTGCGGCCCCTACAACGGCGACTACGGAATACAGAATTCCTAGTTTTGCTGCTGGGGCCTCGACTCCGAAGGAGGTGTCGGTAGCTCAGCGGATCCCCTTTCCTTCGCCCAAGGCCAGGTAAACCTTGCTGCTGTCGCACCCTGGTTTCTAGGGGATACTCATCGGGCCGAACTGGATAGCAGATGCTTGGATTATGGGGCATAACTGCTCCCACGTCCCAGCTTCCTGGTAGGCCTGCGCTTATGCGCGACAACACAAGCCCTGCTATTCCATCGTCGATGTAAACTATCCACTAGAGACCATAGGCACTACTGTCGACGTACTTCATACCAATCACACATGGTACGTCAACAGCGTTAAACGGAATGATACCACAACATATCTCTAAGACACAAAAGATTGAAATAAGATTGCAATGGCCTTCACTAAGGCAGAGAATAACAAATACAATCATCCAGAGGACACATGTCCCAACATAACATCATTACATAGCAGCGGAAGCATTCAACGGGTCTGAGTACAGACAAATCCAAATAGGCCTAAGAGGCCGGCAATGAAAGGAGAACGGAGCCCATCCACGAAGTCTCGGATCCTGCCCGGGTCCGCTATCTACTCGTCAACAGCGTCGTCGTACTCCACGTAGTAGCCTCCATGGGGATCCTCGGAATCGTCGTCTGCGTAAACCACAGCCCCAAAGGGGGTCAGTACAACAACGTACTGGCAAGCAAGACTCACAGTTCACCAAAGTGTAACCCGTCAACACCAAGCACAGATGCCTTGGGTTCAACGGAAGAAAGGGGTTATAAAAGATGCTGCAACTGGCTGCGCTAACCAACTACAGAAACACTACCACTTTCAGCTAACAGAAAGGAGATAAGATAGCGTGACGTATCCAACTGTTGTTGACCACCAAGCAAACCCATCCTGGATCTCGCCCCTTATCCAAAGAAGCAATCCGAGGATAACTCACACAGTTGGATTAATGAATAATGGATCAATTTGTTGTGTCAATAAGTCTATTACTAGTCAGTTAACATTAGTTAGGTGTAAGTTGTTCTGAGTACTTGTTAGCCAGTACTTTCACCAAGTCGTCACATAACCGCGGACAACACGGCTTCTCGAGAAGATTTATCCCTGCAGGGTGTGCTCCAGTACCCGTACACACTCGAGCCACCAACTAAAACTCAGGTGGACTCGACACGACTCGAACCATCTCTACAACCTGTCCTAGGAGCCACGGAGCTATAAGGTCCCGGCCAGTCGGACCTAACCTAAGCGCAGGGGTGAAAACCACACCCCCCCGGCACCACAGGCCTCCCCCTATATGCATCATCATCATCAACAGTAACCATGGGAGCGACCCATTCATGCTTATGCGCAAATGGAACTCCCGAACTAATTGTGGCTCTTCGGACAAACTGCGGATCAGGTCAAAGTCGAGGGGGGGTCCCATACCACCACCCGGATGCGGTGAGCACGCTCATCATGGATCAGTAGACAAGACCCTTTTCCTAATTAGGGTCGACACTAGCAGGCGTCAAAACCACGCCGGGCCTCCTGCCGGTGTCTTATCAGCATATTATTAACAACAGGTTGATTGATTAACATCGAGCCCCCAGACCATAATAGAAGTAGCAACAGGAAGTAACGGGTAACAGACTCGAGCAGAAACAACCCTAAGCATGCTAGTAAGACACGGGCTCAAACAACGGGGTTATAGGACTGGAGGTGAGGCAATATCATGGTTTCAGGGTATCATGCGATAGGATCGTAACAGAAGCAACGATACATATGGCTAGCAGAAATAGACAACGGAAAGTATCGGTAACCAATGTTGAAAGGAACACAGTGGTTCATGTGAGTGATAACTTGCCTGCAAACTCAGTAGCCTGGTACTGAGCTAAATCCTCAGAAGGGGTGTCGTACAGATCGTCGGTCTCAACGTCGTCGTCTATTCGAGAAGAAGCAAACAAACAACGCAAGGAGACAAACAATCAATAACATGGCATAGTGCACAAACATGGGATGATGCATGACAATTTAATTGATGCATCAAATATAAACTAGTTGACAGGGTAACACAAATTAAATGGACACATATGCAATTTTGAGTTGCATATGAAAAGCCCATGAATTTTGGGTTAGATTATTTGTTTTCCAACTAATCAACAGATGAAGGTGAATTAGTATGATGCATGGATGAGGAAAACAACAAAATAACAACAATAGAACCAATTTAAAATAGGGTTTACCAATTTAGAAATTTATTTATTAATTTAGGGGATTTATAGTTCCTTAAAGGGATTACACAAAATAGTTGTTGTTTTCACCAATTTAAATTGTGCAAAACAGATAACAAAATTCATATTTGAAAAGTTTATACTTTTCTAGGTTGAAAACATATTTTGCATGTTCAAAAATAATTTAATTTGAGCAAGTTATGATTTTATCAAATTTAAATGAATTAAACAAGTATTAAATTATTTAGGCAATTTAAATTATTCAAGTCATTAAACAAAATTTATATTTGAATTGGTGGTTCAAAATGGTATGGAAAACATATTTTATTTGCATTATTTGGATTAATAATGAATTAGTTATGGATTTTAGCAAATTGCAAGTGAATTATTTGAATTCAAATTTGAATTGCATTTTGAAAACTCAAAACAGAAAACAAATGCTATAGATAGATAGAGAATTTAATTTGGTGCGGTGTACATATTTTATTTATTTTTGTTGGAGTTGGGATTTAAAGGTTATTTGGGTTTGAAGTTTAGGGACTAAACTGTATAAAAACTGGACTTAAAATAAAGGAAAACGTGCAGAAAAGCAATTTGCACCACGCAGTGAGCAGACCCAGCCACTGACAGTGGGGCCAGGGCCTGCGTGGCGCCTAGGTGGCCTGCAGGGCCACTGATAGTGGGCCCCGCGCGGGTGCGGGCAAGGGAAAAAATTGGGGAGGCAAATGCCTCCCCTGGGATTTGATCCCGGGACCTCTCCCTTGGGCGCACGGGTCTGTACCAGTTGGGCTAGATTCGGTTTGGTGTTAGGTACAGAGCAGGTTAGATTATATAGTTCAGTTTCGCGCTAAGTCTGAATTTAACTGAACTTTCTGAATCGTTCTTGTGCGTGCAGGTACCGATGCGGATGCGTGCGGACGGAAGCAGTTGCCCGCCGGCGAGCTGCTGTGGGGTGCTCGCGGCGGCGCCGGTGTGCGGTGCTCGTGCGGCGCCGGTGTGCGGTGCTCGTGCGGCCGGGCGGTGGAGAGGGAAGGAGGCGAGGGGTGAGGCGGGCGAGCGGCTCACCTTGAGGAGGAGGTCGGGGCGAACGGCTGCCGCTCGGTGGCGGAAACGCCGGATGGCAGCGGCGCTCCGGCGGTTCTCGGGGGAACCCGAGGGCACGGAGAGGAAGAGGACGCCGGGACGGTTCCGTTCCCGGCCCTAGCGCGGCCGGGCGGGCACCACGGCGGCGGCGATTCGCCGAAGAAGGAGGCGGCGGTGAAGGTCTCGGTGAGGATACAGAGAGGAGCGAGAGAGAGCAGCGTGCAGAGGGAGGAAGGAGATGGAGGCGCTCGAGGGAGAGAGGGGTGGAGAGAAGAAATTAGGGCAACGAGGTGCTCGAGGGCAGTTTATAGAGGAGGAGGGGGAGCTCGGCCGTCCATTGCCTGTATGTCAACGTGGACTCCATGGATGGAGTTCGTACGAGAGGTAGAAGACGACAACGTGAGGGGGTACGGGCCAGTGGCAACTGGGCTGGCCCCAAAGTGGGCTGTTTGCCCCTTTTCCCCCTCTCCCTCTCTTTTAACCTTTTTTGTTTATTTCTTTTTTTTTTGCAGATTTGGGAAAAGAGAAATAAGAGATGGTTTTTATGCTAGATAAAATTTAGGGAAAATTGTATTGTTGAAATATTGTGATAGCAACAAGTCCACACTTTGGTTTACCAAATATTTTAAATATGTTGCTTGTTTGAAAAATTAAATGAATTGAGCCATTTGTGGTATCAAAAATAAATAAATAAAACTTAGCCAATTTAAAGATTTTGATTCCCAGTTTTAGTGGAACAATTTGTTTGTTTGTTTGTAGTTTTTATTTGACACAAAGTAACAAAACAAGTATGAGCAATAATGATTTGAATTTGGTTTGAAATTACAATTGGAAAACAATGCAAACAAATGCAAACAAAAGGCAATAGATATGATGACATGATGCAAACAATAACAAAACAAGAAACAAACATCTAGGGGGAGATTTTCATACTTGGGATGTTACAGCTGCTTGCTTCTTCAGTACTCCGTCAATCTGGATCTGTTTTTTTATCGGGTCCACGGTAGTGCTCCCGGTGGGAGTTGCCCCCAAGGCTGTAGTCGATCGCATGCGATTGGCTACAGGCTTAAGACCTTTTCCTTTCTTCTGGCTTTATCGG